>VZTU01032945.1:0-59094 GCA_013400835.1 Zapornia atra | reverse complement strand
GGCGCTCGGCCTCCGTCCCTCCCCCGGGGCCGCTCGTGGCCACCGGCGAAGTCCTCGGCTCGCCCGCCGCGGAGAGCGAGGAAAAAGGAGAACGGCGCCGGGAAGAGACTCAGCCCGCGCCGCACTCACGCACGCGCCGCCATCTTAACTTCCACCGGGCCCTTCTCCCTCCCTCCGTGCGCCGCGCCGGGGAGGGCGGGGCGGTGGCGCGCGGCCGCGGTGTAAGCCTCGCGCTGACTGGCGCGCGCGCCGCCGCGCGGCTCCCCTTCACTAACCGCGGCGCCGATTGGCCGGGGAGGCCTCACGGAGCGCGGTGACATCATGCGCGAGGGACGTAAAACACCACGTGCCACAGAGAGTAACTCCCGGGCGGGGGAGGGGTTGTGGGGTAGTGCGCGCGGCTCCCTAAGGCGCCGGAGGGAGCACCTCCCCCGCGGTCTAGCCTCGGTAGGAGCGCAGCGAGGCGGGGCGGCCGGCGCCGCTGCTTCCCTCGGCCGGCGGGGGCGCCCGGCCGGCTCTGAGACGGCAGTCCCGGCAGCGTTCTCCGGGTGCAGGCCGCGGCGCTCCGGCCTCTTCTGCCGGCCTTTCCCGCCGCGGCCTTGTAGCGCTTTTCCGGGGCTCGCCGGGGCGGCGCGGGTTGAGTCCTTCCCCGTGAGTGGCGTGTGCCTCTGCTCGCTGACCCCCGCCGGTGGCCGCCGCGGTGCGGGGGATGGGTCTGTGACCGACCCCTCGGGCAGGTCCCACACGGCGAACGGCCTGCTGGAGTGGCTTGGGAATGGAAGGGGGGGTGTGAGGCAGTGCGTGCCTCCGGGGGGCCCCGAGCGGCGGGATGCAGCAGGCCTTGCCACCCCCTCCCGAGTGCACGTGCGGCGGAAGGTGTCTTTCAGACCCACTGCCTTTGGTCACCTGCGCTCCAAAGCCGGCGGCTTGCTTGGTGCTGCCTGCTTGCTGGTAGCTCGGTCACTCTTCCCTCCAACGGTCGGAATCACCGGTCCCTCTCGGTGAGACTGGTGTCATAAAAAGTTACCTCCCGAGCTGCTGAAGCACTCGATGCCACCCCGGCTGCGCACCCTCCCTCTCTGGACAGACTTTAACTATGCTGTTCCAAGAGAGCATACCTTCCAAATAGAGCTGGTTTTAACAAATTAACATCTCAATTTGCTGAAAGTTGAGTTGTAGTCAATAAATTTGTCTCTATGGAAACCCACACCTTGGGCTGGGATTGTACCAAGCTGCTTTTTTTTTTTTAAAGCTGGAGTTTGCTGCTTTTATGGCTTTCATGTTTTCAGGAAATCTGAAAATGTAGAAAACTGGTGTGGAATATTTTAGCACGTGAGGAATTCTGGTCATCACAGTGATAGATTAAAAAAACAGAACCTAGTTCAGTGAGTTACAATTAATTTCTGAGGCTGTGTAATCGTAAACCTAGAAATCTCTGTTCCTCCACTATTGAATCTAAGGAACTTTGCAACTTCGCATCTTCCATCCCCCTTTCTTTCGTCCCTGGCTCTGTCTCCAGTACAGTCAAAAGGAGCTAACACAAAGAATCAGTTGACATAGCTGCTTGCAGCTCAAAGATTTGGGGAGCTTTTAAAGTGGTGTTTGTTGTTGTGGGGTTTTATTTGGGTTTTGGTTTTCTCACTACAATATCATTAATATGAGGAAATGTGGTAAAAAGGAGAAATACTCATTCGGTGGCATTCCAGGCACTGTTTCCCCACATGGTCTGTTTTCAAATGGCCGTGATAATTTAAGAATAAGGCCAAGTAATTTAGCTTGTCGTGTAAAGAAAATCTGAATTTAGTTTGGCGTTTGATTGTACCAAAGTTCAATAGTTTTGCTCTGCTTTTTCTGGTTTTTTGGTTTGGCTTTTTTTTTTTTTGCATCCATCTTAATGCTTTTCCTGGAAATGTGTGTTGCAGTGGGAGATTCTTCTAAGCTGTCTCGAGCTCAGTCATTGCATGAGAACCACTTCCATGTTTTGGTGATCACCTGGAAAAGCTTGCATCTCAATTTCATTATTTTTTGCCAGACAAAAGTTTAGTATTTGTCTTTGACAGACATTCCCCTTTCCCATTGAACTGCAGGAAGATGGACTATGTGAATTCTGACAGTAAGTCTTGTTGCATCCTTGGAAATGCTTTCATGAATTTTTGGTAGGGTTTGGGAAGCTCCAGATACCTGTTTGCTCTCAGAATCAAGATCTAGTTCTCCAAAGCGTGTACATTTCCAAATAAGGTGACTTGTTCAGGGGAGTTCTCTGAGGAGCTAGGCATTCAGAGGAGACTTCAGTTACTCTCTTCCTTCTGCCCTTCACACACATGCTTTAAAAGTCAATGGGTTATGGAAACCTATTAGATAAAAGACAGGAAAAGAGCTGTAAAAGCCCGAAGGGGCACAGGTCTGTCAGGACTCGGCGGTCTGCTGCTGGCATTTCTAAGTAATCCTTCTCTGTAGCTTTATTTCCACTGCGACTGAACCCCAGTCTTCGCCGTTGCCTATGGCTCTGCCAAGGCAAACACTCGGCGTAAGCAAAAATGAAAAAAACACCTAAAATTGATTCCACTGGAACTTGTGCTTGGAGCCAGAATAAACTTGAGTAGTGCAAATGTCAGCTTTTGTTCACACTAAGAGTTTATCCTGCTGTCTAAAATGGCAAGTAATCCTAAGCATAGATGAGAGGGGACGAGCCCAAGTGTTCAGCTGACAATGTTATTCTGAGAGGAGTCTGTAAGGCAGTGGGAGTTTCGGCACGCTGTCAGAAGCACCCCTGCTTCTCTAACAGGATGCAAGGCTGCGTCTTGCTCTTGCATGTTGGAGTGGTACACATGAAATGTCTGACTTGTCTGCTGATGTGTTTCCTAGAAGATACTCAGGCAGGTAACAGAGCAAATCTGACCATCCTTTGGTTGCCTGAAATGACTCCGAATAGAATTGGTTTCTGATAGTAGACCTATTCATTCTTGGAACTTCTGTTTTCTAAGAACTTCAAAATAAAATATTTCCCCCTCCCCCCAAGTCCTCTACATTGTTTATCCAACATGTTTATGACAACATCCAGTACTAAATTGGTATGTAAAAATTCGTGTTTGACAAGTCATGAAAGAAATCAAGAACAGAACTAGATTTTCTTTCCTTACAAAATGTATCTTTAAGGCAGGACTTCTGTCTTGGCCTAAGAAATTTAGTTCCCTGTGTTGCACAACTCCTCAGTGTATAGATGGTGCTATTTTCAGGCCTACTGATAGAGCAGCAGCTTCCTTATGAAGGTGCAGCTATAAATACACCAACACTCAACCAGCAGAACAAGTTCCTTGCTGGTGTACTTGTCTGTCCGAGAGTTTTTGCCAACTTGGAAATACCATACAAAATAGTAACTCCTATGGGATCATTGCTGGTGTGTCTGAAGGTGAATTTTGGTGGGAGTCAGCATTTCTGGAAGTTTTTGGACTGGTGAGAGCACGTGGGTTGGAAGGGACCTGTGGAGGTCATCTCATCCAGCCTCCTGCTCTGTGCACATCCGGTTCCAGTAGATAGGAACTTTCCCACCCGGAGCCACTTCTGAATGACGTGCTCTAGGGCAGACTTCTTCCTGACCGCTCGCTAAATGCACTCAGCAGCTGCAGACGTGGTGGTTTGCTCAGAAATCTTCGTCCTGAAGGAGGGGAACCTGTAAGAGGTGGGAGAACTGCAGGGGATTTCGCTCTGTAAACACTGCATGCACGTGCTGGCAGGTGTAGCACAGGCCTCCACCTGATGGGACACATTGACCTCGGGGGTTGTACTCAATCATCTCTGGAGGTGCCTTCCAACCCCTGAAATTCTGTGAATCTCTGAACTCGGGGAGGAGGCCCTGAGCAAAATAAAGGCTTTGGGCAGCTAAGGAAAGTGCTAGTACTCGCTTTCCAGGCTGTTAACTCCAGATGTCAACAGAGATGACATCAGGCTGGCAGCATAAGATTGTATTTTGCTGTGGAAGAAATGAGGCCAGCATTCCTGGAAATGTCAACAAGAATGCTATGCAGAAAACTGCAGCTTCTAGATTGTTCCCAAGCCCAGGCAGAAGTTCCTATAGCGACCAAAGTGCATTGCAAAGAGAAAAATTGTGTTTCCAGCACCTCATGCTGCAAACTGAAGCAAAGCAGGTCCCTCGCTGCCTCTTGCTCTCCTCCTGTCCAGGTACAGTGCAAGAGCAGTTCTTTGGAGCTGGGAGCATCAGGCTTTTAAACCACATCTATGAGGTTTACAGCACGAGTGCCTGCATAGTTTGCAAGTTAACACAAGAAATCATAGAATAGTTTTGGTTCAAGATCATCAAGTCCAACCACCTACCAAGCCCTACTAGGTCCAACACTAGACCATGTCACCAAGCACAACATCTACTCATCTTTTAAACACCTCTGGGGATGGTGACTCAACCACCTCCCTGGGCAGCCTGTTCCAATATCTAACAACCCTTTCAGTACAGAAGTGTTTCCTACTATCCAACCTGAACTTCCTCTGATGCAATTTAAGACTGTTCCCCCGTGTCTTGTCATTAGCTACCAGGGAGAAGAGACCGACCCCCACCTCACTACAACCACCTTTTAGGTAGCTGTAGAGAGTGATGAGGTCTCCCCTCAGTCTCCTTTTCTCTAGACTAAACAATTCCAGCTTCCTCAGCTGCTCCTTATAAGATTTATCTTCCAAACCATCATCTTTGTAGCTCTTCTCTGGACATGCGCAAGTATCTCGATGTCCTTCTTGTAGTGGAGGGGCCCAAAACTGAGCCCACTACTCCAGCTGTGGCCTCACCAGTGCTGAGGGGAAGCACCGGGGAAGGATCACTCCCCTACTCCCACTGGCTGCACTGTTCCTGATACAGGCCAGGATGCCAATGGCTTTCTTGGCCACCTGGGCACACTGCCAGCTCACGTTCAGCTGGCTGTTGATCAACATCCCCAGGTCTCTCTCCTTCAGACAGCTCTCAGCCACTGCTCTCCAAGCCTGTAGCTTTGCATGGTGTTATTCTGACCCAAGTGCACATCACGGCACTTGGCCTCAGCCCATCGATCCAGCCTGTCCAGGTCCCTCTGTAGAGCCTGGCTACCTTCTGGCAGATCAACACTCCCACTGATCTTGGTATCGTCTGCAAATTTACTGAGGACGCACTCAACTCCTTCATCCATGTCATTGATAGAGACATTAAACAGAACTGGCCGCAGTACTGAGCCCTGGGGAGACTGATTCGAACTCTAATCAAACAATTCCAGCTGACGATGACCGCAGTGCTTTCTGCTGTCCTGTCATGCCCATGTCCCACTTTGTCATAGCCTGGTTTTTTTAATAGGTTGCTTATTTATGACAGCTGAAGCTTTATCTTGATGAAGTTACTGTTTATAATCACTTATTTTCTAATTTGTACCTGGCTGCCAAGTGAAGTGGTCGCTAAACATAAAAATCATTAGTCTTGTGCACAAAATCATGCTGGTCTTCAGGAAGTATTGAGGTCACAAAAGAGCAGGTAGCTTAGTAAGGTCCGGAGCTGACAAAAACTTGTTTCCCAGGGATTTTTTTCTTACAGTGGGTTTTTCAGTCTCTAACAGTGCACAGACTATTTCCATCTGCCCTGTGGATTCTCCAGCGACTAGCAGAGGTTGAGCTCTGCTGCAGTCTTTCCCTTAGCTGCAGTACTGATTGGCTCTCCTTCTCCCTCTCTGATGCTTGGGTCAATTAAGCTAGTGGAGACCTCTGCAACCAGAACCTCATGTCAAAATTTGACCAAAAAAGACTCAAGTGTTCAGAAGTTAATATGGTGAGCTAGATTCTTTGACACACAGGCTGCTGATGTAACACTTACTACCGCACAGGGACTGGAAGGTGTCTGTTTAAAATCAGGTAATACTGCAGACACCTGGGCTCCCTTCCCCTTTCTTGTCCAAGTGGCTCAGCATTTTGTCTTCCCAGCTCTGCAGTGAAGGACTCCTGGGCTAGAAGTTAGGGGTCTGCATCTGTTCTTCCTTTAGTATACAGTCAGGGATACTTTCTTCTGTTTCAGCAGTTGGCACGGTGTGTCTGGGACCAAGGTGAGGTCTCTGCTGAGTACTCAAGGAAGCCTGTAGATCCACCAGTATCTGGCAGACTGAAATTTTGGTTTGGTAGGTCCTTCACTTGACATGGCTTCTCACCCTTCTTGTAGCCACCTACTTGCATCCTTCTCTTCCAGCTCCCACAGACACACTTCTGAACACCTCTTCCTTTTGACTAGGCATCCAGGACATCTTTTCTTGTCCAGACCCAACGCCAAAGCTTACATGCTGGCTTTTGTATGTGTAGACCAGACCTGTCCACTGACAAATGCAGCTGAGTGTGACAAGAGGAGCTCACCAGGCATCCCAGGCAAAGTGCTGAACGTCCTGGGAAACTGAAGCTATGGACAACCACCTGTGACGGAAAGACACTGGACCACAGGTTTTTTAAAATAGAATTAATAGTAATTTATTTAAAAATATAAAAAAAACCCAAATCAAACCAGAATGCAAATCCAGTACGTCACTTACAGGTTATTGTTTGATACAATGGGGAATTCACTATTGCAGTTTGGAAGTATGACCACACTGATTACAATCACAACAATCCACAAAACACTCTACACAAAGATCCACAAAATACTCTGCTGCCAACACTTGCAGGAGAGCCACAAAATACTCTGCACAAAGTTCCACAAAATACTCTGCTGCCACCACTTGCAGGAGAGCCACAAAATACTCTGCACAAAGTTCCACAAGATACTCTGCTGCCAACACTTGCAGGAGAGCCACAAAATACTCTGCTGCCAACACTTGCAGGAGAGCCACAAAATACTCTGCTGCCAACACTTGCAGGAGAGCCACAAAATACTCTGCTGCCAACACTTGCAGGAGAGCCACAAAATACTCTGCTGCCAACACTTGCAGGAGAGCCACAAAATACTCTGCTGCCAACACTTGCAGGAGAGCCACAAAATACTCTGCTGCCAACACTTGCAGGAGAGCCACAAAATACTCTGCTGCCAACACTTGCAGGAGAGCCACAAAATACTCTGCTGCCAACACTTGCAGGAGAGCCACAAAATACTCTGCTGCCAACACTTGCAGGAGAGCCACAAAATACTCTGCTGCCAACACTTGCAGGAGAGCCACAAAATACTCTGCTGCCAACACTTGCAGGAGAGCCACAAAATACTCTGCTGCCAACACTTGCAGGAGAGCCACAAAATACTCTGCTGCCAACACTTGCAGGAGAGCCACAAAATACTCTGCTGCCAACACTTGCAGGAGAGCCACAAAATACTCTGCTGCCAACACTTGCAGGAGAGCCACAAAATACTCTGCTGCCAACACTTGCAGGAGAGCCACAAAATACTCTGCTGCCAACACTTGCAGGAGAGCCACAAACCCCAGGGTTACACTCCCCGTAGGCAATTCCACAAAGTCACTCAGAACAACACACTTAAAACCTATCAACTAGTCACTTACCCCGTCTCTCAGGTAAGGGTCCCAATACGTACCTCAGCCAGCAGCCCGGCTAAGGGGGAAGGGTCTCCTCCCAGAGTTGGAGGTACGGCTCTCCCAAATATGAGCTCGAATGCCAGGGTTTTTATGTGGTTAATTTTGCTGATGTGTGTGACAGGATGCAGGGCTGGGCCTGACATCTTCGGCCCTATCTCTTGCATATCCCCATTGTCTTGGAAACCAAATGGGGACCCTTAGGGCTTATCAAACAGTTTAAGCAGTGGTTTGATTGTGACTCAGGACATATGTTTGTGGAAGGAAGTCAAGGCTTATCAAGGCTCCATGCAGGTTTTTCAGGTTCTGTGAAGTGCCCGCTTCAGTCCGTCTACAAGGAGCCATCTCCACAGCTCCCCATGAGGTGTGAAGAGTTTATCAGTGGCCCAAGACTGAGCTGTTTCTCACAACTCACCATAGGCCTCCTGCTGCTCTGTCTGGGCATTATTAAAACCTGTTATGTATCTCAGCCTTACACCACCTTAGCTGTTGTGTGGGCAGAGCTCATGTGCATGGTGTATGTGGTCAGTGAGGCTTTGAGACTTTGTGACAGCTGTGTCACCTGGGCAGGTGTTCCTGTGCAGGCCGCTGAAAAGCAGAGTTGTGCTTCTTTATGTCAGAGCAGCTTTCTGTAAGCTCCTGGTAAGGGAAGACAGAACTCATTTGAACTTGAGCAACCTAAAAGGCAGGCATGTGGCCCTAGCAGGTTGCCTGGGTTCCCTGTGGAATTGCCTTCTCCTGCTCTGCAGGTTGCCAAGGGAGCCTGGATGATTAACTGGGACAAACCAGGGGGTTTATTTCACTGTTAGTTCCATTTGATTGTGTTAGTTACTCTTGCCTTGGCCATATTTGTCTTCAGAAGTGGCAGTTTTGAAAAAAAATTGCCTTTATAAATTGTGAGGGTGAACTGCATTCACAGCAGCAGTTCTGTATGGCCTTGATTCATGTAGTACTTTCTGGAATTATCAGAGAGTAAATTCGTTTCTGGCAGGGAAGGAAGTGGAGACCTTCCAGGGCAAAGCCAAGTGAATTATTCCGTTGAGTCCAGTGAGGCCAGGATTTACCTTTCTGTGTAGTAGCCTGCTTTTCAGCCTCTGTTCCTCTTCCATCAAACAGCCACCTGTCACAGGTAGCTCCTCATGGTCTAGAAAGAAATAGTAGGCAGTTCTTACATTGAGTTTTAATTCCATTTCAAAACTTACAAAAAGCAAAGCCAATTCTAGAGGAGTAAAGCAGCAGGTGCTGAGTGCCCAGGCATCGCAGCACTGCATTCCGAGGGGGTATCCTGGCCAGCCCCAGCTTCGCCTCTGGGATGGAACATCCCCGGCCTCCTCAGGGACTGCACAGCACTTCAGGAGCACTGCTTTCCATTTGGTTTCACCACAGAGGAGGGCAGGTTGTGTTTCCTCAGGCTGCTCCTCAACATGAACAGGAGGGTGGTGAGAGTGAGATGAGTTTCCGAGTCCAAACTGCTGATGTGAATGATAATGCAGGCACACAGAGAGAATACCGAGCTGCTCTCGGAACAGCTCGGAGCAGCCTCTCTTTACGGCTGGCATTGTGAGCAAACCAGAGGCTGGGTCATTTGAGAAGCGATGAAACAGTGGCTGTTCAGGAGGAATTTGGCCCGTGCAGAATGAGTATACACAGAAGCTGCAAATTCACCAGCCCTTCTGAAATAGCTCTTCCACGTTGCAGCAGCCAGCAGCTCCCATCGCAGGGATGCAGGCATGGTTTCACACACAGGTCTCCAGGAGTGAAAACATTCTTGTCTCTCAACCACCCCATTCCCTTTAAATGATGGGCTTTGCTTTCAGGAAAGATCTCATCATTCAGCTAAAAATTTTGTGAGACTTTTTTTTTCCTTCTTGTTCCCCTACCCCCACCCCCCCACCCCTTACAGCACTAAGGACATTTACAGAGAGCAGGACAGCTGGTTTTCAAATGCTCCTCTGTGTCCCCATGGCTTATTCCCAAGCTGAGAACGTCATCGCAGTGGGTCATCACAACCAGTCACACAAGTCATTAAACGTCAGGGAGAAAAAAAAAGTAAGAAAAGGCAAAAAAATTAATCAGTGTTGACTTAATGTGAAGAGGAGCAGTTGTAACAGATGGAAGTCCTGTGTAATAAAGTTTTGGGGTTTTTATGGTGATGGAACTTCAGTGCTGAAAGGGAAGAAAAAAGGTGCAGCAGGGTCAGTGTGTGCTAGGAGATGCGGTGCATGGAGACCCGTGTTGGGAACTGCTTCGGTCCTTCACATTTAGTTCCAGTTGAGCTAATGGAGGAAAGAAAACATTAATATATATGAAAAATAGGTAGGAAAATATAGGGTTTTTTTCCCTGTTGCAGTGTAAGAGGAAAAGGACACAGTTAACTGATGGATGCAGAGTTTATTGTGAGTAACAGCAGGTGTAGCACTTGCCCATTGTGTGTTGGTGCGTGTATTTCTATCGGTGGGTACCACGAAACTGCAGGCAGATCTGCAAGGGCAGAATGGCACGCAACTAACCCAGCATACAGGTAGTCTTACTCACAGTGCGTGTTGCCTGCTGCTGCAAAGCCAGATGAGCAGAGGTGTTTGTGAATTTGTCAGGCTTTAATTGCCAGGCTGAAAGGTTTAATACTGCATATCTGCCTTTGTCTGTTTTTTAACAGAAGTGTCAAGTAAAAGGTTTAGCTATTGCAAAAGGTGAAGATAGAAAAAAATGGTCCCTAAATGAAACGTCTGTGAAAAATTTGATTGAAAACCGTAGTGCCACTAGAGTCTGAGGGAGGGCATCTGGTGTGTTGTTGCTGATGGGAAACTTTGAAGTGCACCCGAAGTTGGGTTATGAGCAAAAGCAAAACTGAACTAAACATGCCAGGCAGAAACTTGTTAGGATCTGATAGATCTGTTCACTCAGGATTATGTACCTACGCTTGTCCTTTTCTCCGTACAGCTCGTACAAGCTACCGAGACCCATCTAGATTTGCCTAAAGCTTTGCCTGACACAGTGGCTTCCAGCTGGCAGGGGAGGTGGCAGCAAGCCCTCCTGCCCCTCCGCTGCTCGTCTGGGCAGGGTTCCTGCTGGGCATGCTGCCACGGGTGAGACGATGTCGAGTGGGAAATGTCTTCTGGTGTCTCCAAGCTTTTGGGACTGCAAAGTCAGGAGCACAAGCACAGAAACTACAGGTCTTTGCCTGAGGAATTTCCCAAAGTTGATAGGATGTCAGGCACTGGGGCAGTAGTTCAGATTGGCTCCCATCATAATGCTGACAGGTAGGATTAGTGTTAAACTCGTATCTTATCCATTGGGATTGAGATATCCCAGGATTTATTCTGCTGCTCTGATAAACGATGATTTAAAAGTGCTGAAGTGCCAGTTTGGCTAACAGCCCCTTCTACACTGAAAGGCATCGCTGCAGGTAGAAGACACTGTGCTTGGTACCTGTCTCCCAAAATGATGGAGAGAAGAGCTGAGGGGTACAGGGCTCAGCCAGCAAAGACCGACCCACAGGCTGTCAGCTGAACTCGTAATCAGAATCAGATCCAGGGAAACAATATCCCTGAATTTAGGTGTCAGATCTCCCACTGTAAGTCTGTGGAGACTTAGCTACAGCAGTCAGTGGAGCTGGTAGTGTGGTTCAGTGGACAAAATGTAGGTATCCATCCTTGGGGGAGCTGAATGCCTCCTGGCAGTGGGAGGTGGGACACTGAGCTCATACCCGTGTGTCCCCCCTGGGGTACACCTCTACAGCCTGGAGGTAAGCCCATCCCTTGTAAGGATGTGGTGACGACAGGGATTCAGTCTCCAGCTGCTGGCATTGTTTCTCCAGTTTAATGAGAGGGGTGGGCTGGACACCCCCGGCAAAGGCTGGAGCTGCTGAGCCCTCCGCATGGTCTAAGAGTGTAGGCCAGCTTCAGCCTCTCTGTGTGGGGCAGGCGAGCACCTTAGGCCTTATTTCAGGTAGTCAAAATGGCCCCGGGAATGAGCACCAAGGCTCTGCAACAGAAAAACATCGCTCTGTTCACATTATTTTTACAACCTCAACTGACAAGTTCAGACAAATGGACTTAAATGAGCCGTCTTAGCGCACGAATCGTTAATATCTACCACTTATTTCTGAAGCTGTGTTTTAGATTTTATTTTCAAGACAAAAGAGTCATTTAAAATTATGCAAATGAGCTGCCAAGCGCAAGGCACTATGCAGATTTGTGGAGGCAGGCAGCAGAGCGTTAACCCTTGGTGCCGCGGCTCGCTGCGGAGGGAGCGCCGCCGCAACGGTTGTGTGAATTCGTTTCAGCCCTTCTGCTCTTTAACTACAGCACTCCTGTGGCAGGCCCTGAGGTACGAGGCTAACCCTCCTGCACACACCTCATTAACAACCAGTGGGTTTAGGCTGATGAAGGAGGTGTGTTTGCTGCGATGTTCACCCCACAGTTCTGTCCAGCACAAGCAGCACCCAAATCCAGCCCGGGCATCTGGGAATGGACAAGCATCGTGGCTTCAGACAAGTTATTTTCAGAGTGTTTGAAGTGTCACAGGAGCAATATTAAATTGCTTTTCAGATGTCGGCAGTGCAGTGACACTTTAAAAACAACTGACACTGTCAGCTAGAAGTCCTGGCTTGCTGGGCTGGCTGGTGCACACAAGATGCGGTAGCAGCCCTGACTTTCTGGAGAGGAAGGCTATTAAAAGAGCTACATGTTGTGCTAATTTGTGGGTTTGCCAGCTCATTATCCCACCCAGCTATAAAGGTGGTGGGAATAACTCTCAGCCAGGAACAGATGGGTTTTGATAGAAATCCAAGTCCTGATCTGCTCTGGAAGTTTGCCCTGATCTCTACAACCGATGCCAACAGCTGACACAGCCACAGTGGTGCAAACGCTGGTGCTGAGCAAGAAACACAATGGTTTATAGCAGTGAAGCGTGACAAACGGCAGGAGATAGCAAATCCCCAGCATGCACAAGAGGGTAAGTGCAGCTTATCTCTGGTTGGAGACGCCTGATGCTGTGTTAAAACAGCCAAGGCAGCAGCAAAGCCTGGGGAGGAACGCAGAGAGTTCGTGTAGGGTGGTTTTTGGCAGGGCTGGGTTTGTGCCTTAGCCCTGTCCAGGTGAGATGCCAAGCCCCGTGAATGTGGGGTTTGTTCAGTGTCGGGCAGGGATGAACCCCTCTGAGGGCAGGAATGAGTCTGGCTGCAGCCTGGGGGGGACTTGATGCCACTTTTCCTCTTGCGCTTCAGTTGCTCGTGGCTCTCAGAAAGCTCAGGGAGAAGCATGGGTGCCAAGGAACACACCGAGGCACTGGGCATTCGCTTTGCTAAACTGGGGGGTAGGGTGATTTTTCACACACACACCCCCTGCTATCTTTGAAGAAATGCCTGTTTGTGTAGTGAATGGCTTCAGTAATATATGATGTCTCAGTGCTGTTCTAGGACATGGGCATAAGCCATGTTTCTCTCCTGCATCCCTTTCCACCCAAACTCTTTCAAGTTTGCTCCACTCACCAAATTGCTCCCCCACTTCCTTTCAAGGTAAGGTGTCGTTCCAAGTTGGCTGGCTGAGCCAGTACAACATTCTGAATAAACACTTCAGGGTATTCCAACCAGGATGCTCTCAGTGAATTTACAAACTTAAATAAAACCTGTGGCCGATTTTAAACTGGATACATGTGCATGCCCATGATGAAGGTTAGCATGGCTTAGCTACTCCGGTTTTGCTTATTTTTAAGAGCATTTTTGGCTCCAAAGTGTGATGTCTCTCATGTGTTTGGAAAGAGCTGTCCAAAGCACATTATTAACATCTGGTGGTTTCCGATACACCAGAGGAGCTCGACAAGAATGCAATGGATGCAGAGATCAGAGAAAATACTGCTCCTGTGTATTTGTTTATTTATTTATTTAAGAGGTGGGTTTGGAGTTTTCCTGCTGCTCAGCAATTTGAGCAATGGACTAGTGATACAGTTAGTGGGGAAAAAAATAGCAGGAAACCCACCTACGCTGGTTCAGGGTTTTGTTAGTTTTGGAGGGAATAGCTGAAAAGGATATAAAACCGGCATTGCTGCTGCACCGCGCTCGCCGTGCCAGCTTAAAAGAATGAAGCTGGTTTAAATAGGCAGAAATAGTGTTTTATGAATGCCCACATCTCAAAACAAATCTGAGCACAAAGACCATGGAAGGAAGTTGCTAGGAAACCTTGCAGCGCGCTGGGGAAGTTTTGCAGCGCAGGCACCTGTAAGACAGTCGTCACCACCTGCCAGCCTGGGCATCTCCCAAAAACTGCTGTGCAAAATTGCAGGACACGTTCATTTACAGACATAAGGCATCAGGCAATGCCTCACAGCCCGTTTGAAGCCGGTGCAGCTCCAGGGGACTGTAAGCCATTCCCAGAACCATGCCCGAAGGCTCCACTGTAGCGCTGAAGCCCTGACTGCCGTGTCCAGGCAAGGTCTGAGCAGGCTGCACATGCCTGCCGTCATCTTAATGAGGTCCTTAGCAAAGATCTTCACTTCTGTGGGATCAAACCTTGCCCATGCTGAGATTCCAGCAAGCCAGCTTTAAGCCAGACTAACCCGTTGGAGGCAGGGCCACTCAGTCTCATCTCTCTTGAGCTTAGTCTTGGGGTGGGTTTTGCCAGCAAGGATTTCGGACAGTTGCCACCTCAGAGGGGTTCTGCCCGGGAATGCTACAGAAAGTTGAGGCAAATCAAATACAAATGTTAAAGCTGCAGGTCCACGGTGTTAACGTGCATATATTAAAGCCCCCTCCTCTGTACCAAGTTGTCCTAGTTAGGGTAACTTAATCCTCTTAACACTTTATTTCTTTCCTGTGGCTACTTCATGGCTGAACACGTCCATTTAAGCTTGCTTCTGTGAGGAAACTGGTAGCTGGAAGATCGGGGAATCATCAAGGACACATTTTTCATTCATCGTGAAGTCATCTGTCAGTGCAGCTCGTGACAGGGAGCAGGAGGTGCTGCCAGGATCCCTCGTCTGTACGTTTCCACAGTAGCTTGTTCCTTAAATGGGCGATCTGAGGCGCGGCACGGGAGTGATGGCTGCCCTGAGTGGAGCAAGCCAGCCGTGCTTTAGGAATCTCCATCAAATTCTTTCTGTATGGGAGACCCTAGTAGTGCAGCACCAGCGAATCCCTGTTGTCCGCCTGTCCTCCCTACACACTAAAAGCCTGCCTGGCACATTACCTGCTCCTTCCTGCCCACCTGGCAGGATGACCCATCACAGCTAAAAGCCATTAGCACTCCAAAGGTGGGCCCTGGGATCTCTACCCCTTCAAAGATAAGCAATAAAGGAAGAGAAACCAGGAATACATGTTAAGCCTGAGGACGCTCCTTTGAAGAAAGACTCGTCTTAATACACAGGGGTTCGTACCACAGCAAAGGAGCCACTCCGGAGAAGATGTGATGCTGATACGCAATGCTGATACGTAACGTGTGGCTTTTCCATTCTGGTTTATCTAGTCCCATGACACATAAAAAAGGAAAGATCCAGATCTTCAGTTTAACTTTTAAAAAAAAAACCCACAATCTTGGGAAATCCTTTTTTGCACAATGTATAATTAACGTGTGGAATCAGCCCTGGATATTCCTGACAGGTTTAGACTAGGGTCTAGCAGCGTTCGTTAGCTGTGTCCCCGTGTGATGCTGGGTAGGAAGGGCTCCAAAAGGTTCTGTAATGTCAGAAATTCATCTGTTAATGAAGAATTTTTTCCAGTATAGTTTCTGGAGCAGGAAAACTCTACAAGAGCTGTAGCTGGTTCAGAGATTTCCTGGTTCAGAGCGAGTTTTCTGCATTCAGAAAGGATTGCATACATGCCCAGAGAGCATTTCCAGTGGTCTGGAGTAACGTTACATCCAAAGCCTCTCAGCTCCCATGCTTCAGGACTTGGAAAGCAGGAACCCCTCACCTGCTCTTTCAGCAGTGATGCCCACACCTGATCTAGTTCCCTGCATCTGCTTTACGGACAGTGAGAAGCAGGAACCAGATGGATTCAGCGGCTGGTGGACCTAACCATGCCTGAGCATTAGCTCATTAGAACACCTCTCCTCTAATGGCTGCAGAGGAAATTTAGGGGGGAATGGATATGTTTGATGTGGAGGTATGAAGCAAAGTGAGTGAACCTCTTCAAGGTTTCTGCTAACTGCAGGCAGGTAACTGTCTGCCTGTCCCAGAACCACCCCAGGTGGGACACAGGGTGACTTGCAAGTCCCACTTGGTGTCAGACAGCTGGAGTAGTCACCTCTTGGAGCCATTCATCCTGCCCATTTACCCTGACAGTTGCCCTGAAGCAAGGATGTGCCTCTCCCATGAATCATCTCAACCACAGATGTTGATGTGTCGTTACATGTCTGTTGGGTCTCTGCGTTCGCCATGGCCATGCGCCTAGTGCCGGTGCAGAGCAGAGCAGGTCCTGCTCAGGAGCAGAGCTGCTTAGTAGTGAGAAGAAACAGGAAAGGCAAGTTCAAAGACAGGTCTGACACACAGGAAGAGGTGATGGCAGTAACACCAAGACAGCAGCAACAGCTGCATATGGCAGCACCAGCCCCACACAACCCACTGGTGCCCATCGGACCCCTCACATCAGGATGTGCTGCGGCAGCACCATGTATCTCCAGCTGGAAAGGAGAAAGGGTCTTCACCAAAGCACCCAGCACAGACAGGGCTTTTAGAGGCAGCATGCCAGGGCAAACCCAACCCTCACTCATCACCACAACATCCATGTGCGTAGGCAACTGCCTCTTGCAAAGCATCAGCCCTGAGCCGGGGAGGGGCAAAGGACCTCCTGCTCTGCCTGATGCATGTGGGCCATCTCAGACATCAGTGCTTCTAAAATAGGGTGTGATCCTTACAGCTCATCAAAGCACAGACTTAATTTTAAGATGCTCATAGTACACGAAGTTACTGCCTGACCCTGTCTCACACCCTGAGAGTGCTGCCAAAGCGGGAGAGAAAGAATGGAAATTTTACACAGGAGCAGATGGAGGGATCCGTATTTCATCTCAAATGAAGATGATGAGAACAACGGTTTTGTCTGGCCTTTGATCCCTTTCACAAATACAACCCCCTGGTTGTGGTTAGAGAGGGCTCACACTGTGAGCTGGGGTTTCTGATCACCACTGGCTGGAAGTGCTTGTGAGTCCGATGCGTGTGTGCTTCCAGTCTGTTCTAAACACAACCAAATTACCGTCCCCGCATCCTCAGTGATGTTTCACAGGTTGCCTTGGAGAGGACACCAAGCTCCAAGGCTAACTTTTTTTCTTCCCTCTTGAGGAAGAATTTTTCCCATTTTCATTCTTAAACCATGTAATTTGCTAATTATCCCCCAGAGCGTGAAAATCTTCAGCAGCAGCACTTCACAGAGATGTCTTGTGCTTGTGCTCTTCCTCTTCCGCATGTAGCTGCAGTTTGGTGACACATTTACCTGTGCTACCATCGCTGCTCAGAAGCTCCAGACCCCTTTGGTGAGAGCTGTTGTGGCTTCATGTAGCCTGGAGAAGTTTACTTGTAGCCTTCAGAACTTTTTTGGGGGTGGATTCAGATTTTGTGTCCAGGTGCTCTGCAGGTTGAAAGCCAGCCATGGGAAAGGGAAAGAAATCGAATGAAAGAAAAACCTGTAAATTGTGGAACTTTGTCTTTCACAATATTTAAGTGGTGAGAGCATCTCTCGTAGAGCAGCACATCAGGAAGGACCTGATGCCTAGAGGTATTTCCAGGTACAGGTTCAGATCCCCGTGACCAGCCCTAAACCAGCCCTTCCTTGTGCTCACCGCTGTTGCTAGTGCTGCCAGGACGAAGTACCAGAAGCTCTTCAGTTTTAACCACTGCATTATTTACATCTGCTTTGAGGTGACTGTAGATAAAACCTCTGAGGCCCTGGGATAGACTCACTGCAGTAAGGCCAGCACAGCTCCCATTTCACCACTGCTAAAGGTGGCCCATGCTCAGAGCCACGCAGCTCATCCGGGCCACTGCCATCGCTGCGCCTTGCTGGGGAGATCCTTGTTGCCAACAAGAACTCCTCATCCTTCTTTAAACAGGGAAGAACAGCTCGAGAAACGGAAGGCAAAGTTAGGGTTGGGGTTTTCCTGTCATCAGCAGAGCCTGTGCCTTTTTCCATCTGTGCAGGGAGAAGATGTCATAGAAAGATGGAAGAACTGGCCACCGGAGAAAGGCATCGTTAATAGTCTGGAGTGCCCAGCCAGTGTTGGTGAGTGATAGAGATTTATTTGGTAACTCATTGCTCATTAAAAGTGACAGATATTTTTTTCCTTCCTAGCAGAACAGAAGAGAATGGAAATGTTCCACATAATCACGGATTTCACTGAGATGTGACAGAATTATCAAGCACTTCAAATCTTTTTCAGCTTGATACGAATCCCATAAAATATCAAAACACTAGGAATTCAATTAGTTTGGGTTTTATATGTCTGTTATGTTCCATTCTGGAATGAAAGGAGATTTGAAATAATCAACTTTCCCAAGAAAACATCACTTCTGAGACTCAGGCAGCTCTAAGCATCCTTGCATAAGCCTCAAGAAGCTCAGTGATGATCCCTGCAGACACGCAAGTCTCCTCCCATGCTCAGTGGGGAACTCTCATTCACAGCCCACAGGATGCTCAGGGTTGTCCCCCAGGGCCACAGCACCCGTTGCTGACACTGTCTTTTGGGAAGGTACTTTCTTAAGCACGCTGATAGAAATGCAGAAGTCTTCACTGGCCTTACCTTCGTCCTGCAGAAGAGACAACAAAAGGTGGCCTTGGCACGCAGAAGCTGTTTTTCTGTGGAAGTGAACATGGATGTTGTAGAAATGAGAGGCTTCTCATTAAAAGACCTGCCTTGCATTGCACTGCCACAGTGATTTCTACTGCCAAAGCTGAGTTTTATTTGCAGAGGACTGTTCTGCACGGGAGTGGATGTCAGCCTGTTAACTAACGACATAAAGTGCACTTTCTCGTAGCAAATAACATTCTGAAGAGCAAGACCCAGCGGATACACCACGCACCGAACTGCAGAGGCACGGATGGCTCTCCACACTTGTTTTCAGATGGGAGCTCATACTCCCTGGGCAAGTTGGGCACTGATGGGTAATACCCACCTCTCTCAGTCATTCACCTGAGACCTGGAAGGCAGAGAGAGCCGCTGTCTTCTGCTGCTCTGCAGGTTACATCTCTTCTGGGTGCCAGGCTCTCCGCTTGCTGAGCTGTTTGAACTAAATGGGCTCAGTAGGGATACAGTAATGTTGGCTGAAAGGAAAAGCTGAAGCAAAGGGATTTTCAGAGCAGCTTTAGGGCCTGAAGACTGCTGCAATGCTCCTGTTTGTACTGCTGAAAGGCGGTGTGGGAGCCTGGAAATTACTCTGGTTGTGCCAGAGAGAAGATACTTGGATTCATCAGCAGGCTGTTCTCTTTGGGCACCGCAGCAGCTTTCAGTTACTGCTTTTGGGAAGAGTGGACTGGCTCGATGGAGGGACAGAGGAGCTCTGCCATAGTGTCACCCCCTCTGAAGCTGTGAGACAGCAGGCAGATGCTCCAAGTGCATCTTCCAGGCAGTGTGCACTGCCCCACCAGCACAGGAGCAGTGTGTGTGTGGGGGGACACAGCCAGGCTACCGCAGAGCCATCACATGGGAGGAGCAGCAAGCAGGCAGAAAGCCAGAGCTAGTGGGGAGGTGTTGGGACATTTTGGGGTTGGAAGAGGCTCTAGGAAGGGCAAGCTTAGTGAATGAGCACAACTGACATGCTGTGACAGGCATGCCGCAGGCTCATGGGCTTTTCCTCTCTCAGGTGTGGTGAGTACACATGGTTCTGTGTAAACATGGGATAAAGCATTATAGTAACAATGCTGGATACCATAGTGCCCTGAAGTGTGCTGGGGAAAGACCTGTCCCTACTTTAATTGTATTCAAACATGCAGAGCTAGAGTGGATAATACCATGAGCAGGCCAGCAATTAATTAACTGCTTTGCTGTGGAACGGAAGGGTAACACTCATTTTCTTCTACCTGGCCTGTTTTGACCTGACCTTCTCAGGAGGAAAACATTTATTCATTTGGGTGTAAGGAAGTGTGGCCCCACGCTCAGCTTAGCAAGAGAGCAGGAGAGAGCCCGGGATGACGCTGGAAGGGAAGACACTTTAGGACAGCACTAGGAAAGCAAGGTAAGAAAGCCCTTTTAAAGCTGACTAAGCGTCAGCGTGTCTGAGCAGCAGAGCAAGGAGCAAGTCAGTGTAAAATGTTCTACGAATCATTTAAGTCTGAATCAAAGGAATTCAATTGCTCCATTATGGGTTCCGAGCGGAGGGAGAATTCCTTGAGGAAAGACATAAAAAGCAGTTATTGATATAACACAAATGTCTTTTCTCACAAAGGTTAAGGAGTGTTAAATACGTCCGTAAAACCAAGAGGGTATCAAAGGATTGCCTCATTTACATAAGCAGAGTGTTGGGAATCCAGAAATACCATCCCCAGGAGTTCATTCCACAGGTTTGTAGGGAAAGTCAGTGCTGCTCCACAGAGCCGGAGCCTGGTGCCCTGGGCCTGCTCCAAGCCTTTCAGCAATGCTTGGCTGGACACAGGGGAGCACAGTTACATGGCTAATTACTTCCATTCCATATGGAAATTAGGAGAGGGGGAAATGATGATTGTTATCCATCTGAGCACATGCTTACCTGCTTTCAGCGCGTGCTGCGGTGTTCTGTATGTCACTGCGCTCTCAGTTAAGCTATGCCTGGCTTCTGCACAAGGGGGAGTCCAGGCTGGGCTTGGAGTGGTGTCCTTACACCACGCTTCATGGCGTGGTTGGGGTGTTAAGCAATTTGGGCTGATATCTGTAAACCAGTATGTCAGACACTGCCAAAACCTGCCAGGAGTATGTTTGGAAGGGCGATGAAGGCAGCAGTGCTGCCAGCCCTTAGGGTTAGGTTTGGGGGAGGGGGCTTGGTTTTTTCATTTGGGGGGAGAGAGGGGGCGGTGATTTGCGAGTTTCATGCCATTGGAATATCCTTAAGTTCATGTCCATGGACTCCCCAACAAGGTGGACTCTGTATGGTGGTAGGGAGTCCCTGGCTCTGTGCTGAGGACAGGGAAAGCAGCCACACCTGGCAGTAAGCAGGCATCTGAAGGACATCTTCTAGTTTCCACTCCTCCATTCTGCTTTTACATGTTAAGAGAAAAGTTCTCAGCTGCATGGGCATCAGGAAGATCTCGATAGAGATACTAAAGGGTTCGGAAACAAAGAGTCAAAGAACCTACTCTGTGTTAGATTTGGCTGTGTTGGGATGTTGTTGCCTTTAAGGTCACCGTGGGAGTGAGTTCAAGACAATCTGTGAGATTGACAAGGGTCAGATCAGAGATATAATGCTGTGGTATATGCACTCCTCCTCCTCCTCACAGCAGGTTAGATCTGACTGTGTAAGCTCCCTGGGAGTGCAGCAGACTCAAAGCAGGAGGATGTCCTATTCCACTGATAAAAGACAAGTTCAAAACAGCATGTTCAAGGTAGGCCTGATAGTGGACTCACTTCCTTGTCATTGTCAAATATGTTTCATCACCTGGTTAGCCAAAGTCAGAATTCACATCACTGAAGGGCAGGGACCTGATGAAGCCTGCACCATACCACAGCAGTTTTACCCCAGTAATTCTTCATGTCCCAATGACACACAGCATCTGCATATCTGTGTGTGGCCAGCAACTCCCATGCTGCATTTACAGCACCAGGTAACATGCAGGAAGGATAACCACTACAAGACCTTCTTTGCAGTTCCCACCATCCACATACCTTCTCTGCCACGTTTGGTGCCCCTTTCAAGAGGGCCCAGCTAGGCAAACCCACATAAACATGGGTGTGACCTCCCCATGCATGAGAAGTCACTAGCTCCACAGCAGTGACGTCAGCCAAGTCACCTGCACGTGGTTGGTTACTCCTCCAGTGTCTGCCCATAATTACCTGTCCATGCCCAGAAGGGCAGGCAGGCTCTCCCGCAGATCACAGGAAATAATTACAGAGCAGCTCACCTTCCTGCAGCAGGAGGCTCTTCCTGATACGTCCCAGGGGCTCCAGCAGCATTACTCATGGTGGGCGCCGTTTCCCAGGGGGACATTCACATCCCGTCTTGGCCATCCAGCCCGCTTTTGTCTGGGGCCAGTCAAGCCCACAGCACCATGTCAGTGCTGGGGAGCTGGGGAGGAGTGGATGTGGCTCTGGCTGTGGGAAGCAGCCCATCAAGAAATGCCTGTTTAATGCACAGCGGATTAGCTTGCCTCAGGAGGGAGCTCCTTCTGCAAATGCAGCGGCTCCTCCTGAGTCAGGAGCCCAACCCTTTACCATGGATTTTCAAAAGTCGTTGAAAAAATATCAGGCATTTTGGGGAAGCTGTTTCACACTGGTGTGGCCCCACCTCTCATTTACTTGGCTGGTTCCCGTGTTTCCTCCATAGCTTACCAGCTCCATGCATGGAGCAGCTGGAGGTGGTCCAGGTGGTGCTGCCCTCCCACCTTGATCCTCCCCTGATAATGGAATGGAAGGCAAAGGCTGGTGGTCTCTTGGGACAGCTTTGCTGAAGGGACACGTTCTTTGCAGCTCCACTCACTCTTAATTCTCTTAACCTGGAGGTGCCTCAAGTCCCCCTTGTTGCTCTGCAGCAGCAGATGCAGGTCTCTGGTGGAGACCCAGCAGCCTCAGAAAGTCTCTTTACCTATTTATGGTGATGCCTTAAGACACAATACCTACCTTTAGGAGGTCAATCTCACAGCCGTGGCAGAGAGAGCTCGTGTGCTTTCCTTGACTGATGATAGGTGGTGGTAGCACACAGCTGAGGGACTGCCCTCACCCCAGACTGTGGGTAGGCTGGAAAAACCTGGGAAGTGGGACCTTCTGCCTTCACCTGCCTCTAGCCCTGCTCTGCAGAAGGAGTTGACACTGGGAGAAAAGGCAGAGGGTAGAAGGGGGCAAGCCCCACATTCTGGATGGTTTGGAGTGTGTAGCCAAAAACTGAAGTCAGTTCATGGTTCATCTATGTACGTCTCTCCAGCCTACTGAGATACATCAGGCCCGGGCTCAGAAGGACTCAGGCCATTGACCTGGCGTCTGTCAGGATCTGCTCTATCTCCTTTGAGACGTTAAGGCCACAGGTTCCTCTACAGTGCCAGCATCCAAAGGGGATTATTATGGCATGGATCCCTTCCAGCCTGGGAAGGGATACCAGGCAACCCATCCGCTGCCTGTGTTTGCCAAGAGAGCCGGATCAGTCTTCCTCCTCTGAACACTTTTGAGGTCCCTTTCCTAAAAACAACATCCACAGGCAGCAGGCTCTGCAGGGATACTAACTGGAAATGATCATGTACAACTGAGAGCACTGGATCTAAATCTGTAATACCCAGCTGCCCTAACCTGAAAACAGTGCAAGATGCTGGAAGGAGGCAGCCACCACCTTCCAAAACTGTTTTCAAGTATCTTTGATCAAGAGAGTCACTCGTCACGGCCAGAGCACATGCACACTTCTGCTCAGCACCCAGGAAGTCATGGGAAGGATGTACATCTTAGGGAAGGATGTAGATCTTTATAGAAAGTTTGTAAAACAGCAGATGAAAAATAACCATTAAGCTGTCCAGTCCAGCCAACCATCCATCCCTTCTAACTGCAAAGTGAGTGATTTGCATGGGGAAGACCAGGGGTTTAAAGTGAGGGGACTAGCTAAGAGCAGCAACGGTGATGTGGGAATGCTCTTGATTAGCTGCTGCAGTAAAGGGAAGCAAAGGCTACTGATTACTTTCAGAGCTGTCTATCTCCTTTGGGTTTAAAAACTGCAGGCCAGTTTTCAGAGCATTACTGGGGTGTCCTGCCTGCAGGTAGGGTTTTATGACTTTTAAACACCAATTGAAAATGGAAGGGAAGATCTGCAGTGGGTGTGCTGGTGCCCGTGGGGATGAGCAGCTCCACGCAGGGGTGTTTTGGAAGTCTCACCAGGGCAGTGTTAACTTTTGGGTTAACTGATTCCACAGAGGGCACTCGCTGACATGGCATTTTGTCCTGCTGCAGGATTTCCCAGGGAAGTTTTTGGGACTTGTTGAGACAAGGAGAAGCAGGCACTGTTCCTGAAGCAGGGCCACTGCACACCAGGAGAAGTGGGAAAGGGGGCAGAGGAGGGGGGAAGAAGGTCAGTAAACCTCTGCTTGGCTGCTTTGATCCCACTGACACTCACTCACCCTGTGTAGGATGTATCATGATACCCTCTGAGTTTATTTTGCATGCAGGTCCCTCTGCTCAGTGCTCAGGGTTGCCGGCCATGCTGATGCTCTGCAGGTCTGGGAACAAACTCCCTGGGTTAGCACACCTGTGGGGAAAAGCTCACATCCCCTGGCATCAAAAGGCACCCCAAAGGAGGCGGCACCCCACGACCGCCCCTGCCTGCAGAGCCTCTCCTGTGAGGTGCGTGATAAATCCTCAAACTCCCCAATTTCATGAGCCAGGAAGGTTTAACTTCACATCATTTTCAATCTGTTGCTTTTCCTACAGAAATTTTTGACACACATCCTCGTGTTCAGTGTCTTTGCTCTATAATGGCTCCTGTGGTCCACACCCCCAGGACTCTGACAGGAAGATTTAGCTCGATGCTCCATTCCAGTGGTCAGCTCTGCACCTCCGCCCTTCAGGTGGGACTTGGCAAATTAAACTTCTATGCAAAACACAAGATTCAGACCCTCACCATGCAAGAGACCTTCTGAAACTGTTTCATGTGGAGCCAAAGACGCCAGAGAGTGTCAGAGAGGCAAAGACAAAATGCTGCCGCAGAAAGGTATGCGCACTTCATACAGGAGGGCCCCTTTGCACGTTAGCAGCCCTGGAATTCAGCTTTTAAATAAAAGATTTGTCTTCAGACTGAAAAAGTGATGCCTTTTATGAGTCATAGAGCACCAAGATTTTATTTTTTTTCCTCTGAATGAAACTCCAATTCAATATAAACTAAACTGACTCTTTTGCTTTAAGAAAAGCCAAACTCATATTTCACCTTGGGAAAGTAAGACATCATCCCCCTCATCAGTCTGCAGATGCCTGAGAGAGGAGGGTGTTGGTGCTGCTGAAGCTGGGACTAGCTTTCATGTCACAGGCCAGTCTGAGGGAACATGGTCCATGTCTTGGGCTACAGCACTTACAGAGATGATGGGATGGAAGCTGATGGTATCCTTGATGGGAACTGGGGTGGTTGAAAAGTTTTGCTCTGTAAGTGTGTATTAAGCATTTGGCTTTTAACAAAGGATTTTCATTGCTGGTGTATGTAAATATAATTAGGCATATAATGTTATTTGTTACCTTTGTCTCTAGTGTATTTGAAGGAGCCCTTTCTGTTGTCCTTGACCTGCCTTGCAAGGTTTAATTCCAAAGAGGCCTTAGCTTTCCTAGCTTCCACCCTATATGCCCTGACAACAGTCTTACATTCCTCCCAAGTGGCCATCCCCTCCTTCCATGACCTGTAGACTGTCCAGCAGGAAGCCTCAGCTATTTCCACCCAACCGAGACGTGAGCTGTTCCCTTTTGTGGTTCTCAGGGTGCTCCTTTCACACTCCCCACTCAGCCACCGGCAGGTCGGGCTCCCTCCGGGTGGTCAGGAGGAGAACAGCCCCACAGGAGCAGCCCCCAGGGCCAGCTCGCCTTTGCTTCCTTGGAGGCTGCAGGGGTTGTCTTCTTGCCTGGGACTACTTGGGCTTTTGGATACAGATAATTGTGGAAGGTGCTTCCACAATGGGAAGGTACCAGCAGGGTAAAGCAGCCCCCAGGCTCCTGAGGGGTCTAGTCCTGCTCTTTTAAATACACAGGGACTATGCGTTCCTGCCAATACTCAATCCACTGCAAGCCCTTAAAGACCAGATTTCCCTGCATCACAAAGCACTCTCCACTCCTGTAGTCCCCTCTTAGTTTCTCCAGCAGTATTAGAGGTTTTGGTGTCAATGCTGCTTGTGATTAAAGTGCACCACAGGCACCTTTCGGGTGCCAGGCAAATCTGCCCGTGCCACAAGCATCGCTGATGCTGAAACCCACATGGGTCATTCTCAATGAGATATAACAAGGGCAAGTGTAGGGTCTTGTATCTGGGGAAGAACAACCCCAGGTGCCAGGATAGGTTGGGCACTGGCCTGTTGGTGGGCAGCAGGATGACCATGAGCCAGTAATGTGCCCCATGGCTGAGAAGGCCAGTGGCACCCTGGGGTGTATTAGAAAGGGTGTGGTTAGTAGGTCGAGAGAGGTCCTTCTGCCCCTCTACTCTGTCTGCCCTGGTGAGACTGTGTCTGGAATAATGTGTCCAGTTCTGGGCCACTCAGCTCAAGGACAGGGGACTACTTGACAGAGTCCAGCACAGACCCACCAATCTCTCTTCTCAGAGAAGATTTTATGTTCTATGATTTTATGATTCAAGAAAAACTGATGCAACAGGGCACGATGTCTTCAGAAGTCCTCAAGGCAGGAGCCGGTGACTGCGGCACCCCTGCTGAAGCTCACTAAGAAGTCAGGCAAGGGATCCCAGCACACATGGGATCTGCAAGGTAAAACTGCCAGCTCAGATGAACGCTCACAGCAGTGCCCTGAGTGTGCCTGGGGCAGGTGCCCTGTCTCCTTCTCTGTAAAATAATTGCAGGACGCAGCATCCTCTTTGCTGTCTTCCATCGACCAAAATCCTCACGTCACTCGCTCTCGCCCAGGCAGCACCGTGTTCTGCCGCGTGGGCAGGTGAGAGCTGCGGAGGAACATCCATCAGGGAGAAAGCAAACACCTGGGTCTGCTTTTCTGAGAGCCTTGTTTGCTTAATATGGTGTGAGAGCATGACAAATATGTGGGAGAGTGCATGTTCTCCAAGTGTCCCAGGAGTATCTCCGCTGCAGCTGTAAGGGATGCAAAGAGAACCTCCCATTTCTGAACGTTTTCAAACATCTGCCCTCTCTTTCCCACTAAAACAAAACAAAACAAACCAGGCAGAGAGCTAACAGGCAGAGGGGAACGTTCCTGATGGGAACAGCAAGTCTGAAGTCACAACTGACACTTGTAGCCACGGGACAAAACCAGAAGCCAGGACTTCTGCCCGGTAGTGGCAAGGGGTGGGTTACTGCTGTGCCAGGGCAGAAGACAGGGGCATGGCATGGGCAGCCATGATGATGCAATGCTGTGCATGAATCCGCACCCCAGTCATGCTCTTGGTGGCCCATGTCTCTGCTGCCCAGCCATCAGACACGTACCCCCACCATACCCCAAGCCCCCCCAGCATGTCCCCCTGCCACAGGCTCCCCTGGTCTGTGGGTGGGTGACACAGGGACCCAGGCTGTGCTTCCCATGGCAACCATGGAGTCAGCCAGCCCGTGACATCACAAGGCGCCCGCTGGAAGGCTGCAAAAGCACCTGCCAGTCGGCTCACACACTCACCTCCAGACGAAACTCTTGAGGCAATTTTTTTCCCTCCAGGGAGTGCAGGCTGCCACGGCCCCGCTCCTGCCCTGACGCGCTTTGCAGTGCAACGATGTCATCGCACAAGCGCCTCTTGGAAGATGCCAGGTGGGATTTGAGGGAGATGGAGAGAAAGGCACAGAGGCAGATGAGGCTGCTGGACTCACACCTGCAGCAGCTCCTCCAGGCTGTGCCTGCATCCTGCCCATGCAACCTGACCCCCTGCCCCTGCTGCCTGCGCCTGTCGGAGCCCTGCCCCTGGGAGAGAAGGGTCCTCGCCATGAGGCTGGACGTGGAGCGAGAGCTGGGCAGGTAACAGACATTCGCGTGCTTCCTGCGTGCAACGGCGTCCCTCCCGGCAGGGTGAAGGCAAGGCTGGCATGGCCATCAGGAGCAAAGGCATGAACAGATAAGCAGGATGGGAGAGGAAGAGCTGGTTTTGCAGAAAATAGCTGAAAGGGGAACGGGAAGGCCCAGCTTGTTCAGCCAGGCAGCCCGAGAGGAGCCATGCAGGCAGCGCCGGTGCCGCCAAGGGTTTGGACCATGGCACTGTGACATTAATTCTTGCACAAACCCAGTCTAACATAAAATACACAACGAGATCCAAAACTGTTCAGCTGTGGAACACAGTCCATTTGCAACATGAGTTCAGTTTAAGCCTATTAAGCATGTCATTATCTTCCCCAGTAACCAAAATGTGGCTGGATGCTGTGGGGTGCAGCACTGAGGCGTGTCTGTATTTTCTCTATTCCCACCTCATACTGTAGCAGGGATAAGGTTGGTGGACCCCAGGCCTGAGGTTGGTGGCCCTGCCTGTGGCGGGGGGAAGGAGCTCTATGATCCTTGGGGTCCCTTCCAACCCAGACCATTCTATGATTCTATGGTAAGTGTCAGGATTTCTACATCTCCTGTTTGGCCACCGGTCTGATCATTTTATTTGGTTTATGGAGTTGCAGATTGACTCCAGTAGAGATAAAACCCTGCAGAGAGGGAATTGCTGAATGGTAAAACCACTTGGGTTAAGCCACAACCCAGTGTTGACACACCAGGAGGGCTAAGCAGTCCCTCAGCAGCCGCAAGAGCCTCTTGCTGCCTTTGTGGCATTGGTATTTTCTCCCCAAACTCAAGCTTCTCTTTGAGTTCTCTCATGTTGCACCTGGAGGTGACAGGACCTTCATCTTGTCAATTAAAAATGTGACAGTTTCATTACCCATAGAGCAGCAAGTGTCAGCCCTTAGTCTGCCATCCCATTATCATGGGCAGGACAAAGCCAGAGGAAAAAGGAGGAAGCCTGGCTGCTGCGTTAATTTTACGCTTCAGCGAAACGGAAAGCTACTGTGATGTCACACTGGGCTCACACAGTGGTTGGGGCTCACACAGGGCTGCTGAGCAGCAGATTTCTGATCAGGGCCCTCAGGTGCTACGGGGGCTGGTGCCCCTGTCCAGATTTTGATCAGTGTGGTGGTACAGAGCAGGGCAGAGCGTCCCCTTGCAGAACTATCGCACACCTGAATCCCACTGAAGGAATGGAAATGCAGTCTGAACCCAAGCTGGGACGTCTTGGTACAGGCTCTGGGACATCAGGGTGTGCTCTCCTCGAGTGCTCGGCTCCGCAGCCCTGCCACGTTCAGGACAGCACCATAGCTTTAACGTGAGTCCGTCCGTACTGCTGCCATCTGAAATCACACCACTGCAGGATTTCCACCCATCACACTGGGGAATTCAACCATCTCCTTCCCACAAAAGAAACTGCCCAAAGTGCCCTGAGTGACTACATGTGTGTGCCTCTGACCGGCAATCAAAAAGGACCAGAGGGACAAGTAGAAGAGCCATTTCTCACCAGACACAGAAAACACATCTCAGAATCACCACACAAGGTTGAACTGTAGCAAGCTTTAAATGGGATAGCTGAAATGGCTGTGCCTTGCTAATGAGCCTCTCATTAGGGATTTCTCACCTTAGTGGTCATGCCTGTTCCCTCATTGCTTGTCTTATTCCCATTTCCAGTGCACACAATTTTAATTTGGTGCCTTGTGTCCTATTCTGCTACTAGAATTGAGGTGACCCTTCCACCATGTATTTCACAGTTAGTTTGAGTAAGACCCAGCCTTCTGGTTGAGCAGAGCTGCTGTTTGACAGTATTAGAAATAATTTTAATGGCTCAGCAGGAGCACTAGAGGGTGGGAGGGGGCTGCCCAGATGTGTCTCTTATCCACCGATTGCTTTAAAACTCCAAACGGGAAAATGTGATCTATTATAAGCACATAAAATGTATCAGATGGACACGCATGGCTGCATGGGCACAGCTACATGTGAAAGAGGTGCAGTGGCTTCTCTATACTTAGGTGAAAGAACTTTTCAGCTCCACAGTTGCCCCGTCCTAAGAGGGCATGTTGAAATACCCCTGACTGCTGTGGAGTGCAGGTGGGAGCTCCTTCTGATGGTGCAGACACCACCCCACGTGCTTTGCATCAGCGCAAAGATAGGTCCAGCAGTTTCCTATTTGCTTCTCTTGACCTCAGGAGAACCCACCCATTCCCCTGAGTCAGACTGAAAGGCTGTCCTCTTGTTTTTATTCCAGCATGCAAAGAAGACTTAACAGGATGCTGAACTCTTCCCATGACCGCCAGCTTGTGGCTTTGATGGATGTGGAGGGTTTTGACCCCAAGGAAGTCACTGTGACGGTGAAAGAGGGGAAGGTGAAGGTGCTAGCGGAGCACGAGGAGGAGCGCACCACTGCACGAGGGAAGGAGTACAGCTACAGGAACATCACCAGGGAAATCAGCCTGCCACCAGGTGTGAGCGAGGACGAGGTGACCTACTCGCTGGGACCCAGTAGCATCATGAAGATCGAAACAGCATGCAAGTGCTGCCCTTGCCTCCTGAGGCACTGAGCTGTGCCTGGGAGCACTGTCTGGGCCCAGTCATTCCTCTGCTGCATCCCTCTGCCCTGGCAGCTCTAGGTCTGCCTGCTTACCACACACCAGCAGCTTCCGAAATAAAAGACAGCACTCTGAGCAGATGTGCCTGACCCTCATTTCAAAGGAGCTTGGTGGGCAAAATGGGGGGTGGAGGGGCTGCGTTTTCCACCAGGGAAATGCAAAGATGGGTATGGGCATACTTGGCTTGTGGTCTTCTGCTGGGTACCAAAGTTGTGGCTGGAGGCAACGCGGTCCAGGGTGGGTATGGCCGTTGCAGAGAGTTTAATGGATTTCAAAGGCTGAAAGGCACCATTTGTGACAGACACTTCTCTCAGTCCCATCACTTCCATGCGAGTCACTGGATATTTCTAGGAAGAAAACATGGATAATAAACACCTGGGGGGAGGATCCTCCTCCTGGCAAAATGAGCTGTGAGGCTGCCTGGCTGGGAAATGCCACAGTTGAAAGAGAGAGAGCTTTTCCTCCGAAGACACTGGGACTACGGTGGAGAGCTTGCCAGCAGAGGAGGGGGTGACTAAAGCATTTCCTGCTGTAGCACAGGAGGGAATCAATCACTTCAAATTAATAAGGAAACATTTCTCATGCTGGAAGAGGGAGAGAATTGTTGATAGAATGTCTCCGAGATAATATTGACCAAAAAAAAAAGTAAGGTACAAAGTGGGACCTCACACGACTGCAGCCCTCAGTCTCCCCAAGCACAGGGACCAGCAGGATCAGGGGGGTAGGGGGCGACACCATGGGACAGCCTTGCAGGGCGTTGCATTTGCTGCCCTGGCCTCGGCACTGGGGCACACTCCAGCGGGGTGTGCATTAGTGTGCACTGCGGAAAGGCACCTACTGACACACTCGATGCCTGGAGCCACGTCTCTCCAGCAAGCACCATCTGGCTCAGGCTTCATGACCCCCCAGGGTGAGGGGAGGAAGGTTGCACCTCTTTTTGTCTGGCACACTCCCCACAGCAGGTCTTCCTGGTGGGAGACTGAATGCTTGAAGCTCTGCTGGTGCAGAAACCACCCTCTGACTGTAACTAACCCATCAGAGGGGAGGGTGGGCTCCCTGAGGGTGTGCTACCCACTTCACACCCCTCAGCATTGGGGTTTCATCCCCTGCCATTAGCCTGGCTGAGAAATACAGTTGTCCACTGTCACTCAGGGAGACCTCAGCCTTCACAGGATCCCCACGCTGCAGGGACAACATGCTTCTGGCAGGCAAGGGGCTCCCGGTGCTGAGGGCTCCCACCCCCTGCCACAATGGGGATATTACCCCAGGAAAACGCTCACACTAGTCCTTTATTTTCTGTCTGCAAACAGCCAGCCCTGCTTTCACAATTTACATTCACCCTCCAAAGGTGGTGAGATCCAAGGGGATGGGTTACAAGCTGGGAGCACCATGGCTGGGGCAGACCCCCAGCTCTGCTGCCCCTGCTCCTCTCCTGGCTGGAGACAAGAACAAAAACCATTCCTGTCCATGCATTCAAAACACTCCAGGCAGCCCTCTGCATCAATCTGATGATGTATGGACCACGCTGGTGAAGCCAAGACCACCAAAGCTTCCTGTCAGATGATCACAGCCCTTCAGACAAGCTCACTGCAAGCACCTCCCCAAAACCCCCTGCACTGTGAAACAACTCCTTACGTCAAATGTCCCGGAAAGCAGTTGAAGATCAGTTTGGCTTGGCCATAGCCAGCTGGGTAATTTAACTTTGGTGCAAGAAATGGTCTGGGTCTGTCATCCTTTCAGCACCCAGGTAGTACTTTAAATACAGCTGGTATCAAACTTTAAGCTTTATGGGCTTCCTGTGTAGCTGCATCAGTATAGAACCATGCAGCCGTGGGATGGCTTGGATTGGCAGGGACCTCAAGGGTCATCTAGCTCCAACGCCCCTGCCATGGGCAGGGGCACCCTCCACTAGCCCAGGTTGCCCAAAGCCCCATCCAACCTGGCCTTGGCCACTGCCAGGGAGGGGGCAGCCACAGCTTCTCTAGGCAGCCTGTGCCAGGGCCTCACCACTCTCACAGGGGAGAATTTCTTCCTTATCTTCCATCTCAATCTACCCTTCCGCAGGCTAAAACCTCTCCTCCTTGTCACTACAGGCCTTGGCAAAACGTCTTGCTCCATATTTGTTATGTATTGAAAGGCTGGTGATGCACGTGTTGCCTGGTTCTGCTGATGTTGGTCAAGAACATCTAGAAATAAGTCAGACCTTGACTAGGAGGCTGCAAGGGATCCTCCCATGAAAGCAGACTGCAGGGATGGGGATTGGAGATGATACAGACCTCTGGAGAAGATCATCTTCTTACAAAATAACTCACCAAGTAATAAAACTGAAACCCCTTTGAAACAGTCTTGTCACTTTGTAACTATTTCTACAGAAGCTGTCTAAGTGTGCAGCAAAGAAACATATTTCAACACCTCCCATCTACCCCTGAGTTCAGACTTGCAGAATATCTGGAGTCCTGCAGCGATCATAGGGCTGGCTACAACTGCTCTCATCCTTATTGCTCATCCTTTAACACATGTTCTTCACACTTTGTTCCTAAATTAAGCTCCTAACACCAAATTGCACTCCCAAGCAGCAGGACTTTATTGACAGGCATGACTTCATTCCCAGATTTCAAAACTAGAAGACACTGTCAGATCATCTGGCCTAATCTCCTCATACTTTATGTCACAAATAAACTGCCCAAAGTTTCACTTCCAGAAAGTTGTCTAGTCTTTTTTTTTTTTTTTTAGAACTTCAGGGGACATACTCCAGCACCTGTAATTTCCTGGTAATAAGTGTCACACCTTATTACTAACACAAGATGTCTGGCATCATCAGTTCCTTTTTTTTTCTCTGCCAGATGAAGCTGACTTTGTAGTAACTCAGTAGCAGCTATCAACTTCTCCTACCTTGTCAGCAAGTCACTTTGCAATCTTGAAACTCTGGGGCTTCTTATTGTAAGACCTGGTGTCCAACTGTTTAATATTATTATCTCATTCTCACCCCCTTTTTCAAGTTTTTGGTGCCCTCAGCAAAGGTGGCCACCAGGACTGGCTGCAGAAAGTCTCCCTCCACCCTGCCAACACAGCAGCATGCAGAGGTAGGAGCAGAGTGTTTGCTCTTGTATCATCTTCCCAAGATGGAAGGGCTCCTGCATCTTTCTGATGCTGCACTGCACGAGGGCACCTGCCAGGGGGTCAGTTCACTCCCAGCCCTACTGCTTGCTGAAGGGGTCCCATGTCCCCTTGGCAGGCAGCAGCCTGTGCTGCTCCTCCTCACGCTGCGAACATGGAGGAGGTTGGTGTGGCAGCCCAGGAGACATGAAGTAACAGCCAGGGGTAAGCACACTTCAGTTATTAAAGGAAGGTTAAGGGAACAACCTGTTTGGTTTTTATTTTTTCTTACAGATGTGAGCCACAAATAGCCATTTTTTCCCTTGTGATTAGGACTCCCAGTGTTTAAATTCAGAGTACTTGCAGGCTGGGAGGCATAGCTTAGGGGCGTTCTGAAGAAAATTCCTAATTCATTTTATATCCCATGAAATGCTACTCTGGCCTAGTAGGACCTTTTCTGTAATAGAGGGGGTGCTGGAGTGTGTGCAGAGAAGGGAAAAAAGGCTGGTGAGGAGACTAGAAGACAATCGTTATGAGGAGCATCTGAGGGAACTAAGGTGGTTTAGTCTGGAGAAGAGGAGGCTGAGGGGAGACCACCAAATCATGTGGTTGTAGAGAGGTGGGGGTTGATCTCTTCTCCCTAGTGACATGCAACTGGACAAGAGGAAATGCCCTCAAGTTGCCCCAGCAGAGGTTTACATCGGATGTTAGCAAAAATGTCTTCACAGAGAGGGTGGTTAGGCATTGGAACGGGCTGCCCAAGGAGGTGGTGGAGTCTCCATCCCTCCTGGTATTTAAAAGACTGTTAGGTGTGGTGCTGAGGAACATGGTTTAGTAGTGGATGGCAGGTTAGGGTGGTGCTTGGACTTGATCTGCAGGTTCCCTTCCAACCCCAAGGCAATTCTACGACTCTTAAGAAAAACACTCAGATGGTCACTCACTCCTGTGAATACCTGCCTTCTGCAAATACCCTGGGACGTTCCCCAAGGCCTCCTCGAAATCTGTACTCTCCAAACACTTAGATGAGTTTGCTACGTGAAAATACCGTCGAAAAACTGCCGCTGCGGGAGCACGATGTGGCACACCAGCACCCGCCGGAGGAATTCCTTCGCCACTAGGTGGCAGGTTATTTTATTTTGCCCGTTTAACGTACCCGTGTCGCTGAGCACCAGGCCCGGGGCAGGCGGAGGTGCGCGGGTGAGGCTGGCAGGCGGCCCCCCGGCATCCCCTCTGCGGCATGAATAGCGAATGCAGAGGAGGGCAAGAGTTAGGGCAGCGGTTTGTGATCCTGGGCGTGCCGAAGCCCTCGTGACAGCCCACCAGCACACTCAGTTTCTGCCCTGGATTATATCGACCTCTGATCCTGTGGCTCGGCCCCGGAGCGCAGCTCCTGGGTACAGGGAGTTGGGTTTGCTCAGCGGCCCAGCTCTACCTCGGCTCCTGGCCTGAAGAGAGGCTTCCAGGATTTCATGTATGCTTCAACATGTCGCTACACAAGATTATTTTGGGAGCCAATTTTGACCGTCCTCATATAGCAAATGCCCTCTTGGAGTTCCCTGGCACGAGGCATATGGCTGAGAGGACGACTTGGCTCTGTAGGTATAAACGTTGGTGCATTCTTGAACTCTAGCCTTATCGGAGCATTTATAAATAGCCCGAGCCCTAAGAATTTGTAACAGGAGGTCATCTGAGGATGCCAACTCCAGCCATCTCTTCAGTCATGTGTTTCTAGGGGGTTTCCTACAGCCAGGCATCACTCTGTGGACTCAGCTCATGGAGAAATGTTATTTCTCTCTTAGAATCACAGAATCACCTGGGTTGGAAGAGGCCCTTAAGATCGAGTCCAACCACAGCCTAACCCTGCCTAGCCCACCTCTAGATCACGTCCTTCTTGCTGTTGCAAATCCAGTGAAAGCCATACCTCACCGGGAAGGGGCAAATCAACCTCAGTTTCCCACTCCTGGCGTGCTGGAGCACTGCTTCTCTGGAGAGCACCAGCACTCTGCGGGCAGCACCCGGGCAGGAGGGCTGCTCCTGTAAAGGAGCAAGTTGTTGCCTGTCACAGTCTCTTCACACCTCTGTTCCTCATCCTCGAGCATGGCAAGGCTCTTTGGGATTGTGCCAGCCACGTGGGGCTGGTGTGGCTGCTCTCCTCATGAGGTGAGGAACTTCATCCATCCATTTTATTTGTGCTTAAAGGTAAATTTAATAATTGTCCCTGCTAAGCTGTTTGGCACCTCAGTCTCTTAGATAAACTTTCCAAGCATATTTTCTGTCATCACCCCTGCAGAAAGCACCAAGAGTTTAGAAGACAGAGCAGGACCATGGTTTCAAGTGTGCCTCTGTACTAAAGACTTGATGGATTTGTTGTCATTCTGGACCCTGCACTTGTCACCTCATTAATAATCCTGCACTGGATTTAGGTTAGGAGTAAGATGATCCTTCCAGTGTGCTCAGCGTGACTGTCAAGAAGCTGCCACCTCCACAAGCGTGGGGTGCTGGCCCTTAGTCCTCTTCTTCCACCCTGTGGGTCCCTTTCCTGGTGATACAACCATAGACTCACAGGGTGGTTTGGGTTGGAAGGGACCTCAAAGACCATCTAGTCCCAACCCCCTGCCCACCAGACACCCTCCACTAGACCAGGTTGCCCAAAGCCCTATCCAACCTGGCCTCGGACACTGTGGGCAGCCACAGCTTCTCTGGGCAGCCCGTGCCAGGGCCTCACCACTTCCACAGTGAGGAATTTCTTCCTAATATCTAGTCTGAATCTGCCCTCCTCCAGCTTAAAGCCATGACCATTTGTCCTATCTCTCTCTGCCCTTGTAAACAGTCCACGTCTCCTGTAGCCCCTTTAGGTACTGAAAGGCCGCTACAAGGTCTCCCCAGAGCCTTTGTCTTCACCAGGCTGAACAAGCCCAACTCTCTCAGCCTGTCTTTACAGAAGAGGTGCTGCAGCCCTCTGACCATCTTTGTGACCTCTGGACTCTCTCCAACAGCTCCATGTCTTTCTTGAACTGGGGACCCCAGAGCTGGACTCCATGCTCCAGGTGGGCTTTCACTCACCAGAGCAGAGCAGAGGGGGCAGAATCACCTCCCTTGACCTGCTTTTGATGCAGCCCAGGACACAATTGGCTTTCAGGCTCATGTTGAGCTTTCCATCAACCAAAACCCCCAAGTCCTTCTCCTCAGGGCTGCTCTCAATCCATTCTCTACCCAGCCTGTAGCTGTGCGTGGGATTGCCCTGACCCACATGCAGGACCTTGCACTTGGCCTTGCTGAACTTCATGCAGCTCTCACTGGCACACTTCTCTAGCCTGACAAGGTCCCTCTGGATGGCATGGCCACTCCCTCCAGCGTGCCAACCTCACCACACAGCTTGTTGGTGTCATCAGCAAATTTGCTGAGGGTGCACTCAATCCCACTGTCCGTGTCTCTGACAAAAATGCTAAACAGCACCAATCCCAAAACTGACCCCTGAGGAACACTCATCACTCATGCTGGTCCCTACCTTGAGGCATTGTGTGTAGTCTTTAAAGGCCTGCAAGTGAAAAGAATGCTATAATTAAAAAAAAAAACAAAACCAAACAATTGTCCTGATGTGGTTAATTTTCACCAGAAGTTGGGAGGGGACATAGTCAGGACAGCTGACCCAGGCCAAAGGGATATTCCATACACAACATCATACTCAGTATGTTGGGGGGGGCTGGTTGGGGAGGAGGGGTCACTGTTTGGGTTCCCAGCAGTGAGCAAGTTGCTTTGTCCATCACCTGCTTTGTATGTTCTAAGTATTGCTGTTGTTATCTTCCTCTCCCTTTGCTGTCCCACCAAACTGTCCTCATCCCAAGCCACAAGTTTTACCTCCTTCTTCCAATTCTCCTCCCCACTCCACTGGGAAGAGAAGAGGTGAACACGGGGCTGTGTGGTGCTGAGCTGCAGCTGGGGCTAAACCACGACAACCATTAATCGAATCACAGGTGAAATCATCCTTCCCTGCACCTCACCAGAACAGACTTTCACCCGCCAGAAGAATAAAACACAGCCTCCTTTGTGTGTTTGTTTGTTCTGACATGTCTTTGGGCATCTGTGGCTGCGTGTGCAGAGAAGCCTGTGAAAGGGAGAGCTGTCAGGGCTCTGCTTGCCTCATGGTTGCACGAGGGATGTGGCACTTTAAAATGTAACAAGGGATAAAGCAAAGGACAACATCCCAGAATCAGAAAATCGTTAAGGTTGGAAGACCTCCAAGATCATCTAGTCCAACCATCCCCCCACCACCTAACTAAACCATGTCCCAGAGCACCTCAGCCAACCTTTCCTTGAACACCCCGAGAGATGGTGACTCCACCACCTCCCTGGGCACCCGTTTCAATGCCCAATCACTCTTTCTGAGAAGAAATTTCTCCTCATTTCTAATCTGAACCTCCCCTGGTGCAACTTGCAGCCATTTCCTCTTGTCCTGTCATTAGTTATCTGTGAGAAGCAGCTGACCCCCAGCTCAGCACAGCTTCCTCTCAGGGACTTGTAGGGAGCAATAAGGTCTCCCGAGAGCCTCCTCCAGACTGAACAGTCCCAGTCCCTCAGCCACTCCTCACAAGATGTGTGTTCCAGCCCCTTCACCAGCTTCATCTCCCTTCTCTGGACATGCTTCAGGGCCTCAATGTCTTTCTTGTAGTGAGAGGCCCAAAACTGAACACAGTATTTGAGGTGCAGCCTCACCAGAGCTGAGGTCTGTGTCCCTTCCTGCTGAGGTCTGGGTCCCAAAGTCCAGGTGGGTCCCAAAGTCCAGGTAGGTCCCGAATCCGGACTGAGCAGAGACTAGCCTGCAGCAGTCAGAGCACATGACCAGGGGTGTCCACCCCATCCCCTCACATCCCCCACTGCCCTGGGGTGGCATCTGGGAGGTCACCAGCCACCATGCACCCTGGGTCTGTGGGGTGAAGGGTTGTGTGCCTGCAAGTGCAGAACCAGGAACATCAGCCAGAGTACCTGGCTGTGGCCTGAGTAGCATTGCAAGTCTGAGCTAGCAAGTATAGAATCATAGAATCTTTAAGGTTGGAAAACACCCCTATGATCATGAAGGGGCAAACTCCCTTTCACTTGCCAGTCGGGAAGGAAAGCTGTGTGCTTCCACGGGGGAACAGAAAAGAGACCGAGAAAAGGAGGGTTGGGGCCAAGCAGGTTCACTGAAGACTCTTGGGCGCAGGCTAGTCCGTGTCAGAGCATCTCCAAGGTGCTGCAGTGCCCTCTGCCTCCTGCTCAAGCCAACAGCTACACCCAGGCTGAGCAGCATCTCTCGCTGCTGTGTGTGTCCCGGCTTCTCCCTCTCTTCTGGCTACCTGCTAGAAATGCGTCAATACCGGCAGAATCTGCAGGGTGCAGTAGGAGTGGCGGATGTGAGGTTTGAGAACAAGCTGGGAGTAAGGAGCACGTGCAGATAAATCATTACAATCAAAGAGCATCCTTTGGTGGAGAGGCAGCAGAGGAGAATGGCTGAAGGCAGCACTCTACGTAACAGGCAACAAAAGCAGGAGGTAGCAGCTACCGGTCACACTGAGTTTTTACTGACTGCAAAACACAGCAAGGGGCAGGGCATTCAGAAGGGACCAATAAATAAAAGTACCAGCAGTTGGGAGCCACTCATGAGCAGGTCCTGAGCACTCTCCATTCCCACTACATTCCCTGGACGATAAATGCATACAGGAGAAGCACACCGTTACTGTCAGTACCTGCAAGGTTAATGCCCTGGGGGAAGGGATGTTTGTTTGCTGGGAGTGAGTGTTCCCGCTCAGAGCCAAGCACACACTGCGTACTGAGAGGCCCATGCCAGCAGGGGTACGAGCATTGATGTCTGATTATTTGGCTGTGGCACAGCATGCTGGAAGCCACAGCACCAGTGACCCATCCCAGCTCATGATGGGAACTCCTCTGCCCTGCCCTCAGATGGTGCAGTGAATAGCAAAGCATGTGGAAAACTCTACCATCTTGGGGAAAGTGTCCAAAAAACACCTTCCCCAGCCAGGTCCCCATCCCTCCTCAGCTGCTTGGTGTGCCTAGAGAGCCAGGCACTGAGCTCAAAATCCAGGGCTGTCACCCACAGATATTTATGAGTGTTAATGCACCGGTGTAATGCGACCCTGACCCCGATATTTAAAAATAGCCCAAGGGACTGGCCCACATACACTCCAGTCTAGATGGCGTGCCCGGTTAGCACGATGACATTTTAAGCGTGGTGCAGCTGATTTCACATCATATGGTGGGTTTCCTCTGGGAAGGGTTCACAGATTGTGTACAAAGAACAACACTTCGCCTTAGATTAAAGCGGCAAAGGAACCTGGAGGAAGCACTTGCTGTTTACTCCCCAGTGCAGCTACTAAAGGAGTAGGAGCAGTGCCTGGGCTGCAGTACTGTGCAAGCATCTGTGTGTGATTCTCCCTTTCCCTGGAAAACAGAGGTAAAAGCAAGCCACCACATGTCAGAGGATTCCTGCATACTGAAGGGAGAAGCAGCAGATACCAGGGAGAACACTGGCCAGACTGGGGTCCCTGGGCAGGGGCGAGCTTTGTACAGGCTGCCCGGGGTCCCTGGAGGCAGGAGTCCTGCTGCCTGCAGCTTCAGCCCTGCCTCCACTTTCCAAATCCCAGTCAAATCCTAAATGAGGTGCTCCATCACCCTGACAGCAAATGGAGAGGAGCCAGAAGACAACGCAGTCCTTGATGGAAGCATGTGCTTCTGGGAATGACAGCACATGGAGCACTGTGTATGGGATGAAGCCAGGTGTTTTGTCACCCTTACTTCATTTTGCCTAAACCCTTAAGCTACATGGGAGGTCTCAGAGAAAATGCATGCCCATGGCTCACCAGGACTGCGCCCCACTGCTCAGCCCCGGCCCCAGAACGATCATGATCCTGAAACAAAAGCTGCACCTCCTCTGCACTGAGGGTCTGCACTGTGCCACATCACTGGCAGTTGGAGGCAGGAGTCACCCAGGATGAGGAGCAGTGACACACAGGCTTTGCACAAACACAGGGCAGCACTGCAACCTCCCTGTTTTTCTGACGTCTCTTTGGGAAGTGTGATCAACAGAACAAGGGTAAGGTTGACCAACTGTGCCAGAAAAAACAAAACCAGTTTCAGATCCGAATTCCCATAGAAAATCTGAGCAGAGGCTCGAGGGCATTGAAGGCCACATGTTGGGAGATGCTGTGTCCTCAAACTGCCTGGGGACTGTGGTCAGTACTCAATCGTTTCAGCAGAAAGTTTGCATCCCTGACACCCAGCGCGGCACAGTGCAGAGTGCTAAGACCTCGATTTCACCCAAGGAAGAAAATCCATGAGCGAAATATTAAAGGAGCAAAGAGTAGAGGCTCCAAGCAACCTCAGAACAAATCAATTCTTAATTCCTAAATCACCCCAATACATCTTGTAACCCCCTGAAAAAATCTCTGGCTTCTCAAGAACCTGAATTCTAGTCCTGGACCTCTGTCTTTCCAGCAATGTCAGGTTGATCCTGAGCACCTGTGTTTTGTAGGAATGTAAACCAGAAGCTCAGGATCTGCGCAGGAGTGTCTCCTGATGACACACGGGAGACCTCGCTTTATCCATCCTGTCACGGGAGCTGGCTTGGAAGAACACTGCCTTTCCTTCCCATCTGCTTTGTTCCACCTCAGGGGGACCGGCTTTTGACTTAAATTCATGTAGGTTTCCAGACCTCAGCTCATTCCCGGTGACCTATTAACAGCTTTCTCCCCAGTGGCCTCTTGTGGCATATGGAAAGTGAGGGTGGATCAAGGACACCTTTAATAACAACTGAGCAAACTTTTATCCCCTCTCAATGGCTGATGCAGCAGCCTGGAGTCAGGTTGCAGGACTTTTCATTAACACAAGAACCACAACTTTTGTACACAAAAGGTTGTCTCACTATGGTGAAATCCCACTGTGTGGGAGTCTTTCAGTCTGTCTGCACCTTCCATGACATTCCAAAGCACACTGTGCCACCTCCCTGCTGAACAACACGCAAATTTACATCTCTGCAAGACCCTTCATCTCATGCTTTCCTGCTTTTTCTCTTGCTCTCATGGCTTCCCTCTGACCAGCACAACTGTCTCCTTTCCACGGCCGCTCTTCCATTTCCCACAACCTCTCCCACACCCAATAAAGAGCAGTTCCAAGGCTCCATGGGGGTAGGCCCATGAGATCTGGCAGAAACAGCAGCTCAACACTGACATTTGTTCCAGTGGAGCGGAGTATCACAAATAACAAGCAGGCAGATGAGCTTACCTCTAATAATCTAACAATTTTAGAACATTCCTTTGGTTATTATAGAAGGAAAGGTGACTGAATGTGTTTGAGGAGATAGGCTCTCTCCCTCGCCTAGCATTAGCATCAATCTCTCTGACATTATTTGTGCTACTTTTCTCCTGGGTATAAAGGTTTAACTGGATTCCAGACATTATCAGGAAGACTCAAAAGGTAAAGGCCAGATATTGTAATGTTTGCTGTCTGGAACGGGGTTTATTCCATTGCCTTGGTTGTGATTATAGAGACACTTCTTGTTCTTTGAAGACAGTGTTAAATCCACAGCTGCTCACAAAGCCATACAGAAGTGATTCATCACACACCACCGGACACACTCAAGAGGCCTGAAGCAGCATTAGCATTTTAATGGGAGGTGCCAGTACATCCTTTTGCACAAACCCTACCAGTTCTTTTGCTCCTGCATGATGTTTATGAAAGGCACATATGTGCCTGTGAAGACATGCCCAGCACCACACAGAACAGCCAAGCCTGGCCCCAAGAGTCTCCGTCAGGATGCAGTGGGCCACACCGACTTGCACATCAGCTGCAGCAGCACATCTGAACTCCGTTAAGTGCTGAGGACTAAATGCACATGGTTACAAATCCACCTATGCTGGCCACATAGGGATGGTTGGTCCTGATCAGAGGAGCCTTGACTGGAGTCATCTCCTGCTGGGGTGGTGACACCAGGTTGTGGCAGGTAGCTCATGGAGACCATGAGAGGAGCAGTGACTCAGCCTGACAGTAGGCTCTCCAACAGGTTTGGAGACATGCACATTTCATCTGAAATAAAGGTGACCATCACCCAGGTCACTAGTTGGGCAAAGAAACAATCTTAAAGTATCCAGAAAAAGAAGACTAAAGAACAAAAGCCAGCTGGTACTCTCTGCCAGCCACCAGTGAATGCCTCAGTAATTCAGATGTAAAACACCAAGATAGTCAGGCTTCAAAAATCTTCTGTGAGCAAAGTGGTAGGAAGACAGTTTCGTATGAGCTAGTATAGATGGTGCGGATTAGAAGTCACTTGGCACTGGAGCAAAGCACAGGAATTGCTTAATCTCTGGCTGTGTTCACAGGGACTGTAAAAGTTACCTTAGCAGATGGATTTGTTCCTTTATTGGCTTACGTTCCCTCTGATCCAGATGCTTCTTTTTCTCTTCCCCTATTTTTTGCATGTCTGGTTTTGGGCATTCACTCCCAGTGCAGGAGGGCAGCAGGTGCTGTGTGTGTATGACTCCTGGCACGGAGAAGCTGCAGCTCAGGTTTTGGATACAGGTATATTTGCAGAGAAGGAGCATGCAAGAACTTCTGCAGCACAAGAGGATTTTCTGCTTAGTCTGTGGGCTTAAAAGGAAAAAAATAATTGTCCTTTGCCTGGACCACTGCTGTCCCTGGCTCCAACTCCTGCACCAAAGAGAGCCAGATTTCACAGCAGGCTGAACATGGGCTGTCCACGACGCAGGGAAGTGCTCCTTCAGCACACTGTGGGCATCCACGCGTCAGAGAGCATCAAGTTCACCATGAGCTTCATCACGAGCTCTGGTGTTTGCTAAGGGCACTGCGGTTTGCAGTGCTCCACTCCCAGCTCAGCTCTCCTGGGATTGGAGTATGGCTGGGACAGGGCTGAAATTCCTGGAGGCTGCTTCATCCAGACTTTGCACAACGTTGACCACAGCCAGATAAAGTAATTGTCTCTCCAAAGCTCTGGTGTAGGGGCTGGCCAGGGCTTTTCCTGCAGCAACGCCCTAGTTAGCACACAGAGTTGGAGATTTGGATCTAGGTCTTGTTCTGCCCCAGAGGGACTGTCCATGCAGCTCACATTTCCCAGGGCAGGCCACTGGGCAGCAGCTGACCACAGGCAAGCCTAGAGCAGTTCCTCTCCGTGGCAGGAAAGGCAGAGCGGGGCAAGTAAAGCCCCAGAGCAGAGAACAAAGTGCTCCTGACTAAAGCCTTTGGTCAAGGATCCCTCACCGCTTTGTCATTTAGGAGCACTTACACTGGATCCAGAATTGTCCTCAGGAGGCTGCCCTGGGTGCTGAGCCAGACTCACTCCCACCCTCCAGAGCCACCTTTTCCAGATATGTGGCAACCAACATGAACAGGAGAGAGTGAGAACAGCTCCTTCCCTGCTGCTGCAGTGGCTCTGGCACTTACTTGGGCAATGCAGTCAGTGGACTGCGGTCTGGGCATGCATCGAGAAGGCTCTGTCCCTGGGCAGGCTGACCCAGCCCAGCTGTCTCAAATCCCAAGTGTCCAACACTGGGGACAGCATGTCCCCACACCCGCTGAAGACATCATAGAATCACAGAATCACAGAAAGGTTTGGGTTGGGAGGGACCTCAAAGACCATCCAGTTCCAACCCCCCTGCCATGGGCAGAGACACCTTTCACTAGCCTGAGTTGCCCAAAGCCCCATCCAACCTGGCCTTGGGCACTGACAGGGAGGTGACAGCCACAGCTTCTCTGGGCAGCCTGTGTCAGTGTCTCACCATTCCTAGGCTCAGCATCAGGAGCTGCAAACAGCAAGTGGGGTGACCTGGCTTGTACGTGGAGAGAGGTGCAGCTCAGGCAGCACTGCTCACTGAACAACCCTCCTCCCACTCATGTGCTGGCTTAAATGTGTTCCAGCGGTGCAATGGCAGGGAAATCAGGGTGTGAAGGTCTGCTTTTTCATCTTTTACTAGCACAGACTTTATTCAGAGTTAACTCCATAAATTCAGGCATCCATGTAATTATCAGCAGCCCTCATGCCTTTGGGGGTCAACCATAGGTTAACAAACCTCTGTAACAAACTTTCCTCAAAGCTCTTCTTGTATATATGATCCCCTAAATGCCCTTGGAAACTCCAGGAGAATGATAAGAATCAGGCCAGAGGCTTTTTGTCAGCTCTGGCTATCAGAACCCCCACTTCATGAAAGGGAGTGACCTTCTTTCCAAAGCACCGTGGCCGTGTCCCAGACACCGAGGCCTAAGGATGGGTGAGTTCATAGTTCGTAGTTTCATTTTCAGATCAGGGTATTCATAGTCAGAAAAGGGGGTTTTGGTTTCATTTGGGATTTCTTACAGAAGATATTCTCAGAGCAGCTACAGGGGCTGAAATATAAACCTCCCAGATTTCTTAGCAAAGCCATGTTTTTTGGGCTTGCCACCGAGTTACCTCGAGTTCTGCCCTCAGCACGGGAACCACTCAGAACGGAATCAGAACAGGCCCATCTCCTGAGAATTGCGATTTGCCTTTCCAATGCCAAAATGAAAACCAATGCAAGCAGGTTTGCTCTCGTTTTCTTCTGCATCGCAAAATGGGCCATCACAGGGCAACCCGAAGGGGAGGAGGGAAGGAAGCCACCTCTGTTCCAGGCATCACGCTCAGCGCTGCGGGAGCAGGTCTGCATGCGGTGGGGAGGCCCGTTCCAGCAGGCCGTGACAGACGCTGCTTTGTCTCACTGCAGCAACTCGTGGGGACAAACACGCAGGCAGAGGCAGCTTCAGCAAGGATGGGGAGCGAAGCCTTGGCAGCACAGCCTGTTACCTGCTTCACCCAGGTGCTGCATGGTACAAAAGCCCCTCTCAGACCCTTTTTGCTGGATTTTAGGGTTACCCAGGGAAGAAAAAAAAACCCACCCTAAAAAAAGGGATTGCAAAAAAGAAGGAAACCAAAGTCAGGGTTAGGCCGTGTGGTGACCGGCAGAGAGCAACACGCTATTCGATATGAATTTTAGGTGAAGCCATTTTATTGGGTGAAATCACACAGATTATATACCTTTATTACTGCAAATGTGGCAAGCTAAAAAACTGCTAATTGGTTACACACACTGCTCACACCGTATTGATTGGTTAGTAATTATAACGAGTTCTGATAAGCATAACTTATAGCTAAATATTGTTAGTTTACCTTCGATGCCTAAAAGTATCTGCACACCTGCTATTTTGACCCTCTTGTTATGGTTGGTTCCTAACATGTTCTGCTACTCCCAAATACCTTTCCATAACTACCTCTTGGTTTAGGGTAGCCTGTACCCCTATAAACAAGGCTGCTGTGTTTTGAGAATGTGATTATTAGGATCCTCTCAGCATGAGTAACTTTTCCTCTCTCATGGGAACAGAAGAATATTGTCAGGGCCTAAATCTTGGGAGAAGAGAGCTAGGCTGCTAGCAGGCCTGCTGTCTTCCCTGACAAGGCCGTGGTTGGACATAATGATCTTAAAGGTCTCTTCCAACCCAGGTGATTCTAGGATTCTATGACATTACCAAGATGCAACTCCCGGCTCCAGCAGCAGGTAGCTGGTGATGTCAGAGAAGACACAGGCAGCAGCTTTCCCAGCTCAACAGCAGCAGAAGTGGAGGCACTTCTCCCACCTTTTCTGTTCTCTGCTCCCTGCTTGACAGGCATCTTCAGCCTTTCCTCCCCATCGCTCCCCGTGCTGAGGACACGCAGATGTTCCTGTCAAAAGGTCTTAGATCCCTGCTGGAAGAGTTCATGCCCTTGATTTCATAACTCAGAAAAGGGAAAAAGGAAGAGCAGCTATAAGAAAAACAATCTCTGAACATCAGTTCTTCCCTGTGCTCCTTCCCAGAGCACGTGATGGACAGGAGTGGGGACGGCACTGAATTGCCACCCTGCATCCTGGCACCGGCCTTTGCCTCTGCTGAGGGTGGATGGCATGGCAGCTGGGACCACGGTGCTGCCAAGCTGGAGACTGCACAGCGCTGGTCCCAGCCCATCCCTCTCGGGCTCTCTCTCCCAGGGGTCTGAGTCAACCAGAGGAATGTGTGGGGAATGCCAATATACTGAAGTAGAGCAGAGGAAGAAAACAACAAAAGGAAAACATTACTTGGGCTTATTTTGTGCCTGAAGCTCATTAAAAGTGCCATCATTAGAGAGGAAAGCAGACTTACAGCTGGATTCATCATTTCTACGCTTTCTATGCTCTGCATAGTCCTAGGGAACCACGTTTTCAACTCCATGAGCCATCGCTCCAAAATACCAGCATGCCTGGAGACCTCCAGGTACCCTGCACTCCTCGGGGACCTGCTCCCTGCCATCCCTGCCCCACCGCCTCACACTCTGGCCTTCCTCCAGCCCCAGTCTCCAGGGTTGCAAGCCTCCCGCACCACAATTAGACCCCTGCCACTCAGACTGCCCCCTGGGGACCTCCTCCCCATGTAACTCCATTTGCTGTGCCACAGTGGCTGGAGCAGCTGCTGAGCTGCTGGGTTGGAAGCTGCTGTGCCCAGCCACCACCCCCAGCGCCCATCATGCATGGACAGGGCGTTAAAATGGTCCTTCTGCAACACCCTATCCCTGGCTGCTGCCTCCCTCTCCACACAACCCTCAGCAGTCCCCATGTCCCCAAAGCCTGAGGGCAGTCACAGCTTCAGCCATGAACTTGTCAGCATCTCCCTGGGCAAAGAGTTCAGGCTCCAATCACCAAGTTCATAGAAGTGGTTAACACAAACATGGGCTGGCTCTTTTAACCCTGCCTTAAAAATAGGCAATTGCCTGAGGCAGGTTTGCAAGGCCTTAGAAGACACTTGATGTGTCCTACACCATCATGTAGAAAAGCTGTCCCTTTCAGGCACCTCTCAGCAAGCAGCCATCAGGAATTATTGCTTGTCAGGAATAAAATATCAGGAATAAACTACTTGGGACATTCATTTTAAAAAAAAAAAAAAAAGGGAATGTGTGTGTGGGCAACACTACTGCATGTTTTTCTCAGACAAGAGAGTTTCCCAAGATCTTCTCAGAAGTTTTACCACACTGGAAATGGGGTGGCACGGCTGAATTTCTGACCCTGGCCAGGCAGGAGGGAAACCAGCAACGGAGCGCTGGGCTGAGGCCAAGCGAGCCTGCCGTCACACACAGGCCCCAGCCAGCTCCTGCCGTAGCATATCCCGTGCTGTCTTGGAAACTCCCTCTTTTGGATGACTGCTCGGTTTAATGCATCCATGTCTCAGGCAGCAAGTGCCTAGTGGGACCCACAGAGACGACAGGGCAAGACAGGCTTTCCGGAGGAGGTTTTTGCACCAAGTACTGCCCTAGTAAAAGCTGCACACTCTTCTTCTCCCAGAGGTTCGGGTCTTATCAGTGAATTTAAGTGCTTAACTTTACTGTATCCAGCACACTCCCAGTGTGTCCCCGCCCCAGCCTGCCCAGGGACCCATTTAATCTCTCTTCTGCAATAAAACACCTGCTTAGAAAGCAGCTGACACCATAGAGCTCCATTTGCTTGCAGGAGCAAGGTTTGTGCCGGGCGCTGGTCCGCATGGGGGGTGTTGCCATGGGGAGTATCAGTGTTTGTCGAAACTTTAAAATCCAACCCAGCGTATCCCAGCCTCCCAGTTCCTCTTGTGCAGCGTGCCTGCGAGCGGTACCTGCGGAGAGGGTGCGGAGTGCAATTTCCTCAAAAAGCATTAGAGAGAAAGAAATGGGCAGCAGTGAGGAAAACAGGGAGTATCAGGGGGCAAAACCAGCCAAAAGCAAACGAGTTAATTGATAGCAACATTTTGTTTTACTTTGGTGATGTGAAGAGAGAGTCCTGAGGCTTCAACCCAGTGCTGAAATCACGCTGCAATCAGTGCTCAGGGTTCCAAAGAGTTTCTGTTACATGGATATTAATTACAGTAATTAGTGGCAAGGCCGTGCCTTGGCCATGGTTCCTGGCGCAGGCTGGTGAGGGGGTGGCCCCATTCCTCTGCTCTTCCTGCCTGATTCTCTCCCCCACCCAAGCTCTGTGTCTCAGATGTGTTAGTGCAGAGGCTCAGCGTGGGGAGGAGAAAGTGCTGCTCCCTCCCACCCAGCTGGCCAACACCCAGAAGGAGGAAGAAGGGGGGAAGTGAAAGCTGCCCCACGCCCTTGAACCCAAGCAATGCTTAGCCCTGCTGACACCTCCAAAAACACAACTCTGCCAAGCAAGTCCAGCACACCTGCCAACGCAACAAGAATCACAGAATCATTAAGGTTGGAAAAGACCTCTGAGGTAATCAAGTCCAACCATCAACCCAACACCACCATGACCACTAAGTCATGTCCTAAGGGCCATGTCTACACATTTTTTTAACAGCTCTGGGGATGGTGACTCCACCACCTCCCTGGGCAGCCTGCTACAATGCCTGACTGCTCTTCCAGTGAAGATGTTTGTTCTAACATCCAAAGTAAACCTCCCTGGATACAATTTATGGCCATTTCCTCTCATTCTATTGCTCATTACTTGGGGGAAGAGACCAACCTCCACCTGTCTACAACCTCCTTTCAGGAAGTTGTAGAGAGCGATAAGGTCTCCGCTCAGCCTCCTCTTCTACAGGCTAAACAACCCCAGTTCCCTTAGCAGCTCCTCATGAGACTTGTGCTTTAGACCCTTCACCAGCTTCGTCACCCTTCTCTGGACATGGTCCAGGGCCTTGATGTCTTTAGTATGGGGCCCAAAACTGAACAGGGTACTCGAGGTGTGGCCTCACTGAAGCCTTCGCCAAATAACAAAATACTGAAGACTCAGAGCTCAAGATAGGTAGCTGAGAGTCCAGGAGAAAGAAACCTCAAATCATTGCCCTTCAGATACCAACACCAAGCTTTGTCTCCCAACTGCAAACTTAACCACCGCAGGCTGTCCTGCCTGGCACCAAAGTGAAGCAGCCAATGGCACAATGTCTGAGCCTCGTCTGATGACGCCAGGTCCTTGCTGGAGCCCTGTGATGTCTCTGTAGTCTAAGGCCGCGCCTTCCCACGCGCTGCCCGCCACAGAGCGCGTGCTGCAACGGCACCGCTCAGCCAAAAGACATGGTTTGGCTTGTAGGCTGTTTAAGCCAACCAAAGACATTAGCAAGAGGCACAGAAATAAAGCTGATCGATTCCTTATTGCAGGGGTGATTTTTATTTCAGCCATTCCAGAAAACACCACCCTTGAGGACAATTAAAAGTTTGCTTTAGTGTTGGGATGGATTTCAAGGTAGGCTTAAGGCTCTGGGGAGACAGGGCATATGACATGAGGAAGCCAGGACAGGGCCATGTTACGCTGCTGAGGAATTCTCCTCCTTCCCAGCAGCAGTGTTGCAAAACTAAATGTGTTAATAGCTCATTGCAAAGTCTCTACTGAGGGTGGTGGTAAAAGCTGCTGAAACACTTTTGCAGGAATGCTTTCCTTACCGGCAGTGCTTTAAGGGCACACAAATCAAGTGTTCCTGGGTTTTTTTATCCTTAAAGGCTTTGGGTAACAAAGGCAGGCAGCTCTCATAAGTTTAGCAAACAAAATAAACCTTCCTTGAGTGAGGCACCACTTTGGTTTGCCCCCAGAAACCCATGGATTTGGGGGATTTCTTTAAAGACATAATAGTTGAGGGGCTGCCAGCTCCAGTACCTACTCAGTGACAGACAGCAATCATGTTTTGCAGGTAGGACTTTCAAGACCTCAGGTGCTGTTTTGTCTTCTTGGCAACGGGTCCTTCCCTCCACCCCACCCAACTGCATCCCAGAGCAGCTACGATTATCCAGAATTTAACCATCAAAATCTGGGGAGATGCACAATCATGTGCTGTGTGAGGAGGCCATGCCACATTGCTTGCACATGCTCTCAGATGTATCCAGGGCAGTATTGGGTGGAGATGAAGCTTCCACTGCTGCAGCCCAGCATCAGGCAACAGTATCTCCAGACTGAGATCACCCTGGCCTCTCTGCACACTCAGTGACATAAGCAGCCATGCCAAGGCTCTGCAATTCTTTCCAAACTCCATTGTTGTTGTTTGTTTGTTTGTTTCCCTCCCCTTCCCCATGGCACCTCCACATCCCACCCCGCAGTATGGCAGTGGAAGCCAGATGAGCCATGAGCAAGAGGGGCTGAGTGGCAGGGAGGTTTCCTGCTCATGGCCCAGTACATCCTGGCAGCGTGCGAGCGGCCATGGTGCAGGAAGCCCCTCCAGCCACCTCTGCCACCACTCTCCCAGCACAGCCCCTCACCGGTGCTGGTACCAGTGCCAGCAGCAGTACCTGTTCTTACTTGTGACAAGCTGCCCCCACGCCACGCTTGTGCTGCGGTGACAGAGAGCTGGGGCTGCCTTACCTCCCTGTGCAGTGCGGGAAGCTGGCACAAAGGCGATAAAGGAGAGGAGCCCGGCTGCACAGCCATGCCCCGCAGGGACTGCTGTGAAGCTGGCAGGCTCTGCAGCGTGTGCTCTCTGCAATGGCAATTAACTAATCCCTTCCAAAAAAGCACACACGCCCCACCAGCGCTTCCCCCCTCTTTCCTGGGAGGTTTGCTGGCTGGCGCCTGGGAACGCACGATCCCAAAGAGACGTTGGAGTCACCTTCCAGATCTATCTTCATCTAGAATAAATTTCCTTTCTTTCTTTTACATTTCATAAATAGTCCAGCCTTCCTGCAGCCCTTTTCCTGGCCTGGTGATTCACTATCGACTCATCAGACTCGTTTCTTTGCTGTAACGGGGAATCTAAAAGTCTCTGGCATAGCAACTAACCGCTTTGGATGTTTTCCTGTGGAATAGACCTGAAGTAATTCCTGCTCTCCCACGGCTGGAAGGGTTCTTGTTAAGAAGAGTCGGCGTGAAACACAACTGATGCAGTCTAGGCCAGCTGATGTGCCAGTCTTTGTCCTTTCCACCCATTCTGCTTCCCTCCAGGTACTCCCAGATGGAAACAATTTCTTTCTCCTCCTTAGTTCAGAGATGGCTATGTCTGACCCATGTACTGCATGGAGAATTTCTCAGGGCTCCTATGGTTTCTCCCCTTTCTTTCAGAAAAGGGCAAGACTCCTTTGCTAGGGTGGTTTTGGGTTCTCTGACAGCTCTGGGGAGCCCAGAGAGGCCCAGAACCCTGGCACAACACCGTGAAGGCAGGTTACAGTGGTGGGGAAATGAAAAGGAAATAAAACCTCTTATGCTCTACCAAGAGTGTCAAAGGCAACTGCTCCCATCAGACCCCAGCAGCTGCCTCTTCTATGATTGTTACCCGATTTATATCCCAGCACAGCCAACACATCAGCAAGCGTAGCCCCTGTCTTCTTGTGATTATGAGATGGCTAAAGATGGGTTTTGCTCTCATTTTCTTATGGTTTAAGTATCCTATTTTCTTTCAGTGATGACAGACATCATCCCAGATCACCATATCCCTAGAAAAATAGAAAAGCTCCGTGTGATGTGATCAACTACATTGTAAGACATACTGCAAAACCATGTGTTCAAGCTGAGTATTATCCATCCCCCCACTGACCACATGTTTCAGAGGAAGCAAAGCCTTCTCCTGCAGACAGCCTGTGGCACAGAATGGCAGGGCGCTTGGGCCGTCATGCACGCGGGCGTTCGTTCGTTCATTCATCATTTCTCTTGACCTGATTTTGGGCTCTAACTTTTCTGACAGCTTGCAAGTGTTTCCTTGGTGATATAAGTTTGTTGCCAAAGCAGACAGATGAATCATCTGGTTACAATTAAAATGGGGAGCTGCCAGGGGAATACCTGCTGCCTCTGCATGCGGTGTGCAAGTCTCAGGCCAGCTGATGATAAAGCCCCTCCTCTTGGCTCTCAGGCATGCACCGTGTCTGCATTGTGGCACCCACCCCGGCACCGAGGCTGTATGGACCCTCTGCCAGGACCACGGGACAGGCTTGTTAAGGTTGTCTTGAAATAGCACTGCTGGATGGTAAAGCTGAGGAGGAAGCACCTCAGAAAGGCAAGCTCTCCAGGCAGGACAAGTAGAGAGGCTGCCCTGGTTCTCGTCTTAGCCAGCCCTGTGGCTCCAGGCAAGCTCAGGACCCCTCTTCTTTTAAAATACGTATTAGTTCACTCTCAGAGCATCTAAGCCTTCCACAAACACTCCTGCTGTAATGGAAATTATTTGCCTCCAAGCCACAAGGGAGAACGCTTGCTTTTTCCAGCCTTCTTTCCATCCTCTCTGAAGAGCTTAAAGCTCAGAGCACTGCCAAGGGCACAGGCAGCACACACGCAGGGTGCCCCAGCACCACTGTTCCCTATCGCTTATCTGTGCTGATTTAGTTGGGGGGTGGGATAAACACACCCCAGTCCTCCTAGCGCATCCTGCTCAGCCCAGCTGCTCCTCCCGTGGCAGGAGCAAGCTGCCAGGGCAGGCCAGAACCCCCTGCCCCGCAAAGGGTTCCCTGTGTGCCCTCACAGCAAAGGTAGGTGTACCAAGCGTGGGGTTATATTGCTTTGCTTCAGGCTTTCTCCCTCCTTTCCCAGGACAACTTGTTGTGAGACCCCAACTGCTCATTCCTGTTGGGATGGGGAACATCTCTCGCTCCAACTCACCTTAATGCAGCATCCATTTTTATCTGTGCACATCACTTCCAAGGGGAGGGCTGAGGAGCAAGAGAAAGGGTTTATAGATACTTCTGACATCTGCTTCCAAGAACAGATGCTGATCTCCTGGATCTCTTTGGATTGGTTGCCCAGAGCCCGCACAGCAAACAACAGCAGCAGCCATGCCGGCAGGCCCTGCCGCAGCCAGCACCCACTGCCCCTGGCACCAAGTACCAATCGCAGGGGTTTGCTGAGAGTGTTGTGGTTTGTGTTTCTGTTTGGCTTCATCATTCAGCCCAAGTAGGAGGATGAAACACTGGCTATGGATTTCGGTTTACATACAGGACAGAGGAAACCACAGAAAACTGTAGAAAAGTCACAGGAATTAAGTTTCCCCCCTGTGCACAATAACCTGGTTGTACAATGAAGTCAGCATTGACAAGGTGGCTATAGTGCCCTTTCAATGGCATTTTTCAGGCTAGACTTGGACTAAACCCCCTATTCCTGGTTTCATTTCCAGCTGGCTTCCATGGTTCAACTTTAAAAAAAACTGGCATGCGAGGTAAAATCCCGACTGCAGCTCTGCCTCGGGCTGGAGCTAGTCAGCAGTGCACTTCCTAATGTTAAATGCAGCAGTTAGAGCGAGGAACAGTGTTTTATTTAACTCACAGCAAAGCCAGTGACAGGATTTCCTCTGTAGCCTCCTCAGAGGGGCCACTGGCGGGTGCTTTGCACCCCACTCACACCTCCAGGGCTGGGTGCCACACGAAAAGCACCAGCAGCTGATTTTCTTCAGAGGACATGGGCAATGGACACCACCACGGCATGGAAAATCGCTTTCTTCCCCTTTTGTTGCACAGCAGCATGAGAGCGCTCGCCTGGGAGGTCAGACTGAAGCTCTGCTCCCTGCTGATCATGAAGGGGATCCAAAGCCCCCAAACCTGCTGCGGAGGAGAGCCACAGCCAGGTAGGATAACAAAGGGGGTGGCACTTTCTTTATGCTCTCCTTGTGTGGGGCCACAGCACAAAACTGCGTTCAAAGTTCATCATACCAGAGCGGGAGAGGGCAGCTGGCTTCCTAGCCCAGTGGCTAGCTGCAGGTTCCAGCCCCAGGGCTGTTAAAATGTTTTATCTTATGCCCACAAAATGTGAAATACCTCGAAGCAAGATGGCAGCGTGGGACTCGGGCTCCTGGGGAAGCGTCTCTTACGTTGGGCTACGAAGTCCTCCAGAAAAAGAAGAAAGGGCCATGACTCAGCGTTTCCTACGAGCTGCTCCCATCAGACAGGGTAAGGTAAGGAGTGTCCCTGCCCCAAACACCCCGCAGCGCCCGGCACTGAGTCAGCCAGGCATCAGTGAAACCCGGGGATGCCTGCGGGCAGGCAGGCAGGAAGCAGAAGAGCCCCCAGGCAGTGACCCCCGGTGATGCCCGCAGGCACGAGGCAGAAGAGACACGCCCCGCCCCCCTCCCCCGAACCGTACTAGGCGGCCACTCCTGTGCGCAGGACCGGGGTGGGGGGGGAAAGGGGCGCAGGAGACAGAGAGACGTAACTGCCCCCCCCCCCGCTGCCTCGAGAAGGCGAGACCCCACCTCTCTGCCCTCCTCCCTGCCGGAGCCCGCTGTAAAGAGGGGCCGAACCGGGAGCTGGGCAGCCTTCTTCCAGGCGACCGCGGGCCGCCTCCCCCCGCCGGCCGGGCCCCGGGCTGGGCTCCCTCACCCGGGAGGAAGTGTTTCCTGCCCGTGGTAGCATGGCTCACATGAGCACGTTTATCTGTGGGCAGCTGAGGATGAGGAAGGGGGATGAAGGGGGAGGGAAGAACCCCCACAGCAAAACAGAAACTGGAAGTAGTCAGCGCAGTCTTGCAAATCCCCTCCTGCGGGCTTTACGGAGCTTTAAACAGGCACCAAGGGGTAAGGTACGGTGTTTCATCAGTCAGGAGCCATAAGGATGGACACTGCAGCCTGCTGTGAGGTTATTCCCCTTGCAAAGGGGTGAGTTCTGCCATGATTTAAAATAAAAAGTCTGTATTAAAGAAAATCGGTTTTATTGTAAACAAAGTATAAAGTACAACATAAGAAATGTGCAAATCCTTAAAGTAGTCACAAAAAGCATATCTAATACACTATTTTCAAACTGTTCACTTTCTGATACGTGTCTTCAACATAATATGATAAAATAGAAGTAGTGGAAGTTGATGCACTATTTGTCACAAAAGCTACAGTTTAAATCCTAGGCTGGTGTCTTTACTGCCTTGTTTTACTCTTAGAATCTCAACTCTAACTGAACACGATACATAATATATCCATCTCATTTTTTGTATAAGCCACCTCTCAAAGAACAACATGATCAAGCAGCCCAAGATTGTTGGGTTTCTTCCTTCAGACCCAGCAGTTTACAGTTGCATTGTCTCTCTTAAAAGTGCACCGTCTCAGTTTATGAAAAGTGCAGCGGGACAGAACTGTGAGAAGGTTTAAAGCAAACCCTAAGCAACACAAAAGCAGAAGCATCGCAGGATGCCCAGGTACAACCGATTGTAATTAATTACAAAGCTTGCCAAACCAGCTGGGAAAATATTACAGAGCTAATGAGGACTCAGAAATGTTCCTCCCCTCCAGCTGCCCCCATGGTGCCCCTCAACAACGCCAATTTCAAGTCCCCCCATGACAGCAGCATAAAGCTGGGTGCGTTAAACACCCCATACAGGAGGTCATGGCTAAAGTCTCCAGGAGTTTGGCACCAAATCATGGTGTATAAGGGTGCCAGAAGAATGGACAGGAGGAAAAGATTCCTACCAAGAAGAGGTGGCAGAAGCAGGAAAAGCGATTTAGGTTCTCTCATGCAGGCGCATTCTGGGCTCTGGAGCCCACGCCCGTACATTGCTGCCCACCCAGTCTGTGCTGTACTGAAGACTGATCACTGAAAGTTAAAATCAGAGCTGTCTCCAGTGCCAACAGCAAGACTTTCAGAACTCCTCTGTGTGACTGATCTAGAGTATATAGGAATAATTTGCAAAATTCAAAACTGGCACGCCGTGCACAGCTCTGCTCTAGACCCTTCCCTCTCTCTCTCTCCTTACCAGTGCAAAAGACACCTGCTAGTCCAGGCAGCCACTGCTTCTCCCAGCAACGCTTTTTGTGACGAGCACAGGCTGCCGTTGCCACTTGGCTGCACTGCCATCAGCAGCCGGTGCAGGAGAACCACAGACCGGGAGCAAAAGCCTTTTTTTTTAGCTGGCACATCCCAGCCCCAACAGTTAATTCCACCATCTCCAGAGTAAGTCCTTTCACTGCGCGGCTGCAGGTGTCGTGGGCACAGCAATATCATTTAGCTTGCTCACTTCCATCTGCCAGTTTGGTAGCTTCTTAGCCGATAAGTGGCGACGCGCGTGCTTCGTTAGGTGGTCGCTCCTCATGAACCGCCGCTCACACATCGGGCAGGCAAACTTCTTCTCGCCAGTGTGCGTCCTGCGATGGCGAGACAGTTCATCGGACCGTGCAAACCTTCTCTCACAGCCTTTCCAGCTGCAACTAAACGGCTTTTCTCCTAAAAGAAAAAATGGACAAAGAAAATAACCCCATGAATAATAACTGAGCAACAAACACTGCTGCCTTGATGGACAGATTTGACTTTTTTTAAAGAAAAGCTTCTCCTATGACAGCTGAGCCAAAACCTAAGCAAATATTAATGCTTTTTATATACACAGAATGTGGAAAAATGTTTAAACTTCAGTATTTAAACACGCAGACTCGCTATCGTGAAGGCTAAGTAGTACAAAAGGTTAACAATTCTCCAGAACCAAATAGTCTGAGATGCTCTTTAGGTCTCAAGACAACTGATTTTAATCCTCAGCCCCACACGAACTGTGGGTTACGATGACTTAGCATGCCCAAAACCACCATCTGAAACCTGTGATAACATTTCACACTACAGAGCTCCGGCAGTGCACTGTTAGCCTATGTGAAAATAGAGGCAACTCTTTTTGCTGCTGCAATTAAGAGCTGAGGCATGGAAGAGTTGCTCTAAAGTAACCCGGGTAGGAATAGTTTGGAGTGGATCCTCATATTCCATCATGAAAGAATCTCCCAAGTTTTACCCATGTCTGACAAAGGCATTCTTGCAGAGAAGCCTAATAAGGAGACTTTAACTCTGGAAAAGCCTACCCGACATTGGGCAAGACCCTGCTTCTACATTGGTAAGAAGCATTACTGAACGCTGTCTGACACAGAGCAAGTCCAGCACAAACAAACTGCTGAGTCAACTTCCCCTCCAGGAGATTTCCTGTCAGAGATCAGGCAGCATTATAACGCACACTGGCAAAGTATTTCATCGCTGCCCCACAATTTGTTCCATGAACAATCCGGTTATCTCTAGAACCTTAAAAAGCTGTGTACAGAGCCGTGATTTTCTACATTCATTTTTAACATCCTGCAACAGGGACCTACCTGTGTGTGTTCTGACGTGAGCCTTCAAGTGGGAGCTCTTGAAGTATGTTTTCCCACACCCTGGATAGCTGCAGATGTGACTTCTTATTCTTGAGGAATCAACCGGAGGAGCGGTTTTTGCCGCAGAAGGTACAAAGCCGGGAGCAGGGGCAATGGGAGAGAGTCTTGTGCCGTTTGGACTAATAATGGGAGCCTTTGTGCTCTGCACGACCGGCTGGGGCACAACAAACATAACGGCGCCTTTGGGAACTTGGGTGCCCATGAAGACCATGGGCTGACAGAGAGCCGGCTGCTGGCTTGGAGCAGTGTTGGGCACTACAGCCGTCACAACGTTGTTGTTTGTGGGCAGTGGAACCATCTGGCAGATCACTGGCACGGGGGGCGCTGCGCTTCCTTGGGCAGGGCATGGCGGTGCCACCGTTGCCGACTGCTGTGCCGATCCAGGGACAGGCTGATGTCTCCTGACCAAAGGCTTTGTCAAGGGCACTGGACTGACAGCTGCTTCTGTGGATTTTGCTTCTGCCACCGGCAGTTCACCACTCTCATCACTGGGCCTGCTCGGTACCACGGCCGAACACACCGACTCTTCTGCTTCAGCGTTTTGTTTACTGTTTGTTTCCCTTGAGACTCTGTCCTGGAACTTCAGCACACTGGCTGTTCTCACTGGGCAGGTTTTACGGTTACAAAGCTGGGCATCAGCTGTGTGGCGGATGACACTTGTTGCTTGAGCCTTCAGAGGCCCCACAGCTGGAGGCCTCTCCATCTCTCTCCCAGGTGCAGCCAGAGGTTTGGTGGCCTCGGCCAGCGACTTGCTGAGCCATGCAGTGGGCACAGGTGCCCCTGGGTGGGTCACCTGGGACATCTCGAAGTCAGAAGGGCTGTACGGGGGTGTCAGGCACTGCGCAGGGAAGAGAGACACAGTAAGGAAGTGGGGGATGCATTACTAACACGTTGCCACACTAATCGTTAAAAACAAACAGACACATGTACAAATTGAGACACTTACAAATGCTGGTATCGCACCGAAGTCTGCTGCTCCTGGAAGCAAAGTCTCGTCACTCTCTTCTGACATATCAGATGCTGGAGTTATAGGTCTCATTTCTGCATGTTTTTTGAAGTCTGATTTCCAGTTACAACTCATAGAAATAAGGGCTTCTACAGCCTCGAAATCACTTTTTTCAGGAGTATTGTTCCAGAAATACTTCGTATCTCTCTGTTTCTCAGTCATCATCTCCATTTCTTTCTCCTGGAGGGAAAAAAAAAGGAAACTTTAAACCTGATGCTAAATTTGAACATTTTGCTGGTAGTTATCAGAAGGCGTCGTAAAAGCCAAACAAAGCAACCTCCTCAAGATAAATACGCTTGGTCATGTGGGGCGTATGCCTGTATTTTCATTCCCTCTGTCTTATTTATATAATATTTTTATGAAGTCATTAGTGGGAAAATAAGGCCATCTGGTGAAGATTATGTAGTTTCTTGAGACAAAAGAACTACCCCAATTCTCAGAGGAAGAGCTTATGTTATTCCGTATTGCAAATGTTGCATCTGAAACCTCAACAAAAATCTTCACCATAAAAAAACGCACCCAACTTCCTCCTCCCTAGATTTTTGCTTTAAACACAGCCCTCGGCACTGTTATTTTGTCACACAAGGAAGGACTGTGTGGGGACCGATGCACATTTACTTCAAGAGGCATTTGTAACTACCAAAAACGTTCCAGAAACCACTCAAAATGTCTCTCACACGCACATATGTGCAAGGAAGATCACCGGACCAGAGAACCGAAATATGTGGTGACTACATTGTGAGGCGTGTCACAGATAAGGTCTCGGAACCAACCCACACAGAAAGCCTCCTGGGCTGCGGGTGCCGCGACGGTCCCTAACACAGCTTTCGGTTTCTGGGGGCGGTGCCCGCCGCTGCCCANTCCCTAACACAGCTTTCGGTGTCTGGGGGCGGTGCCCGCCGCTGCCCACGGATTCCCCACACCCCCCACACACACACCCCCACCGCACTGAGGCGGTGAGGGCGGTCAAGCCGCCTGTCTGGAAGCGGCGGCGCCACCCGGCAGCTGCAGGCACGGGTGAGAGGCGCCTCTCACAGAGGACC
>VZTU01032944.1:26331-42593 GCA_013400835.1 Zapornia atra | reverse complement strand
ACTTAGTGACTTAGTGACCGGACACATCAGTATTTTATGACTCCTAGATTCAACTCTTTTTCAAATTAGTTATATCACAGAAAATAACCAATATTAGCAAGACATGAATTGAATTTATTCTAGTACTGGCAAACAGGAAAGCTAATTAGAGGCAACAATTTATTTCAGAACAGGATTTTTATGATTTGCTGGGTTATGACCTATAATTAAAGTTATTTTGTGTTTTTCTTCCGCCAAGATAATTGATATAATGCATAATGCAAGATGCTTTAGGGCCACTTCTTTCGTAAAATGCAATTAAATTAAACCACACTGTCAAAGGCAAAATGTGTTGGACACTGAGGCTCCAAATCTTTATGTCAGAGTTACATAGTTAATGAAAACAGAAACAGCCAATTTGTTTTAAGTCGCACAGATGAAATTACACATTTTCCACAGAATCCCATATGTTTGTATGCAACCCAAGGCAGCCAAAGAGCATGAAGAATAGTCAACTCGCACAACCGCACTGTCAAAACCCACTAGTGAACCAATGTCTTGTTTTCAAAAGAGCTAAGCACATCACCTGAAAAGATCACATCATTCCAACAGACTTATGAAATGTTACATTTCAAGTTAAGATGTCTTGGGACCAGACAGAAATACAGAAGGTGAAGTTATACAGACACAAAAAACATCTTTATAATTATTAAATCTGAAGACTTAATTACATAATTGAGCACAACAAAAAATTAAGCCTGTCTTAAGCTTGTATGTTGACAGCATGCAAAGAGGATTTTTTTTTAAAGCAGCAGAGGAACTTTGTACATTTTTTGAAGCTGTCATTGTGACAGTCTCCAAAACTGTTGTTATTGCCTTTTGAATCAGTATAAACTGTTCTAGGTTTTCTGCGATCTAATTTATTGGTTTGAAATACCAGGCTGTGTTCTATGATAATTTAGCAATTAATATTTCCTCTTCTGTTAAGAAAAAACTAGTTTGTTATTGAAAATAACTGCAACTGGCAGACAAACCAGTCTAGGTACTTAACTGATCTTGAAATAAAATGGGAAATTAAAAGTGGGAGCCATGGCTTAAGAAAAACAACAAAATTAACATAACCATTAAAAAAAGATATTTAAGATGATAGTGTGGGATAACAGCCAAATAGTAGGATATTTTCATTAGAGTCCAGATGCACTGCAAAGTTTTCAGGTGTTTCAAAATAACAAAGAAATACGCAGAAACAGAGTCATATCACCTGAATGTCAATTTTCAAATCACCTGGGATTTTTGGAATGGACTATGTTCTCAGAGTTAAATTAAGGCTAGCATTAACTCTGCCAAACAAGTTTCAGAAATGATGCAGAAAAGCCCAACTTAAAATCCCAACCAAAAGCTTCTCCTGCACACTAGATGTGGGTGTTTTAAGAACTGCAGTGTGGCATTCAGAGCTTCAAAATACCATCAGGGTTGAGAAGACTGACAAATTTTATAGACTAGGTACCTGGGAGCAACAATAGGAAGAGTCAGGCAGGAAAAAGTGAATGCTGTTACACCTTATAAGAACACAAATAGATTTATTGTAGCACTAATTTCAGAAGACCATTAAGTTATAATACAGGAATACTGTAAATTTACTGTATTATCCAGGCTAAAAAGATATAAGATTTTTTTCTTTCTGAAGTGTCTTCATTAGAGGTAAAAGGACATATAATGTGGCTCACCAACGACTGTGAGTGAAGTGTCCTTGTAACTTGTACTTGTCCTCTGCAAACACTGCTTCATTAGTTAACACTGGAACAGAGGTAAACGCTGCCATGTATTTGAACTGATGCTAAGGGTATCTGTACAAGAACTACCTGATGAAAGGTACATTGACAAGTGTACCTTTGATTATTCCACCACATATAATAACCACTGGAGAAGTATTCTTTGATCTTAGAGGCCAGCAATAACTGAAGCTGCAGTCTCCCAAACATATCTAAATTCTTGTATTTTGTTAGGAAGAGAACAACACAAATGGGACAAATACATATTCACCAAATAGAATCTAGTTGCGAAGACAAATCAGTAGAGACATTCCTGTGAATATCCAAGCAGAACATCCAGGAACAGAACAAGTATCCAGTCATCAACCACATTCATCCATAACAACGTATCTGTTTGGTCGTTTTGATTCCTGTCCCTTCCCCCTATGACAGCAAGTTAATATTACCAGTTAATGTTATCATCCACACGGATACAGCAAGTACTGTATTAGTGTAGACATCTTGCTTACTGCCTACTCGGTTTCATAGAACATCTGAAGTTTATTACAGAAATTTTGACTAATTGACCGATTATTCTTTAGTAGGAAAGTATCCAAAGCATAAAATGAAAGCAGCAAATCACTTGAGATAATGTAAAACATTTACAGCTCCCGAGTCATAATTATTTTGACGTTTTAAAAAATTCTATGTATAAAAAAAGCCCATAATTCCATACTAATTATTTCTTGGGGGGAAAAAAACAGTGACCAAATTGGGTTCTTAGATGGTACTGCAATACTCTCTACATGTAAACATACTCTTTTCTACATTAAACTACACATCACGTTACTGAAAGAAAACCTATTTGTTGCATTCATTGCAAAAATTTACAAGTCACAAAGACCCTGATAGTAAGCTAAGTGATAAAGTTTTCTATTAGCAACACAAATAAAATGTTTTAACATGGAGCTATCAGAGCTCCTCTTTATTTCATTATACAGGAAGGATGAACTAAATGAATGCTTTTATTTTGACAGAGAACCTCCTCATCCTCTCTCAGCTTTCTTCTCACTTGTAAAGATGTCTTAGCCCCCCTCTGTCAACTTGGAAGCTCTTACTGTCACCAGCCAGAAAGAAAACACCTCACTGTGTATAAGGACTGTCGCATGCCAATAGATTTGGCTGTCAAGCACTGAAAAGTACTGTCACTCAGTGTCGGAGGACTAACAAACCAATTATCAAAAACCACATTCACGAAGCTCAAGACATGCAGATTTAAATGAGACTCAAAAATCTAGCTAGTTAGAAATAGATTCTCTGGTCTCTCTAGACTAAAAATGTGTGTCTTTTCCTCAAAAATGCCACAGTCTTCCCTCTCTCCACCCTCCAAAAAAAGAACTCCAAGACCCTTGATCATGATTTAGGACTGTGTTTTTACTGTACTTATGCTAGTTACACTTTTATTGTATTTAAGTATTTATGCATTTATGCTATTTCAAGAAAAATACTATTAAACCAGCCATTATGAAAACACTATTTTCCTATTGCCAGTTAACTTGTAGAGAAGTAATCACTTTGGTAGCTGGTCAGCATGAAAACTCATCTCAAGATGCCAAATACGTGTAGGAAGGTGAATTTTTAAGAGATAGAATTTGGTATGAAAAGAAGTCCAGAAAGCTACGCAGTTGTGCCACACTCACAAATCAAGTTACAGGACTTCAGTGAAAGGTAGTTTTAACCTGCTGCAAATGATTGTAGAGTCAGAAAGAAGCTGTATTATGTAGCATGCTAAGCAGAGTAAGAATGCAAAAGAGCATCATGATTTATCCCAAGCATCCCATGGTCTTAACTCAAGTTTCTTTCAACTCCTTTAATTCATATTGTTATATTACAAAAATTCTTCATTACATTGATTCTGTTGTTTTCCACTTCAGATAATAAGGCTGTGTAGCAGAATGTTTATCCATGTTTTAGTAGTCACTGGAATCATTGAAACCTAAATTACTACCTAAATAAGGATTTCTGAGGACCATTCTCCATCATCGGGCCAAGCATACCATTCCATTTCTCTGCCCTTACAGTTCCTCTGCATTAAGCAACCATTTCATTTCTGAAACAAAGACTTAATTTCAAAGACTGTTGAATGACAGCCTACTTAATCTATTAGTTGCCTAGTCAGCCCACTGGCCTTATTTCTAGAAGAAAAGTATGTACAGTAATCGAGTATATATTTCATGGGACTGTTGATTTCATATGGCACATCCTGAGAGCTAACACCTCACACAAAATATTATTGGAAAGCAAACATTGTGGGTGACACCAAGCTGAGTGGTATGGTCGACACCCTAGAATGAAAGGAAGCCATCCAGAGGGATCTTGACAGGCTGGAAAGGTGGGCCTGCATGAACCTAACGAGGTTCAACACTGCCAAGTGTAAGGTGTTGCACTTGGGCCAGAAGAATCCCAGACATAGATACAGACTGGGAAAAGAGCTCCTGGAGAGCAGCCCTGCTGAGAAGGACTTGGGGATTCTGGTGGATGAGAAACTTAACATGAGCCAGCAGTGTGCTCTTGCAGCTCGCAAGGCCAATGGTATCCTGGGCTCCATCAGAAGAGGGGTGGCCAACAGGGACAGGGAGGGGATTGTCCCTCTCTACTCTGCCCTCGTGAGGCCCCATCTGGAGTACTGTGTCCAGATTTGGGGCCCCCAATATAAGAAAGATGTGGAACTGTTGGAGAGGGTTCAGAGGAGGGTCACAAGGATGATTAGAGGGCTGGAGCACCTGCCCTACAAAGAGAGGCTGAGGGAGCTGGGCTTGTTCAGCCTGGAGAAGAGAGGGCTGCAGGGGGACCTGACTGCAGCCTTCCAGTACCTGAAGGGAGCTTATAAGCAGGAGGGGATTCGACTTTTTAAAAGGGTAGATAACGGCAGGACTAGGGGGAATGGATTAAAACTAAAGAAAGGAAGGTTTAGATTAGATATTAGGGGGAAGTTTTTTACAGAAAGAGTGGTGAGATGCTGGAACAGGCTGCCCAGAGAGGTGGTGGATGCCCCGTCCCTGGAAGTGTTCAAGGCCAGGTTGGATGGGGCCCTGGGCAACCTTGTGTAGATCCAGGCCCGAGGTTGGTGGCCCTGCCTGTGGCAGGGGAGTTGGAGCTCTATGATCCCTGGGGTCCCTTCCAACCTATGCCATTCTATGATTCTATGATTTTTTTTATGCACACTTCCAGGGTACTGCCTTCCATATATATATATTAACTTTTTATGCTTTTCCACGGAACAGATGTAATAGTCTTACCAAGGAAAACCAGCATCCCGTCATAAACACTGAAATGGGAAACAGACATTCCAATAATTTTTGCCTGTAGTTGAACCAAATATCTCAAAGCATAGCTTTCCAAAGGAACTACAGTCTGACGTTTAGAGATGGTGAGGCCATTACACTAAGTAAACCCTATTCACAGAAATAAATCAAACAAATAAAACCCCCAAACTAAACAAAAAACATCTTGCATGTTAGCATAAAGTTATACCAAATATCTCCTAAAAAATGTAGACATAATGGCCCCCAGATGGGAAACAGCTAACAGGTGTGTGTGTTTGGAGGTTTTTTTAGGGTGGAGTAAAATACCAGTTCCAGTAAACTAGATAGGCTTCACCTGATGATTCCTCCTGTTTACAGACCAAACACTAACATGAAAACATAAATTTTAGCTCTGTCTCTGCTGACCTCGTTCCATGTGTCACAACCTACAGGCAAATCCAAGATGAAGATACATTGAAGGACAACGATGCAGAAAACCTTTTTTTTATTTAGGGAAAGCAATATCCATTACGTTAATGGGTCAGATCTGCAGAGCAGAACATTCACCTCAGTTCCTTCAAAATACTACATGCAATTAAAATTCTGGAGTAAGATAAAATGACACTGATTCTCTGTCATCCACCAAGATATTTCCACAGAAGATAATCAATTACAACTTCGGTGCTAACATCAGGTGGCTAGAAGGATCAAAAATCCTGATGCTAAATGCTATTTCCAGCTGTTTTAGGGGAATAACTTTAGATAAAAGTCTTTTAATTCAGATATAGCTCTGTTTTTATGCAGAGAACCCAAGTATCTTTGAAATTTTCATGGGCTATGAGCAAATTAAAACTACAGATTTATACAGTATTTAATCAGCACTTTTGAGATTAACCTCAAGGAGACCATTGAGGGAGACACATTGAGCAAAGCTTCAACATATACATGGCTACCATGGTCCTTGCACTAAACGGAGGTTTTCATAATGTTGTATTAATCTGCTGCTCAGAACAAAACCACTAGCACGCAGACCATAAAGTGCTGTGACTAACTGGAAAGCAAGCATTCCAAATCTGAGGCCAATTCTTTCCAACATTTTGTTTCTTTCAGCTATAGAAAATACATAATTACAAGATAGCAGTTAAGCAAATTTACTTCTCCCTTACTTCTATATTATTTCACAGAGCAATAAAGTAGCAGCAGTATTCTGAACAAATTATTATCTTTGCTGTAGAGTCCAGAGCACTACTGCAAATTATATGCCAAGTTCAGTGAAAAGCTTGTTCCTGAGATGTTTAAGTAAAAACAGTTTCCCTTCTTTTTTTTTTGATAAATGAAGCATTCCTGTAACCCTCAACCCAGGGATTCAGCTGTCTGCAAATCAAGACCCAGTTTGGTGTAGCACAGGTACGTGACCTTGGCTCACTTTTGCTAAGAAAGCTGTTGTTAAGATTTGAGAGGATATGTGATCTAAAGGAATGCAAGATAAAAGCACTAAAACCAAACAGAAAAGTATAGCTACTGAGAACATAATATTTAGTCGCTGAAGGAAGAGCACAGAACTCCTAAGGAAGAAAAGGAGAGAACTGGAAAAGAGAAACTCAACAACATTGACAATTCATCTATTGTGAGGAGTGGAGGCCAATCCTTTCACACACATGATCACATGAACGCTCACCCTACTATCCTTGCCAATACTAACTGCTTCTGCATCTCAGATTAAATACTCATTTGGTACTTCAGTGTACCTTTCTTACTTGGTCTTGGCACAGTTTGAAACCTACCTGGATAAATCAGCTCACAGACAGGGTGTTACTGACAGGTAAATCAGAATAAAAGAAACTAAAAACTTGGCAATTTTTACCACTTTTTTAGTCTTGATGTCACTCTAAAAAACACACAAGTGTTTGCACAACTATGAATAGTTTTCCTTTAAAAATCTACACTTATTTGATTGCAAGGTGGAAAGAGCAGAAGTGACAGTTTTCTGGATGGTGGATTTGAAACAACTGAGGACTGTGAGGATAACTGTTCTGCCGAGTTCACAAAGATAACTCATGAACTACAGTCATCTTTTTTGAAAGTACATTTTTTTCCTTGCCTGTATAGTATCCTAGATATAGTAAGATTCCAGAGATTTTTGAAAAGCATTTAGGATTTTCTGCTCCCACTTGCTTATCACTATTTCATTGAAAACTCTTGTTATCATTTTTGAATTGTTTGAAAGTCATCAGATATATATCCAATACATTTGAAAGAGATATCTAAAGCTTAAGTTGCTGCCAGGTGCTCAGTATGGAATATAGTTTTAAAATTTCACAAATTCCATCATGACATGTCAGGCTTTTACATTAACCTTTAAAGCTGTAATGCACCATGACTGGAAAAGCAGGTATCAGTGTCTGAAAACCATCCAGTCTCAGTTATGCCAAACCTTTGATTTTATTAGCAGTAAAATTCTTCAAATATGTACATTAAAAATCTGATTTAAAGTGCATTGTGACTTACATTTTTGATAACTGACATATTGTCCTATCTTTGGACCAACTACAAATAATAGGTCTGCAAACATACACATGTGAGTGTCTGTAGGGCTTACAAAAATGTGTGAAAATTCTGAAGATGCTCTTTTTCAACAAGATGTTTTGCTAAAAAATGTTCCATCCAGTACCTCTGTTTAAAACCATACCTGTCTTAATACACTGTTGTGATGCAAAAATTACCATGTGTTAGCAAGGGTGTTATTTAGTATAACAGCTGATAACTTCATTCTTTTGAGCTTATACAAACTAGAGATATGCCTTCTGTTTTTTCCATTGTACCATCTGATCAGGAGCACAAGTGGATTATTAAAAAAATAAGTCAGTGCCATCCTAAACTGTGCAAAAAAAATTCATTATTTTTAATTTTATTGTACTGACTGATAAAAAATCACTAGTACTTGAAAATGAGCCATCCTAAGATATTCCTAATTATATTATTAGACTCAAGAATTGTATATAAAAATCAAATCTCTGTATTCTACCACTTGAAAGCTATGCTTTGCTTGTGACATTTAGTAGTGGAAGGGTTGCAGAAGTAGCGTTGGTAGATTGGAATACATTATGATTAAGCAGACATTTTCCGATGTATTCTATTCTTTACTGTTCAGCTCTCTCTTGAGACTCACCATTCATTTATTGGTTTCTAAACTATAGTGGTTCAGCTTCAAGAAAAAAGCATATAGGACACTTCTCTCTAGTGTCTCAAATACTGGCACACATTAAGAACAGACATTTCTCTGGTCAGAGAAAACCAAGAGGGAAATTCAATTCGGGCAAAACTTAATTTCAAGTGGAATAAAGGCTTTTAGTGGAACTCAGTCACAAGCAAACACAGTCCAGAACTGCATGTTTACAATGTTTTTTTCTGAGCTTTGCTGAATTTCTGGCCAAGTTGGGTTTTGCCCAGCTTGGATAATTTCCCAGCAGGCTGCATTTAAAAGTTATGTCAGCATCCAAGCTTGCTTTGTTGACAAATGTTTCCATAAATGCTAACAGGCTTCACTGTTACTTCTTGTGCAGAAAGAAAACATTAAAGTGTACACAAGTGATTGTTATCAAGGTCTGATGGTAGATGAAGGGACATCAGTGGTAAGCAAGACAGTGCAATTGTTCTACAGAGGGACTTCTAAAGGAGGACTTCCTCCAACCTTTAAGCCTTCATCAGATAGCTGCTAATACAAAATTTATCAGAAGAAAAAAAATACTACAGCAACATATATTCGGATTTGGCTTTTTCTGGAGTATATTGTTAATGCAGTACTTCATGAAATCTATACACCAAGGAATTATTATGCTCAAAAGAATCTTTTCATCCTTTGAGTAAAATATTTCAGGAATTGTCATTTTGTTAGAAACAAAAAAAGACTGCATTTGCGTTTTCGTAGCTATAATTATATTTGGCAAAAGAGTCCATAGGAAAGGTGTGTGCCCTTTTAATAAAAACAATTGTTCTGCTTCAGGTTAAATCATTTCACCTGCTGTGAAACAATTAAAATCCATTTTGCTACTGAGCACAGCTAGTCACTTAATAAAAGGGTCATGGAGACATTCACAAAAACACTAATTTTGCAAAACAGTCAAAGTCTGCCCACAGTAGGTCCATTATTTTTTTTTCAATTGTCAATAGACTTGCAAATCTTTTGTACCCAGAAAGGTTGAGTCATACTCAGAATTGCTCCAATGTTCCAGAAAAACAATTTGGCTTACAGGTTTTTAAATAGATCATTCATGATATCATGCATTAGTGAAAGCTGCCACTGAGCTCTGAGCCGACAACTCGAACACATGTAAACATCTCTCCTATATGAATAGCGATGCCATTAGGATGGCATGCAAGGTTTGTTTTCCCCCTCTGACTCTACAAAAGTATCTGTGATTATTAAGCATTCACACATTATCATACAGGCCTCCACTTGCAGGGAAACTGGGAGTTACGCAAGCCTCCCCTCAAAGAGAGCTTTCTCTACCAGGATGGACCACCTCTAAGATATTGCAGAGACAGAAGAATCTTTTGCTCTGATCTTCCTGCAGACAAACACATCTCAGGAGCAGATCTAAAACCTAGGACCATATCTTTATAACCTGCAAGAAAAAAGGTCCCCAAGCAGGTACATTTTGGACTGTAATACTTGAAACAGATGAGAAATACTAGCCTGGCTTGATGGCTGAGGCCTTGAGAAGTGAAGAGACATGATGCAGTGTAGAGGACTACAGGCACAGAGTCACAGGAGGTGGGACAACGACTTGACACTGGACAATCCACGACTATAAACACCTCGCCAATAGTCAGTTAAAGAAATGCAGACCTGGAGATTGACAAAAGCGGCTTAGGAGCAACAAAAAGCAAAATGAAACAGTATCTAGCATTTGTAAAAGTAACTGAGACAACACACGGCAATCAATAATAATAGGTGCTATTCAAACAGCTTGTTAGGCACTGTTTCAATCTGTCACGAGTTGTGCCTCCTATGCTTTAAGCCTTAGGTTTGACATCTATTCCATCAGCTGTGGTATGCAGGAGCACAGTGTGGCAAAGAGCCAATGACTTGGAGCACTTTTTAAAACGTGTCTACACTGAAGATCTGGATCTGTTCACAGTTCCTACAATACTGTTTAAGAGACAGTGGTGTAGCAGCTGCACAAATTTCAAGTACAGATAGTGGCAGTTTTCAGTAATGCAGCACAACTCACCCATTTGGAAGTGTTCTTATTTATTACAATAAGCACAAAATCTTTCCAGTGACATAATACCAACTTGCCACAGCTGTACTCCACTACCAAGCAATAGTGCTGATCAAGTTTTCTGATTCAGTAGTAACAGTATGTTAGTGTCACCCAATGAACCATCAGCAAACAGTACAAGTTACATCTCCCCACGAGCTGGCTCATCCCCAAATAAAGAGCTGCTACTCAGAGTCCCCAGTTTGTTTCTGAAGCAGCCACTCTTTAAACTTACTCCAGGCATATTTCAATATACTTAGTACTGTTTTATACTACTACAGAACCGTTTTAGGCTGCAAGTATGATATCGTCTAAAAAGGTTATTTCTAACTTGCGGAAGTTCTACATGATACATACAACCACCTGAGCCAAATCAGAGGGGAAAACCCAGAAACACGGCCCAATTCCAGGGCCTTGCACACACCTCCTTAAGTGTGCCATATATACATTTTATCAACTAACAAACTAATTTCAATGCGAACACATGTCTAAATTATACATGTAGAACAGTTAATAGAACTTAGAATATTTGTCATCTAGTCATAAACATCATTGCTTGATTATATAATTATATCAAAATTAGGAAGTGCTTAAGAAAGCAGAATAAATACACCAACACTTTTTTTGGATGACAGAGACCATTGGTTCTCTTAATTCACTCTTAGCCTCAATTAAAATGAACGGATATAAGTAATTTCAATTTTTCTGGAATGTTATTAATGATCTAGCTTGCATAATAACATTTTAAAGTCAGCATTATATTAGCTCAGATAGTTGAAATTTCTTTTTAAAAAGTCTTGATGACACTTTAAGAAAAAGCTACGTTGGAAGTCTAAAAAGGTACTTTAAAGTACCAGCTGCATCATCCCTTACTTCAGTCAGATGTTTCCTTTGTAAGTATTTTATCTCAAATGAATGCAGAGTTGGCTAGAAGAACATGTATTTTACCATCCTGAAGTGTGCAGGTACAGGAATAAATGATTAATGCTTCATAACATGTTATTCATAGGCAAGAAACATACACGTTTACCCAACAAAAAGGATCCAATCACCTTATTTCACATCTACAAGGATGTTCATAGTTGTAGTTTAAGTAGCATCCCTCATACAAACGGTAAATTATTACAAAGATGGTATCAGCAGTGAATAAAACAGTATTTACGTCTTACTTGACACTCATTACAGAAAAGTACTGTTAACAGCAAAGAAAGTTGTAACATTTAGCAGGTTATCACCTTAACAAAAGCAACAAAGAGGATAAATCAACACCTTTTTCAAGAGAGTGAACACCTGGCAGGATGAATGCATCAAAGATACATGCAGTGCTTTAATAAAATAATCCATATATTGTTATTGATTTAATTAGGTATCAAAAAAGCTTTTTTTTTCCTTCAGAAACTTTCAAAAGTTACAATCTTCAGGCTTTTGTTTCAGAAAGCTCCTATGTGTACTGCTTCCTTTGGAAGGAAGGGAAAACTAAAGATGAGCATTTAGGGATACTAATACTGAAAGAATTTTAAAAAAAAACCCAAAGCACAAGATAAACCTAATTTCCAGAGGGTCTGCAAAGGGGCAATCTGCAAGACAGACCAACAGGCCATAGAGCTAGGTTTCACTCTTATTAAACTGACAGATACGCAAAACAATGTTGAACTGGTTTGCTCCCATTTAAAGACTGTCTCTATGCCCAGTTTAAGAGATATGCAGCTTAAGAGATATGCAGCAGCCTCTACTCAAGAGGCTGTGAAAAATGCTGGGAAATGTTGCTTTTGCAAACTGCAATGGGTTGTCGTGGTTTTTTTATGCTGACTTGTGGAGGGCTAAGAGGTAGTACTGTTAATATAGTTTGGCTGTGGCAAAATCCCTCTCTCAAATAAGGATTAAAGTGCAACNAGTAAGCAGTTGTCCCAGACAAAAGGACTCATACATCTTAATTCTCTTCACCTGTGGGAAGCGGGAATCTGCCAGGATTGCAATGTGTATTATATTATGTACTACTGTAAAGGCGCCTTGGTTGAGCTTGTACGCGATTGGGAGGAGTTTATGGAAACCGTTTCCCAGAACTCATCTTAATATGAAGCGGGACAGGTGATTAATATGTATAGGTGAACGATGTAACCTCATCATTTCGGACAAGAGCATGGTATAAAAAGGCTGCAGGCTCTGACCAAAAGTGTGCCTACTTTTTGGGTCACCCGCTCTTGCCAGAACGTATAGGAAATTACTGCTTCACTAACGTATCTACCTTGAGTCCTTTTTTAGGACCTTTTGTCAATTTTTAACAAGGCCACATCCCAAAAGCCTACAGTTTAAAGTGTTTACATGGACCGGAACAGACATGTACAAAGTTTGTCAAAAAAAATTATCATCCAACTAAATCCTTATTCACAACTCACAAAATTAAATAACTACGTGTCCTGCAAAACTGAAGCAGAATAAATCTAGGGTTTATTTCCTGAAAGTCTATGTACATCTTTCTCTCCTTTGTTCCTGCTGCACAAAGGGGACTAAAATATCAACACATATAATTTTCGTATTATTATGCAAGAACATATTCTTCTCCAGGTCATATATCTCTAGATATTAGAGGAGTTTTGCAAGTGTTGAATTTGCAGACATTTTCCATTATAACCAGTTACTGCCATTCCAAAATCATATGTAATCTGTCCTGAAGGGGTAACGAATTTCCACTTGTGGCATATATATGAATGAACAAGCAAACAAACAAAAGCAAGAGCTATCCAGCAAATGAAAACAGTGAGACCTTCTATATCCATTAGGACATTCTGATGGATCTGTGCATAAAATTCATTCAGTGAAATTAATGATTTCAGGAGGCTTTTATGAAAATTTACCTGGAATGACTGAAAACACAAAGTATTCCATAGAGGGCTTCCCTTTTTTGATCATATTAGAACTAAAAAGTGTTATTAGACTAACTGCATTTCAATCTAGATGTATGAATCTGTAGATACGGAGATGCCATGCATCCAGATCACCCCTCAAACTGATCACCAACTACATCAGTTCCCAACAGTATGGCCAAACATCCTTGACATACGGGGAAAACAGGAAAAATTGCACCAGGATGTGCTTCAGCTCTTCCAAAAGCCATGCCTTTCGTACCTATCTGCAGAACGTTCAGATTAAAGCAGTTGACAGGCTAACCTACTTAAACTACAAACGAGGCACCAACAAACAAAACCCAACAGCTGAGGAAGCAACAAACTTAGTCTAAACGTTGTGGTTTTAGCTGCAATCAGGAGAAACAAGGGACAGCTCTGAAGGTGATTATGAAGGTGATTGCCTTTGTCTCCCATCTCTGCCCCAAAATAAGAAAATTTAAAAAATAATAAAATGAACAGGCAACAGCCAGTGCTGAAGAAACAATATAAAGCATCAAGACAGTAGCAGATACTGCCATTGGACAAATATCACGATTCAGGACAGATTTTTTTTAGTATCAGTTTCTCAACTGTCATCAGCTACTATGCTTTCACTTCAAAACTTTCAGTATTTGTGTAGTAGCCACAATAAAACACTAACCTACTCCCCTTCCCCAGCATCATATCTGAGAAAAACACCCTAGGAGTGGAAATGTGCATTACAGCATCTCAATGACACCGATTTGGCAAAAATTCAATTAAACTGAAAAGCTGTTAGCAGAAGATGGCTTTCGCTCACCAATTAAGATCATTTTTGACAGTGTTACAGGATGATAATCAGTCTAATGGCTTTTATGGATTTCAATCTTCCACAGACTGGCTTAAAATAATAATTCTGCTTTTAAATACAAGGGCCAGCAAGGGCCTTGTTACATAGACATGCAGAAGAACACTCAAATCCTCATTAAAAATTGTAGTATTGGTAATACGTATAAATAATACATATGTAACACAGAAAATCTACAGACAACGTATCTGTGTGTTAGTCTGAGTTACAAGAGCCACTCAGTGTAACTACATTAATTGGGGTCTCTTCCATCAGTGTTATCCAACCAGAAAGTTTTCTGACTCATCTCAAACATTTGTGCTACTCCACATTCTAGTTTCTGAATCTGTCACTCGGTTGGCTCCAAGCATTTCATTTGGCATTCAACTCCCTTGAGAGTGGCAGAATCCCTGTCTATTGGTTTTCTTCTCAGCTGCCTGGCAGTTTGAGGTACTTAGCTGAAACCAGCTTAGTGGCTTTGAGCCCTCTCTTCCAAAACATTTGGAAACTGAAGACAGATATGCCCCCATTAGATTTTATACATGTCATCTGCTGATGCTTTAAGTTCTCAAGGATATAACCCACAGTCGTTTTTAAAAGGAAATGCTTTTGATCCACTCCATCACTATCAACAATCATCAAATTGCCCCAGACATTGTTTGAAGGAGTCCTCTCTGCAGGTGCTTGGGAACCATGGGTTTGCAGTAAGCAACAGTTTCCCACTGCGTGGTCTTGGATCCACTGTTTGGCATGTGCATAGCTCAGAGGACATGCGTAACTAAAATCACCAATTCAATTTGCATTCTTCTCTGCTGATCACTCCACAATCTTAGCTCTTTCTATTTTCTATTGACTAAGCACAAGAAGCCTAATAGCCTGAGTTGCATCCAACCAAAATTCCCCAAATTATGGAGATCAGCACCCCATCCTCTTGCACAATATCCTGAAACACAGACCAGCCATGCAGGATTTTATCAGTACCTTCCTGCTCTGTGACAGTACACTGACAATCAGTCTGATGTGCTCTAATTCCCTGGGCACTTACTTGACCCCTCAGATACAGTCAGGAAACGCAGAATAGTAAGCCAGATTTCATAATGATTTCCCCAGCTGCTGTTTGTTTCAGTCAGACTGGACTATACGATGATGTTTGCTATTTTTAGTTTATTAAGAAATGTAAAGTGTTGTAACTTTTCTTTCCCAGTATCTGGAAATCTTAATGCAAGCAGTCTTATTTGCTTTACTTAGCCCATAAATAAATTAAACAAATTTACTTCTGTCTTGATGAGCAATAAAACCTGAAACAAGTTTACAAGTAAAAAGCTAAAAATAGCAATTTTAACCACCCACTTCTACTCTGACATTTCTGCCAGAAGCATCAGTCTCTTCAGGGAAGAGAAGAGTCAGTAAAACAGGAGAACAGCTAATATTACCCATGCTTTTACCCGTCAGTGACCAGCTGACTGGAAACACCAAGGTCACTCAGACAAACTGATCCCCTTTTTAGGAGGTAGAAAAATAAACTTCATGAATATGTGCATTTTCTCTAAGTGCAACAGCATTTGAGCAGAAAACAACTAACATGATCTCAAGCACACTTAGTGAAGCCCTACCTTTAAAGCAGTAGAACAAAAAAAGGAGTATTAGTATAATTTAGGCTTTCTGCTCAGAATTCAAGAAACAAAACCTAAACTGAACTCTCCTGTGCATCAAATTAGCACATCAACAATCTAGTCCTCTTACCGGGCTTTTTTTTTTTCTTTTAAATTGAAGTCTAAACTTCACACCTGATGGAAAAACAAACCACAAAACAACAGTTTCATTCAATTTTGAGCCTGTTAAACACAGTGTGATTAGAGGAGGGGAACTACAATTTTCAAAGAAACGTTTCTTGTTCGAAGAGTAGGAGAACAACTGATTTTAACAAATTTGCAAACAAATTCTTGAGTTTTTCTCTCTGCCTTCACCTTTCAAAAAAGCCTCTCACACACTTCAGAAAAGAAAGCCTTAAGTAGTGCTACATTTTATTCACAGATTGGTTACTTACTGAACAAGAATAAGGTACTGCCGAGTTCTCCAATTCAAGTAGTAGTCCCCGTTTTGCTCCACCTTCCAGAGGTGACAGAAGAGCCAAAACCACTTTATCATAGAGATGAAGCAAAGCAGAGAAATAAAAACTAACACCTGCACACCTTTAACCATTTTTTAATCCAAACAAAAGTTTGGGAGTTTTGTTTAGCCTTGTAGCATCC
>VZTU01032944.1:0-26297 GCA_013400835.1 Zapornia atra | reverse complement strand
AAAAAAAAAAAAATAATACTAGGAGAAGAGACACAGTTATAGGAAGGCAAAGAGAAAGCTTTTGTAAACTGACAAATTGCAGTAACTTAAGACCAAAAGAATGGAGCCTTCTATTTTTTGTCTTTCCACCCAGCCTAACATGAATCAGGGGAAAAGGCCACACCTGAGTATTATGCCCAAACTACCTCTCAGGAGACAGATGAGAAAATTCCCTTTCTTAGTGACAAGGGGAATAGTCTAAAAGAACAGATCATCAGGAGGGAAACTACATGCAAACCTGGGTATATTACAGCACAATGACTAAATTCATGCTGTAGAATGATGAGAGAAGTGAATGAGAAATTTGGGTGTCATAAAAGTGTACATAGCATCAGAAAATACCCATAGGGGATTTAAAAAAAACCCAACAACTAAACAAAGGCAAACGAAACAACTGTCAAGCAACCAACCCAGGTGTCTTAAACAGGCATTTGATAACCTAGGAATATTAGGGCCTTACACCTTTTCCTGTCTCCCCAGCACTGGCTGAGTCATCTTTTGGCAAATGATTTTAACATTCACTTTTCACCTGATAGATCTTCTTGCTCATACAATCCATTTTAGAGGCATAACTTGTTTTCTTTGCTAAGATTTAATTTCCTCCCATCTCACAACTTGATGAAATCTATTTCTTAGTTCCTCATCTCCCAGTGAAAGCTGACAACAAGTATCAGACAAAATGTAGCTGTCCCATATGAAGTAATTCATTTCTGTCAAAGATTAGACATTTTTTTCCTTAACATAAGATGACTGATATTGTTCTGCAAGATCCAAAAGGGACAATTTAACCACTTAAGTACCAAGAGAGCTGGAGGAACAGCTTTTCTCCTTAAAGCACATGGCCCAATGGGGGAAAGCAGGTAACAGAGACGGAGGTAACTGGAAGGCCTGTTCATCTCCCTTCTGGTTTGAAGCTTTGATTCGCTATTTTTAGTCCTAAGCAAGTATTTTTTACTATACAACATTCTGCAAAATAGCAGTATTACAAAATTACATACTTGAGCAACTCTCACCACCTGAAGCATATTTTCTCCCCTACGCAGCACAGAAGCCCTGAGGCGCGCATCTCTAATAACCCCCCTTGTTAAGGTCGCTTTGTGTTTGTGGCTATTTGTGACCTGAACTGTAGGGATTTATTTTTTTTTTTTATTGCAATACAATTCTCGCACAACCTTCCTTTTATGTTAACAAGGGCACAACTGGCCCACCTAGACTCAGCATGCAAGCTCAGCATCAGGCCCTCCAGAGAACAACAGAACGGCTGCTGGTCCCGCTGGGGGCAGGACAAGGTGGCTCCGGCTCTGGGAGTGCTTATTGCTCGGGCTGCCCAGTCCCCGCTCGCTCCTGCGCCTCACACTCAGGAGAAGGCCTGCCGGTACACCTCCCTGCCTCGCGGGCTGCGCGCAACCCCGGCCACCCTTTCCTTCTTCCAGAAGGCTGCTGGCCCCCGTGGCCTCACTGAAATGGAGGGGCCGCCCCGCCGCTCACCTCCGCGCTGGCAGCCGGGGCTCGGTGCTTCTCCACGCACGCTTACGGCTGCAAACACGCAGTAAACTTGCAGGTACCGTGAGGTGATGGGCTCCAGACTGACCCTGGGGGCTGTGGTCACATCTCCCCTCAGAGCCGGGGTCGCCTGAGGGAGGGCGAGCGGCGGGGCAGGAGGAGAGAAGCAGTGTGAAGGAGAGGGTGTACCCCGGCGGGGCCGTGCCCAGGTGCCTCTCATCAGCCCTGAAGAGCTCTTACCTCAGGAAGGTAAAAAAAACTTTCACAACCTAACAGTGTTTTTTGAGGAGAGAGCACTGAGTATGTTCTCCAGAACTCTCCTGGTGAAGGGCACATGAGCTCGTTGGGAATTTAGTGAGCCTCCGAGGATGAGGAAACTACCGCGTAACTTGCAGAGAAAGACCAAATCTGAAATGTCTTTAAGAGGGGTAAACTCCCTCAGGACTCGTTGGCAAAGGAAAGGTCTGGTGATGTAATTTGCTGAACAGGCCACAAGAGCAAGCATAGCAAATTATTTAATTAATAATGCTTAACTGAACTGTATTTTACAAATGGACACCAATAAAAAAGTAGATGTAAGGCAAAGCTGAGTTTAAAGTTCTCCCAAAGAGATAGATGAAATAGAGAACAAAACATTTTGGTGCTGGCATCTGATGTTTTCCTCAAGAAGTAGAGCTTGATGCCAAAAATACTCGTTTGAAAGGTTAATTAGATTCTCCATAAGCGTTTCAATTACAGGAATGAAACATTATCCCATTTATTATGTATCCCAACACATCTTATTTGTTTCAGATTTTCTCTGCCACAAGATTTTTCTTTTGTAGATAAGCATTATTAATCGTAACGTCCTCTGACAACTTCATGTTTACAACTTAGATCGCCCCTGGAGGCAAAGGGCTTCTCTAATCAAGATGTTTAGTTAAAGTTGTTTACCTCTTCCCTCAGCAACAGGAAACCTGCTCCATTCAAGACGCTGCTGTAGCCCAGAAGTGAACTATATGCTTCATAGTGTGCTATCTGCTTCTCACACCAAACCTTGAATCTGAATTCTGCGAGATGAAGCTGTACTTGAAGACCCAGGATATCCTCTGAGTAGCCATGAATTATACACAGAGCTGCCCAACCTTGTTAACTGCACAGGATTAGTCATGCAGAAATTCTGGTACGTAGTGCACCCTCTGGATTTCATTCTAGTTTCAAATTACATGGAATTAGATGTAGTTAAATAAGCATTTGTGAGATCAGAACCGTTACATATTTTTAAAGAACATTTGCTTTCTGAAAATGTAGTTTATCAAGATCAGAATATTTTGCAATAATCCAGTTTTCCTTACTCCAAATTAATAAATGTGACAATGCTTCAGCACAGTAAAAATATTTAGTTTGAAATTCATTACTTCAATTTCAGTTAAGTTTGTATAAAAGAAAATTAATAGAGTGATTTTAGTAAGTTCCATTTTGTGATATATGTCCCTCTGATTCGTGTTAATATGGAATAATGTTGGGGGTGCATAATGACAGACCCTTGTATGGTCATGGGCCTGGGAGGGACAGTTTGAGATTTTGCATGTACTGAATGAAGTATGTTGAAGCATCAACAAACTATATAAAGGATGTGCAAATCTTCTCGTAAAGGACCACAATGTAGCACATTGTGGGCATGGTGATACTACTGCGGAAACAACTTGTCTCTGAAAAGACGGTGATCAGCAAGGGGAAGAGGGAGACTCCTCGAACCTGCGGAACCAGCTGCCCTACCATTAGCAAGACAAAAGTTACAGGACCTGGCCGGCACTCCAGCGTGTCATCTTAAGATGTATATGGTTATGTCTTGTGGGAGGGGGGTTATCATGTCAGTTTAATCCGGGGGGCTGTGTTATCCCTGGAGGGTCTATAAGCCAGGGACTGGAACTGTTCGGGGTGCGTCTTGGTGGGGCGGAGACTCCCGGCGCACCCGGCTCTGTGCACCACAGCACCGTTTGCTTGCTTTTATTCGTTTGATAAATTGTTCGATTTGGTTAAAATCCTGTTTGGGACCAAGTCATTTATAACACATTTCAACTCAAGCACTCCTGAAACACTGAAAATCAGTGACAGATGAATAAAAGGCAATGGAAGTAATTTGGGGTTATAATTTTGAGAAAAAATAGTGCAACCACTTTTTCTGCAGATACCATGTCATTGAACAGCCTGCACTAGGATGTGAGATTTTTTTTCCAAAGATCCATGTATAATTTTACTGCTGAATTTAACAAGGGCAGAATTCGACCCAACATCTACTGTTCCAGTGGGATAAAATTTGTGAGAAGATAAACTGATACATAAAAATGCAACAGGCTTTACAAGATATGTGTTTTTTTTGCTTTATGTCTTTCATGCTTTGGGATTTTTTTCTATGTGCCATTCTGAAAACATCTGATTAGCATACAGGATGAGTTTCCTTAGACTGTTCTAATTAAATCCAAACAAAATTTGCCAATACTGAGCAGACTGACATATCTCTCTGTTTCACAGACCTATAGTGCTAAGCCTAAATTAGTACTCATTCATATATATGATGATAGTTCTGTTGTTTTCAACGGAAGTAGTAGGACTAGATCTCTGTTAACAGAATCTAAGGAATCGTGTTTTGGAAAAAAACCCAAAGAACAAATCCCCCTCAAGAAAATAAACCAAATATTTTTTTTTGTGAAGTTTGCAGCATTTTCCCAAGATGGCTGGAAGATGAGACAAGCTTGGTGTGGAAAAAAAAAACAACCTAAGAAAAATCTCTGTCTCTGCTTCCCTATCACTAGAAATTTAGTCCACTTATATGTAGTCTTAATGGATGAATGAACAATAGACTCAGTAAGCATATCAGCAAGCAGATGTAAGGTGCTTAAACAAAAACCTAAAAGATCTGCTAGAACTATGACACCCAAGGTTTTACTAGCTGGCCATTTGTAAATGATCAAAGTATTTCTAAGAAATTGCAGTCTTTGAAATGGAAATAACAGTTCTCCTTTATCTTAAATTTTACCTTTACACAGAATTGGAAAGTTTTGTTTTCTTTCTTAAAATAGGTTATGTCATGATTTTAATCCAGTCTAAAACTCCCTCTGTTCTCTTCATTCACCTCGTCTCCTAGTGTTAATCCTACTCAAAGACAGAAGTCCCATCCCTGTGGGCATTAAAAGGAATTGTTTCCCAGTTTTCAGGATTTGAAACTTCAATTATTTTTGCAATTATTTGCTAAAATTAATTTCTGATCTTGTTCTATAATCCCAGTTATAGTTTCTGATCTATTATTTGATGCAACTTCAAAACAACAAATCTTAATTTGCAACAGGATGTTTTATGAGTGCTCTAAGTGGTGGCTATTGGTATTTAAGAAAAAAAACCCAGCAAGTCTTCCTTTGGCAATTTTTGGATAACAATTTAATTAGCAAAATTATCAAGGGAACACTGTGCACTATAGCAATATTTCGCTAGTTTTCAGTTTCCTACAGGCAACGCTTCCCCCTACCAGACCTGAAAGGTAGATCTGATTAAGTTATTGAAAAGAACAATGAGTCATCTCTTAAGGGATCTAGATAAAGTTGCAGTCATTTTAAAATTTGCTGAGTAGAGAAAGCACCTAGGGTGCATACAGGTCATTCAAATTAATCAAATACTAACAACCTAATGAATAAGACTGGATGTGGCAGAAAAGGGTTGCATGTGCATGTGTGTGTAGTCATTCCATCTGCAGTTGCTATTGACTTGCTTTTTAGTATTATATTCTTACCTGGTCTTTCTGCAAGCTGAATATTCAAAAAGAGTATTTTTTTGCTTTTGTACCACATTTGAGAAATCACATAAGCATGCTGTAGGGTAGTGGCTCACATCCAAACTGGTTGGAGAGTAACAAAAACTTGTTGCACAGTGAGGTGCCTTTGTTTCTTGACTTACTACCCTTGTTCCAAGGGAGACCTTTAAAGCAAATTCTGGATGAGTAGCAGCAACCGATAGAAACAACAATCAGGTGTCGATGATACCAGGTAGAAGCTGAGATAGAGGCATAGGGCTTTCATGACCAAATCTATGTTAGAACCTCACATTCACAAAGAGCTTGGCTGCAATTGGCACCTGCAAAAAAAAGCAATTTGGAAAAGACATTGCAAATATAAGGTTAATGGAATTTTCCTAAAAGCAAATCCTCAGGGATTCTCTGTTAAAGGAACCACTTTCCACTTTGGATCTGTTTCTTTCAGTTATCAGTCTTAGGAATTTAAGCAGGCTTTCAACAATATAAAGTGTACAAATAATATGCAGCCTTCCTTGAACTCTTACAAATTATCCAGTTGTGAGATTCAAGTGAAAGATCTCAAAATAGCATCATCCAAATAGCAGAGCTATTTCTCCCTACAAGGAAACTTCAAAGTGAATAGCAATGGACTGTTTACAATGAAGTTGCAACAGAAGCTCTGTTGTCTTTCCCATTTCATTCAACTCCCATTTCATTCAGCTCTGTCTGAGAAGGAAGATACTAGCTGGAGAGCCATAGACTATGTAGAGCTAAAAATAAGTGCATAACAGATACTATGGAAACCGACAAGATTACAGTTGAAATTGGTAGAAATTAATAAGGTAGAGGGCAAACTGAGGAGACAACAAATGAATGACCCAGGTCACCCAGATGCTTGTAGGTAAGGAATTTGCTAACTTTTGGTTCTTTTCTGTATTTTAATACAGTGCTTATAGAATACTTTTACAGACGGGAAAAATGAAAAGACTTTGAAGAAATAGTTTGTCCAAAGAAAAATCCCTCCGCAGAGAAGTGTGATGAAAATATTTTATTCACTTTAATAGAATGCTCAAGGGAGATGGCATTTTCTAATTTTAAGGCCTAAAATAGAAAATATGATATGGTGGAACATGATGGAAGTTAGGGACAGCTATGTTGAAACTGTACAGAAGGAAATGCAATCACATTATAAAAGGGATAAATTCAGACTTGTGGACTGAGGGTAAAAGGCTTTTTGTACCAAGCGGTGCTTTTTGTTTCTGATCCACATAATAGGATGCAAGCCATCGATTATGGAGTGCTCTTATCACCTCGCAGTGTGATGAGTGTTTCAGCTCTCATTAATGGTCTGCAGACCTTAGGTAAAACCCTTGTTTTTTCTGTAAGTTAAATGGGTTCATCTTTCACAAAACCAAGACACACATAATTCATATGCAAGTCAGATAGAAAATCATGAAGCTACTTTTGAGTCATGTCAGAGACAGGCTATTGTACATCCTGTTCCTACAGTTTGTAATGAAATAGAGTATTGCCTTCAAGACAGTTCTTGGAGCTAGTGTCATATATTACATGGGCATTCCTTTCTTGTCCGGGTTGTTGCGGAAAGTAATGCTGCTTAGTTATTTGTTACTTTACCTGAGATAGGTCAGTGCCTGGCTGTCATCCTATATATAGAGAAGATGATGAATTTGTTAGGACCAACAGTCATTTGAGTCTTACCAAGGTCTCCATACTGGGAGCAAAGAAAGTGCATTTATGAAAAGCAAAATAATCCCAGAGTTTTTGCTCATGATGGCTGATGATGACATTGGACTTTTATTTTACACAGCATATATTCTATGTGATTGGATCCTGTTTAAATGCTGTTATGTGGAGATATGTGTAAATATAGCTATAAATGGCTTGTCATTCTTTTTTACATTTGTCTGTAGCCACACATGGACAGTGTTACAGAATAGACTGCATTGTGAAAAACAATGCTCCTGTTTCTGTTTTTTGGAGAAGGACTCTGATCTATTAATTTAGCAGTATAAGATAAAATCAATAATCCTGAGCTTTCTGCTGTTCCTTCTGTGAGTTACACAGCTTGCCTTTCCTCTAAGTTATTGAGCAAGAAGAAAAAAATTACTATTTCATCCATAATTCTATTTGTATTGGTATGTGAATTCTATAAAGATGTCCCAGTTCGGATTGGATTTTGAATTTAAAGTTGCATGTGCCATTTTGCAACAAGGGTAACAGGATTTTTTTTCTGGCCTGTCTGTGGTAGTTTTTTAGAACTTGAAGGAAAGCTTCACATGAACGGAACTGTAATGTTAGCCAACCTGCCAATCAAGACACTAATCCTCTACACATCTCTACCGTCAGGAGACAGATACCTGGAAGCTGGTATGGAGGAGATAAAGAGAAAAGTTGGCCACGAACCAGAAAGTGTTCAGAATAAAAACTAGATGCATATGTCCAGATATATTTTCCTTAAAAATAATTTTTAAAAAAAGTGATACAAAATAATTTTGACCTATACAGATTAAACAAAGCAAGCTGCATGCACATACTCATTGCTGTCCGTTACTAATAAGCAACCCTTGGGTTCAAAGCACAGTATTTTGTCTTCACTGCACTTCCAGACAAGGCACAATATTAATGAAAGTGGTAAAACCTGTATTGGTTAATTTTGAGCCATGTCAGTGACTATGGCAAGGAAATCTAACTATTTAAATATATATGTAATATTTTTATATAGAGGTGTTCACATTTGGATACAATGAAAACACTGATTCAGAGAAGCAACAAAAACTGTGTTATAGTATCCAAAACTCACAGGTCACTGAATGTTAGGCATTGTTTTCTTTTAACCACTGAAAAAGAAAGAAATGTAAGGATCACTACAAATACTCTGTCTGGATCAATTATTTTCTGACAGATCAGGTTCAAGCAGATACATTGAAATAACTCATTCAGTAATTTTTTTCTTGTCAGTACTTATCTGCACACAGATACTGTCTTTATTCACGTAATTACTGCCAGTAAGTCTTGATCTAGAGCACACATGAGTGTTATTCACAAAAATATTTGTCATTCAAAGTGTAATTGTTGTGACCAAAACCGTAAGTTATAAGAAATCTTTGTGCTTGGTCACTCTTTGATTATATTTCTAATATTAAGTTTATCTTAAAACTGTATGTGAATACTTTTAGTTATGAATGAGAATATTCACTTTTTGTGAATATTCTTTCAATGCTTACTTAAAATTGGCTGGTTCACTAAATGTTCCTGCCAGTAAAGTAATATTGCTGGAAAACTGTTGGAAAGCAAATACAGAAGGGGTGTGAATACAGTTGAAGAGAATTAATTTGCAAATAAAATGGATGGTGGAGGAGGAGTTGCATTCAATGAATTCAACAAAGACACTGTCACAATAAATATGAGAACATTTGGCAAGAATAACCTTTACAAGACTTGCAACCTCTGTTTGGCAAAGGCATCCATATATGTAAAGTTCCTACCTCCATGCAGATTTTTATCTATACCAGCAGATGTAGAATTGGCCTATTGAACAGCTTGCAGAGCCAGATCACTGGTCTAACATTAACATTTGAAGCTAGAAGTGAAATGGCTTTTCTGAGGAGAAACCATTGTATAAAAAAATTAGCTGTTATGTACAGAATGAGGTAAAGTTACACAACTTTTTATTCTTATTTTATGTTTTGTTAAAAAATTGGTATTACTGTTATTAAGGCATGGGAAAGAAACACCAAATGTTATGAATTCTACATTGCTTACAACTTGCTATGGGGTATTTATATTCCCACTCTCCTATTCATAGGAGAGCATAGGAAAACAGTGAAAAGAAAAAAACAAAAGGAAACCATTTTCTCCTAAAAAATCATGTAGAAACTGGGAAACTGACAGTAGGATAGTCCACCTCCATGTCCCCCACCCTACCATTACAGTCACTTGCTTCACAAAAAATTCTTTCTCACCAAAACTGCATGAGACTTCTATCTGCTACTGGTTGCTCATAGAAGAGCCTTCCTAAACCCTATACCAGTGCTATGCTAAAAAAGCAGGTACACTTAGGTTATATACCTCAAGTGTATATACATTTCGGGGCTGCCAAACTATTACTCCTGCAACATGGCAGAGTGATTGGGACAAGGAATGTCCTCTTTTGTCCTGGGCTATATGTCCATGGTATCTAAACCCTGACAGGAGATAATAGAATTTATCAGAACAGTAAGAAATTAATTCGTGTCTTCTGACCTCTTATAAGTCAGTGCAGCAATGAAATAATATAGTCACATTTCTCTAATCTCTCTGCGCAGATCCTGATTATAATGTAACTGTTAAAAGACAACTGTACTTGTAACTTGACCTCCTGAGATGCAGTACTTTGTGGGGGCTCTCTTAGCAAGTCACCTAGCCACTTGTCAGACCAATGAGTTACTCTGGAAGTCTCATAATTAATGGTAGACCTGTCAATAGTAAAAGTAATTCTACAGTCACAAATAACAGTAAATATGAAGTCAAAATGCTTTCAATTGATATGTTTTGGCCTCCCTCAACAATCATTCTGGAGCACATATGCTTACCCCAAGAGAACACAGATCTGTATTCCTATGCATTCATTTTATATTCCATAAAGCTTTTGTTAAGTTGACAGAATTAGCAATATTAAGGCCTGTTTAGGTGTTTCTTTACTAACAAGATCTTCAGATAGGAGATTTTTTTCACCGTAATATATAAAAAAAACATGTAAACATTGAATTATTTTTGGATATACTTCAGAACATTTTACTTTCCCCCCAGAGCCCCATCAGCCTCACCTGCTTGCACTCCATGAGAAGCCAAAAATAAAACTATGAAACTATTTCATTAGAGAGATAATTAATAAAGAGAGGTAACTCATGCAAAGCAATAATAAAGAGTGAATTAAAGCAAAACATACCAGGGGTACAATCCAGCATGCACATTTACATCACCAATAGAAACCTCTTCCTTGCCATAATGATTTCTGATTTAATTTTAAAAGGGTGAATCCGCCTCAGAATAATTAGATCTTCAAAAATGTAATGAACATAGATACATAGTCCAACAAGGAAAGAGTCAGCCTTTAGAAGGGAATTAATACAAGAGTATGTGAATTTATATGTATACATATTCATATATGTTATTACACATACAAATAAAATTTCTGTTAGGTGAGCACAATTAATAAAAAATAATGAGTTTTATTATTATATGAGTGCATCCTTTTTTGGAGCCACTTAATACCATAAAAAAGAGAAAGAAAAATAAGAAAAAATAGTAGAGCTGGATCTCTGTTATCATATAATGTCAATTTATCAAGGCATTGTCTACAGAAACAACTATGCTGCTATTTTAATTGAAACTTAATTATGAAGTGCTATAAGTATGATTTATTGGATAAATATGATTCCTCTACTTAGTTACAGCATTTAATAAATATTGTTAGATCAAAGTACCTACCGATAAGATGGAAAGAAAGGGTGGATAAAGTGAGGTTAAAACAGGAAAGGGTACATTTACAGTGTTACTTTTTAAGCATACCAGGAAGCGAGCCCTTTTTCTTATGGCTACTGGGGTTATGTATTGCTTTTTGTGCATGGATTTTGGCAATCTACTCTGTATTAGCTTTCCCAACTAAGGCCACTATTTGGTTCATTACAGATCAGAGCAAAGGTGTGCTTATCATTTAGGCAGTATAAATGAAAAAATTAAGTTCAGATGAGAGAATAAAAATAAATAAACTTTACGTTACAGATGTATTCATAGTATCTTCTGATTATATAAAGTATACAAGAGAAAAATATATCTTCCTCACAGCTCCCAAAATATCACCAGGAGATCTAGCTTAATTATATGCTAAATGTAATATCATTAACAACAGACATTAACTTTTTAGAAACTTATTCTGTATGCAATAGAGAATTTTAGCTTAGCTAGTTATAAAGTAGCTTAAATTTATAACACTATATAGTCTAGTTCCTTGCGGTTTATTAGCTAATACTAGTTAGATATGTAGTGGTTGTTAACAAATTACTCTATGAGCAGTGGAATTCAGAACACCTGGATCCTTAATCCTTCATGTCTAAAACAACTGCCAACTGTCCATTCCCTATTCCTGCCTCCCAGGTGCTGGTGGTGCCTCCAGTGCCCTTCCATGCTGTGTACCTGCAGAAAAATTTACCTGCAGGCCAATGTGGCTGGTGCATACAGCATGACTTCTCACCTGGACACAGATGCAGCTTATAAAACTGTGAGGGAGAAAAGCTAGTTTCCTAACTCTGTTTTTTATCTAGTGGTGCCAGTGGATCTCCAGCCTGACTTTATCTTTCTCTCGTGCCAATTACCAATTTTGATCAGTGTCCCTTTATTCCTTTTCTTGGATGACCAGGTCTTTGTAAGGGGAGTTAAAAGAACTATGTAGGCTGCAATCTATCAAGTGCCCGCATGTACAGAAAGAGTCTTTAAAGTGAAGCAACTCGTGCATCTTGCTAGACATGTACATAAATGCATTTTAGTCTGAAGCTTTAGAAAACTAGTTTCTTGTAGATGGTGAAGAGAAAAAAAATTGTGAAAGCAGACTGATTTGACAATTTCAGCATGTAAACAGTTTTTTAAAATTTTACATTAGTTTTCAAATAGAAATCATAAAGTGCAAAATAGAAAAAAATCAAATTAATGTCAAGCAAAACCATTATTGTTGAAAAGTTTGTTCTACTATTCTAATATTTTGATTAGTTATAATTCAAAATGAAAAAGGTTTGGAACTGTAAATTTTTTTTTTTCCAACTCTGTTGACATCTGATATAATTGGTATCTGAGAGGAACAGGAGAAATAAATGCATTGCAAAGCTGGCCTGATATCTTTTAATTAAAAAAATTTAAAAGTTGAACAACTGAGAAGGCAATGAAACTCGTGAAGCCACCTTCCAGTTGCGTTACAGAAGATAGTACAGTCTACACTCTCCTTTTCAATGGGAATGCCCAAAGAAGGATTACATTTGGTCGGTACTGAATTTGAACTAGGTTCCAGAGATGAAAGCCTATGAACTAATCTGTCGAGCTACAATGTCTGCTGCTATGCTGGTTTATAAAAATCCTATTAGCAGTGTGACTGAGGGGTCAACAGATAAGATAGCAGACAGCTGTAAATGATGGATCAGACAAATATTTTTAGACAAGAGAGCCATTTTGTGCTTAACCATGTATTAAACATCTAGGAAGTACTGGTGACTAAAGGGTAACAAATTCTTCCTGTATTGCTATTCCTGCATTTTTTGTCATTTTTAAGGATTTGAAGATCATCTGTGCTACCTCCTGGGCCATCATATCTCACAATGACTTAGTGTTTATTTTTTCTTCACCAAGACATTAGGTAACAAATGCATTGTAGCATATATAATCAGCAAATAATATAAGGACAAATAAGATTTCATATATTTTATACCTTTTACTTTCTCATAACCTCCATGTTTTCTATTGAGGGGTTCTTGCTGTCTTGAAATCCACCTGGTAGGTGCACTACCCAGCTGTTGTAAATGGCCTGGGCCAAAGTCCACTGAAACACCTAAAAAGATTCCCAATTACACCACTAAGTTTTAAATTAATTTCCCTTCAGAAATCCGTAGTGTTACTGTAATTCAAGGTTTAAAAGAGTAACGTAAGCAAATCTTGAAATTTCAGACATCAAAAAAGTGTCGTGCTTCCTATGTCATTCTACTGACTGTTAGTGCTCCTTTCACACAAGGCAGATGTTGGGGACATACTCAGCTGGCAATTACAGTCAGTACAGATTTGGGTCTGACCTACAGTTGAACTTTGAAAGAATATATCCATCATAGGAAAAATTCTTAAAACTCAAATTCGGAAAAAAAAGTTAATATTGCTTGTTCCAAAAAAATCTTGTTTTACAAAAATGCATTTTTCATAGTCTTTCAAAATATTTCATTTATTATTACTATAAACAAAAACCTTGAAATTATAAATATGAGATAACTCAGTTGATGCTGAATTTCAAAACAGACACGGATCAATATCTGAAGTTTCCAATTTAAGAGAGTCAAACTACAGAAATTATTAACCAAAGCTGGCTAGATAAGGAGCAAAATGACTTGATTATGAAAAATTATTCTTACTCGATTTGAATGTGAACAGATGCTGAATTCCTGTAAGACCAAAGATCACATGCTATCTGGGGCTTGCATTCCAAAGAGCTGGAAACACTGGAAGTCCACAGTATGCTTTTCAAACATAATGTTAAGAACAAGCAGTGAGTCTACAAAGCACTGAAGAAGAAATAATTAAAAAGAATTAAAAAGCATTGCAGAAAAATGAAATGAACAAAATCCTAATGAACTCGATTTGTCAATGGAAATGAAACTATAAATGAAAGGATTTTTTTTTCTTTTATAAAGTGAAAGAGAACAAGGAACTGAGTACTCTGAAAACACAGCAGAGGTAATGATAATCTTGGTTTGACTTAAAAGCAGAGTAATTAAGAACATATAAAGACAGAACCAGAGGGAGCCACCTAAGTTACTGAAATCAGTTCCTTTCGATCACAGTTAAGACAAGCGGTACATACTTAGTTCAAGATGTTCCACAGTTCCTTGCATTCAGTAATGCTTTGCAGCTACACATCTTTTTCTGTACCTTCTAACAAAGTGCAGGCGAATTTAAAAACTAACAGCAGAAAAAAAATAATCAAGAGCATCCCTGCAGCATGATAAGATTGGGCAAAATCTCAGACAACCATAGAAAATGTAATCCCCACCTAGATAGGAAGACAACATTCCTCCCATGTTTCCTTTCAATCTCTGTCTGCTCTTTATCAGTCTGACCTGGAGAAATGTTTCTACCTGATTTCAAATGCCTAAATCAGTGTAATTCCAGATCTGAGTTTTAGACACACCAACCAGAGACTAGATAATGCATCCAGATTTAAGAGGAGCACTCATGTACTGCCACACAGTACTACTGGATATAGGGAGATTGATACAAGAATTGTAAATTTGATAAGATGTTAAAAAGGGAAATATCTACATTGTATATTGAGGATGGATGGACAGAAGGAGCCTCAAAGGTGAAGATTCTGAAAGATTGATCTTGGGGGACCTAAGCAGAAGAGTAAAAACTGAGCATGTTCATGAAATTCAGACTCAGAAATATTACCAGTACTAATGCATCTTAGGGTCTGTGCTGTCAATTTGCTGTACTCCTGGAGTCACTTCCTGGTCTTGATCCCCTGCCTGCCTGCAAGAACACGTGCATTAGTTTGTTGCTGGGCTTCTTTCCCAGAACAAGGTGACTAATCTAGTTTGTGGTAGGTTCTGCTCCAGACATGCAGCTTGGATGCGACTGCACCACATTCAGCCACAGTAGGATCTTAGGACATCTGCGCTAGCAAATGCTCAGGGTTTCCAACACAAACCCTTTGACATGAGTCAGTGGGCTGTGATCCAGCCCTCTCATTATGCCAGGCCCCACCCCACTTTTTTTTTTTTCTCAAGGGTACAGGCATCTGAAGCAGACCCACACTAAGTGTGGTGCAACCAGTCTGCTTCAAGGGGGATTTGTTTTTAGAAGGGTGGACACAAGGCAGTTTGCAGCAATTTTCCCAAGATCAATCTTCTTTCACTCTGTAGAAGGCAAAAATAGTATAAAGAAATAAAACTTTTTAAAAAAATTAGCCAAAATAAAAGTGACAAACTGAAAGAATGTATAATTTTGTATTTTCTGTTAATTATAAGAAATTTTTCTGGAGTTTGGGATTTATGAATTGAAAGTTAATGGAGATTAAATACTGAAGATTAGCTCATTGCAAGATGAATAAAATCTGCCTGGGAGTGACATGTTTGCAAGAAGAGACTATCATGACTTTAGGATAAATTGAGTAGGGGACAATACACTAGTAACATGTTATCTGGAATTCAAGGTTTTATCCTGCAGAATTCAATTGCTGGAGTACTTCTAATTAGTGAGAATCACATAGTTTTATTATTTCTATAAAAATTTGTAAAAAAAGTCCAGTATTTTGACCAAGTCTAGAGGAAGTTTCCATACAAATTTCCATTAGTCCTAATAGCACATCAGTAGGTTAGAATCACAGACTGGTTTGGTTTGGAATGGAACGTTAAAGATCATGTAGTCCAATCCCCTGCCATGCTCAGGGACATCTTTCACTTGATCAGCTTGCCCAAAGCTCCATCCAACCTGACTTTCAATGCATCCAATGGTGGGGCAGCCACAGCTTGTATGGGCAACCTGTTCCAGTGTTGCATCACCCTCATATTAAAACATGTCTTCCTCATACCTAATCTGAATCTAAAGAGTCCTTTTGAATATCAATTAGAGAATGTTCCATAAATTAATGTAATATTCTTTTTTTTTATTTGATCTGTGAAGGATTTTCACACAACACAGTAATAAAACCCCATGATTTTTAGTATCAGATGATATCTCAATTTTTTCTCTTCCCTAGCTATAGGATCATGGAAAACATGACTTCTTTTGCTCACCATAATGATTTAAAAGATCAGATAAACTCTGCATTCTCTAAATACAATTTCATTATTTTTATTTGCAGTAAGTGACAAACCTTGTTATTGATGCTGGAATCACTGAAGGATTTCCCTTAGGAAATGAGACTTTTTTCCCACCCCATACAAATACACTTTATTTCTTGACACATTAATTTAATATCCCCCCCTTAAAGTGCTTTTAAAGAATTGTAGTGTTACACTGCACATTGAGTCACTTGCCTGGAAAATGCTTTCAGAACTGAGACTGTAATACAATTTTTTATCTTTAAATGTATATTTTGCTGTTATTGGTGGAGTAATACTTAGTCCTTGCTTTAAAAGACTATAGCTATCGCTTTGTGTGATACACTGTGTGTGTTCTACCCCTCTAGGCAGGTGAGAAGTACAACAGACATATAGTACAAGCAGCAAGGCTAACTTGGCAGCATAAAATAACTGTCCAGTCTAGATCATAACATTTTCAGGCATTCACTAAAAGAAGGACATTGAGATGTCTGAGCATGTCTGGAGAAGCTGGTGAAAGCAAGTCTTATGAGGAGCATCTGAGGAAGCTGGGATTGTTTAGTCTGGAGACTGAGGGGAGACGTCATGGCGCTCTACAACTATCTGAAAGGTGGTTGTAGTGAGGTGAGTGTCGGTCTCTTCTCCCTGGTAGGTAGTGACAGGACACGGGAAAACAGTCTGAAGTTGCATCAGGGGAAGTTTAGGTTGAATATTAAGAAAAACTGCTTTAGTGAAAGGGTTATCAGATACTGGAATGGGCTTCCCAGGGAGGTGGTTGAGTCACCATCCTCGGAGGTGTTTAAAAGAAGAGTAGATGTTGTACTTGGTGACATGGTCTACTGTTGGACCTAGTAGGGCTGGATAGATGTTTGGACTTGATAATCCTGAAGGTCTTTTCCAACTGAAACCATTATATGAGTATATGTATACTAGTATATGAGTATGTATACTAGTACACCTATTTTCTTCCACTATGCTATGCATCCCTAGAAATAACTGCAGAAACATTTTATATTGCTCATTAAATATTTTGCAGCATGAAGATGTTCTTGGCATTTTTATTTTGTTCTCAGAAACTGTTCTAGATTCCATCTCCACTTCCAACTCTGTGGCTTCAAAACACAATACAAAACTGAGTCCTTGGTTAAGAAAGGTAATAGATAGGCTAGTGGTACACTTCAAGTTGACAATTCAGCTGGGACAATTTGAAGCTATTTCTTAAAAAAAAAAAAAAAGAAAAAAAGCAGACTTCACAAATTAGTATTAAAAAAACCGTGTTGTTTGTACCTCAGCTATAATTTTCCCATAGCCTGTGACTGCAGGGTGCCTTCTTTAGAAAAATCTCTACGGAACAGTGGACACTGATGCTGTTTAGAAGGGTCACAACAAAGTCATCTGTCAACTGAAACACTCATTTGGTAAACCTTCTACACTAGTAAAATTCTGAAATGTAGTGATATGAAACTGCAATTTTTTTTTCTTTAAATTACAAGTTTCAGTGAGTTTAATGGTCTGAATAGCATGGCAAGCTTGTCTGATGGATAGTACAGCCAGTCGCTTTTTTATGTAATGTGGTAGGTTTGATTCTATATTGATGAATTCACCTTATACTGCACTTAAAATAGCAATGCTAGGAAACTTTTTGTGTTACCTCACAGTAAATTGCTGTAAATCAGTATAAACTCTATTACTTACAATGCATTGTCACGCTGTAGTAACTGGCATGTAGACTTTATACCTACACAGACAGAAGAGCTATTAAAAAAAGCTCCTTTCCCCAAAACAGTCACCAGTTAGGAGTTGTGAGCCTGAGAGAGATGTTTGCAAGACCACAGGATAAATAAATTTGCTGGTCAGGAAAATAATCAGCTATTAGGAATCTGAATTTCTATAACACAAAATGTAAACAGCTGCAGCTACTGAAGCTTACTAATTTGTTAAAATACAGACACCATCTAAGTATAGAAGACTGAAATAAAATTATTAGTTTAGCCTAACATCTCCTATATGATGTGTTGTCCCCATGATGTACACTACTGTTTCATGTAGACTATGAATCTAACAGTCTTAAAAATATATGTACATAAATATATACACATTCTGACACATGTGCATACATAGATCTTCTCGCTCGCCACTTTCATCTCCTTTCCTCCATCTCTCTCATCACAGATGCACACACACAGACCAAATGAAATAATTCTCACTGCTTGAGTTGGCTACAGTCTCAAGTTCAAACTAGTGATTTCTTTTTTCGTCCATGTTCACATCTATATTTTTTCTCCACAGGATTTAAAGCTTGAGAAGCATGAAAGATAGAATGAAAATAAATTTGAATTCTATATTACAATAAATGTGAATATCAAAAGATTCTTTCACAGCTGTGTGACTGCTGGCATTTGTAAAGAGTCAAAGAATCCTGGAATATAAAAAGGCAGAAACACTGTTGGTTTTTCAATCAAGTCTAAGGAGAAAAAGAAAAAGAAAAAATCTATAGGAACAGCAAGAAGGTCTAGGGGTGGGTGACAGGTAAAACCTATTTCCTTAATTCAAACAGTCATTTCTAGAATCACTTGAGCAGGGGGTTGATATGAAAGATTGACATATTCAGTTCTACTCTTTAAACTGTGGTTTGCATTTTACCAGCAGTATAAGGAAGAAGATGAAAGATGTCCTTCCTTATTCCTTACTTAATTGAAGTGTCTATTTAGGATGACATTTAATAAAAAGTGATACAATTTTTGTGTAGTTATTATTTGTATTACCAGAGCATGTAGGATTTCTAGTCATAAACCAGAACCTTGCTGTGATAGTGATTCAGGTGCTGAGAAATTACTTTGTGTGACTGTAAACATGTGCCACATCTGCAATACTATTAGGTAGAGTGAGACCGGACTTCTTCTTTAATCCCCCCAGTAAATTCCTCTCTGCTGTTCAAAAAGTGTAGAAAAAAATTTTTTAAAAATCATCCATTGCTAGAAAGTTTCTAGCTTAAGAGGAACAACAAGAGCACAATGATTTAGTGAGATGATACTGTTTAGTTTGCCTTATCAGCAACCTGGTAAGTACTCACATCTAGTTCTCTCCTGGGAACAAATGTTGAATAATAGTATCAAATATCATTTTGGATGCAAAAGGAAATAACTTTTTATTATGTTCTCCTGAAATATTTTAAAAGAGACAAAGTTCTTAGTGAAGTATAAGGGAACCTACTCACAAAAGGGCGATGTCTGTGCTCTATTTGATATTCTCCCATTGTTTGATCTTTTCCATTTCCCTACCTCTTGTAATCCTCTAGTCATCCTCCCCCTTTTCATGCATTCACCAGCTTCCAGGTTGATACCAATTACAATACCTTGTCTTGAATGTGTTTCAGAGCAAATCTGTACTAAACGTAGGCTGTCTTGCCTCTGTCACTAAATAATTTCTACTGTGAAGTTTTCAACAGGACTTGTAGTTACTTACATACTTATAATAAATTGAATTAGATATCTCAATTTTTAGATCCTGATCATACCCATTACAAAAACTGTTCCATTTTGATTTAGCCTACTAACAGTAAAAGAATAAAGGACATACAAGACCATTTGGATCTCCTGTATCAGAGAGGAACAAGATGCTTGCTGGTTTTAGTAATTCATCCTGAATGTAACTAAAGTATTAGGTTAGTTTCTGTACTTTTGCACAAATATGCATACAAAACCCTGTAGAAACTAACAGCCACCTCAGTGAGCTGGTTTTCATATTACAGCTCCTCTTAGACAAACTATAATCTAAAAATTATAAACCTCATAAATATGGCATACTGATAACCAAGGAGCTCAATCTGAAAGCAAGATACATCCAGTGTTCTTTTATATGGCAGCTGGTGATTTTAAATGTACAAAACCCCATAAATAAACTGAAGCCTTTCTAGATACTTTTTATATGTTTCAGGCTGGCACAGCTGGAGTAAATGCTATTCCTTTGAAGCTTGCCAGGTATTTGTTAGTTTATTTCTATCTTAAAATAGGTTGGCTATGAAAATTTTTAGTTAATTTTTTCATGTTACTTATTTGCAGACTCTTAGGCAGCTACACAATGACAGAGACAAGGACACAAGCAATTGTATTTTGTGGGGGAAAATTGGATAAAAGTTAGTTATGGATGTAGGTGGTGCAGATCTTTAGTTTCTCAGAATTCACCTGATTTGGTGTGGTCTCCCCTCTGTTAAAGTACTTCTAAACCAGCAGAATGTCGGCTGCTTACAAAAAATATTTAATTGTGGTGCAGAAATGGTATTTTCTTGTGTGTATGTCACATAAAAATGTATCATATGGAAATAGCATAGTTACTAAAATATAAAGGTAAATGTCAATTGGAAGAGAGAGTATTTGATCTGAATCTTTTGTGGACAGTTTGCCCTTTGGATAAGCAGCTACTGTAATTATGAAAAACTGCAGAATTTTTTGCATAAACTTCACTTTTTCTGCACAGACCAGTATAATGTTTTCCTGCAGAGTAAGCTGACTGTGTTTGTCCCAAAATCTAAATAGGATAAATGCAGTTGAGCTATGGAGTGATAGCGTCATTCTAGCTTAAGTTTACCTATGGTGAATGAATGTGTCATTTAAGCAGTTTCCTCAGTTTAAATAACCCATCACAACTATTTGATAATATTTACATTAATACTACACAGTATTGATATATTAGATAATAACTAGAACATTGTTTTAAGAAGATTTTAAGCTATTTCCTATCATAACTATAACAATTGTACAAGTGAAGAAATTAAGATATATGTGTGTAGATATGTATCAGTATAAAGAAAACCTCCTGTCTGCTATCACAGAGGAATTCAGCAGTGCCCTCTTACATTGGAATGGCCAAGAACAAAAGTACTGATGTGTACCACAGTTTTTGTTTGACTTCCACTGAATTCTATGTAGCACAGCTTGACAAGATGGAAAAAACAAAGCTAATCTAGACAATCTGCAATAAATAAATAGATATGAATAATGAGTTGAGAAAGTAAAAGGTCAGAGGCTGAGCTTTTGACAGCCTAAGAAACATATCTAGTTATTGGAATCCCAACCTTTGACATTACACAGTAAGCTGGTTTTGCATATTTGAAATAACACTTTCAAAAAAATTGCAGGTGCTTTTCATATGAGAAATAAAGTAGGACCACATAAAAAAAATTATTTGTCGTAAACCCTCAGAATTGGTTTTTTTTTTTATTTTGTATTCAATTTGTGAAGACTTACTTAAAGTCTAAACCCTGAATCAGTTTTTAGGAAACTGGCTACATCAAACTAATCTGCTCTCCGTGGGCACCTCATTTGAAGCTAGCAATGCCAGAAGAGAAGCTGCCGTTTTAGAAATGCTTTCATTTTTGCTAACTGCCTTTTTTCCCTTGACCAACTCTTAAGTGGTAAACTCTTTAAACTTGCATTCAGCTCTAGAGAAAATAATTTATTCTTTTCTTTGCAAAAATCTTACAAATCATAGAAAACAACACTGACACTTCTATCACAATGTCTTGTCCTCGGTAATGAAGAACGTGAAAATACCAGGAATATTCACCTGGAATTAATTTCTATTCTTTATCAAGCTGTAGGCTCAGGGTAGGAAATGTAAAGCCAATTTATTCTCCCCCTCCCATAGGAATTGCCCGCATCAGCGTGTGGCTTGCTGCCCTGTCGTTTAAATACCCAAACTTTGTGTGCTCTGCTGCAACAGGGTGGGATACTGAGCTCGAGATACCTTTATAGGGGTTTTATAAATAATAAATTTTAAACAGATTAGAAATAAAAAAATATATGTTTGAATAAATGAAGCAGTCATACACTTCCATAACTATATACAGCACAAATGAACTCTGAAGATTTTGTCCACAGAATTAAAAAAAAAAAAAGTTTAAAAAAATCTCAAATACCGGTCGTTAGCGATTCAGTGCTCAGCAAGTAGGCAATAAGTAGCCTGCAGTAGCTCTGATGTAAGTGTTTATGGCCGTTGTCAGCACTATTAACTTCTGCAGTCCATGCATGCCCTACTAACACTGAAGTCACTGTGAGCAAGGCACAAATACCTGTATATCAGACTCCCGTGTTCGTCATGCGGAATGCGTAGAATCATATCCAGGGAATTTTTCTAATTATTATATTCTACATAAATCAGTGTATTTACTCCCATTCATGAGCAACTGCAAGCAAGAGAAAGACTGCTTTAACACAGTGTTTTTAAAAGAAAATAAGTAGTCCACAGAGAATATTTAGCTGTGAGCTTCAGTGTTAGCTGTGCTTTATGACACAGCGGATTTGTAGTGAATGTACAGTGATCTTCCTAATGCTTTTTATGCTGATTTAATCCACACTATATTACATTTGTGACAAGAAGCAGCAGTATTTTTGCCCCTGCAGGGTTGGTAGAACTGCCTAATAATTGTGCTATTCTAATACTGAGTAACTGATCTTGAGTGTTATCCCTGTAACTAAGGGACAAAATTCATAATACAAGTTGAAGATATCAATGGACTTTTAGTAGTAGGTAAATTAGTCCTCTGTATTTTTTCCTATTGTAATTTTCCTTCTGTTGGTTAGAAATAACCTAACAAAAAAATATTACAAGGCATAAAGCATGAGCAGACAGCCCATGTAGCAACTGTTTACATAACTTGTGAAATGTTTATACTGAAGTCTTCCTATCCTTCACTTTCACATAGTTTAATTTTGTGATTTCTCAATTCCCCCCAAAAAAATAAAAATAATGAAAACGTCACGCTCTTAATTCAGATTTCTTTTTTCTTTCTTTAAACTTACTTTAAAGCTTTTAAGTAATCAGACTTTTGTGACATTTTCAGGAAACTAGGCTGACAGTTACACATAATCAGTAATTCCTTTAAAATAACAATTGTCTTCAAAATTATCCTAGGTTTCTGTTAAGTCTTTCAGTTCAACATGAGCTGTAAATACTATTGATATGATGTTTCAACCTAAGATTTAAACTAACTGGTTTGCAAACTCTTTTAACTACTGCTCTGCTGCATCAAAAGATCATTAAATCTGCCATCAAAATGCAAACAGCTTTTGGTGAAACAGAGGAACAATAAACAACAGACACAATACAAAAAAGGAAGAACGTTGTGTAGATGAAACTACAGGAAAGAAGATATCCGTAGGCAACGTAGCCTTAAAGACAGAATTGTAACTTCATTAGCCTGTCTGTGTGAAGCACCTTGCAAAACAGGTAACAGGGAGTATGGCTGTTACAAGGACTACCTGCCAAGATGCCCTGAGGCAGGATTTCTGTGAGTAACTGACATGCAAGGCTGGAATAGATTGCTGTGTTTTGTTGGTTTGTTTATAACATATTAATGGATCCAAGGGAAAGAGCCTTGTTGCAACTGCAGCTTTGTTCACACAAAGAACGGCTAAATTTTGCTATTTTAAGTTTCAGGAAAAAGCTAATGAGAAAGAAACTTTAGTGTGGTAGCTAATTCTCCCTTAAATTCTGGGAAGAGCACTTTGAGAGTGAGGGTGGTCAGAAGTCTAAGTACAAACGGATGGAGACAACCACAGAAAGTGTCGTAACACTTGAAATTTCACAGTTTTCTTACCAAATGAATACTTACCAAACTTCTTGATTTTAGAGGACACAGCATATTTATAATCCTTGCAGTTATACGCAGCAAAGTTGGGACTTGTATTTAAGCTGTTATTGATGTACATAATACAAATCTCTTCAGGAAGAATAGGGGTGAACATGGAACAAAACTGAACTGTACAACATTGATGGTGAGTTCTCCAGTGACTGACATGTCATTTGATCGTTCTTATAACATAAATATTCCTCTATATTCAGTAATGTTTTTTAATACATGAAGTTTAGAGTTGTGTGACTAATACTACCATTAGCTAGATTTAGGATTCCTGATTATTTGGGACTATACGCAAATTGCTTTGTAGCAGTTCAGTTGCAATATTAATGCAGCAAATGATCATTGAAATGCACAACAGCAGCAAAAAGCAAACGCAGCCATTTGTTTTCCAGCCAATCTGATATAAGTGTAATTCATATTACTGTAATGAGGTCTGCTTACTTCCTGTCTTTTTTGAAGGCTCTACACTTTCTCAAGGGCAAAATTGTTTTCTAAATAGAATCTACCTGCACTCAGTCTTTTCTGTTGAAGTACTCCAAAGAATGAATTAAAACAGCTCTTATTTACACCTAGATCCCATCCTCATAATATTGCCAAGTTATCTAAAAGATTGCAGCCTTCTAAATCCCAAAGCATCTCACATAGTCATGTACAAATTTCTTAAGAGTTGGGAAGTTTCTTAAAGTCAGAAAAATAGAAAATGCAATTGCAAACCAAGAATAAATAATGAAGGTACTGTATGTGAATATATATGCGATGCAATAACAAGTTATGCTACTATTTTAGCAGCATCGATGATTTAATCAAAGTTAGCACTGAGCTACTGGAGGGCTTGCTGCTAAAAAAAGCAGCAAACAAATGGACACAGCAGAAATCCCCTATCCCTTCCCCCACCAAACCCATGGAAGAAGCATCCAAACTTGCCAAACCACCATCATGAATGACTGCTAAACTCATTTTATGAAACAAAAGTGATGAAAGGAAATAAAAAGAAGCCACCTCTGATAGTCTAGGTCTCTTATTTGTAATGTTTTCCATTCTAATTCTTTTGCTGATAAAAGTGTTACTTAGTTCTTTTGGTGATACCAAAAGATTTTAAGAAAAGTGCTTGGAGAACGGCATATGGCATCCAGATGAAAACATGAATATCCTCTATAAAATGCTGTAGCTATATCTGCTGTTCTCAGATCTATCTGATGGCACTTTTTGTGTCAAGAAATGGGTAACCGGCAAGGATGGCCCATGAGGACACCACAGACACACACATGCTTACTGAAAAGTGCGTTGATTTCAGCCTGGCTTAGGCAAAACTGATTATTTTTTCCCTTACTTATCTAACACCTTGCCAATTCATGACTGACCAGTGGCCTTTGATTTTCATAGTTCTATTTTGAGATACAGTGAGTCTCAGAGCTTTTGTACAGTGTTGGAATTGTTCATTCCAACAGTGAATCCAGTGATGGTCCTTGAAAGAAATCAAAAAGGACTCTCGAAGCCAGAATGAAATTATTGTTAGTAGTAAATCTTCAGTTAAAATGCAGTACTTCCATCCAATTTCTGGCACCTGAGTGATCATATATTTTTAACAGCCAAAAGTCTTCTTCGTCGTTTCATAGCATCTTAAAGATCTCATGTAGTATGATTTTTAAATATATCAACAGGTTTGCCACAACAATCTGTAAATGTATTCACATATTCCAATCATCTCTTTACATACCTATGCAAACAAAAGGAAACCACAGTTTCTCTACTTCTGCAACGTGCTTCTCTTTAGCATGTATCATATTCAATATTGGTTAGCTATTATTAAATACACATAGCATTATTTAGCATAGAACTGTGACTAGTATGGTACACATATATAACCACGTACTGTCTCAGCTATTTTTTCTTTTGACTCAAGCTATGATTAGGAAAAAAAAAAATTAGAAATCAACGTTAGCAAGTAATCACGCAGATTCAAACAAATGCTCTAATTTCCCAGATCATTCATACATTTACTCTCACAACACCCACCTCTTTCTACATCAAGGAAAGTTTTTCATCAAAGCCTAGAAAAGAAACTTGCCAAGTGGCTCTGTTTCTACACTCAGTTTCCCTTTCAGAAAGCATTCTATTTTCTCTGTCTCATTTTTCTCCCCCTTTGTTATTTAGTGACATTATTTTACATTTTACAGAAGCGTTATATATGCTTATACAATAAAAACAACTATAAACAATGAGCATTTGGAAAAATAGGTACAATTTTGAATTGTTGTAGCAGTAAAAAGGACAATTTCTCTTTCACCCACATATATGTATGGGAAGACACACACATGCATATAGGCCGTTATGATGACTCAGAAAATTTTGACTCTTGAATGAGACAGTTCCTTACAAATCCTCTATTTCCATATGTCTGTTTTCGCTCCATATTTACCAGATGTCACAACTTCACTTTTATTCATGCATCACAAAACAGATTCAGTGCTGTTCTTTTCTATAATCCTAAAACAGATTTAAGGATGACAGGTGCAAAAAGTAATTTTAGTAATCCATTCCCTAAATTCTTGTCACCTTAGAAAGTGGTAGAGGAATGTTTAAAGTTTTGTCCCAGCTAAAAATCCTTTGGAAAACTTTCATCCCTGCTACTAGTATATTGCCTTATTCAGTTTTCTTTGGATCAAGCTAAATTAAGCCTCCTGCTCTTGAAGTGGAGTAACACTTGAACAAGTTGCTTTAATTTCATTTTTGCTGTCTGAGAGCAACAGAAATGCCCGTGCAATCCATCTAGAATCCA
>VZTU01032941.1:47014-73874 GCA_013400835.1 Zapornia atra | reverse complement strand
CCCCTGTGATTCTGTGATCACACCACAGAAATCCCACCCCTTGGTGCTGAGGAGCAAAGAAGCTGTTCAGACTTTAGCCCTTAACAAATAGGAAGAAAGCTGAGTAGGTGATCTAAAAAGCTTCATTCAGTCAAAAATAAACCAGGAAAGTCAGGCTGTGCCACTGTGATCGAGTTTATACTAGAAGGTCAGCACTGGAGCTGCTGACAACCATGACTGGTGCAGTAGCTGCCTGATAAAGGTTTGCTAAAAAACTCTGACAGCTTTCTCAATCTTGTATAAAAAGATGTTCTGCTCAGCTGCTTTTAAATGTGTACCCTAAGGCTGGAGTGGTGGGAGTGTTGCTGCATTCAGCATGCTAAGAATGTGCTGATTAAATATAGGGTGGTAGTCACTTTTAATTAGGGAGATGCTTATGATTAGCGTTGGTATACTGAAAGAAGTCAAGAGGGCACAAAGGACTAGTAATTCTCTGATCAAATTTAACACAGATGTCAGAAAACTCATAACCATGAGGGATAACCTTGGAGACAGGCTTGTAGAGGGGGAGCCAAAACATTGAGGTCACTTGAGAAACAAGCGGTACCCTGGAGAGAGTGAAAGATGGGAGAGGAGGGGAACCCTGACGTGGTCCCTCCTGTGACAAGAAGAAACGTCCCAGCTTCATGTGGAGGCAGAAACCTCTGCTCCAAGGGAGTGAAAAGGTTGATTCAGGAGGGGAACCAACTTTTTTGAAGGGTAGATAATGGCAGGACAAGGGGGAATGGATTAAAGCTAAAGGAAGGAAGGGTTAGATTAGATATTAGGGGGAAGTTCTTTGGGTGAGGGGCTGGAACAGGCTGCCCAGAGAGGGGGTGGGTGCCCCATCCCTGGGGGTGTTCCAGGCCAGGTTGGCTGGGGCCCTGGGCAACCTTGTGTAGCTCCAGGCCTGGAGGTTGGTGGCCCTGCCTGTGGCAGGGGGGTCTATGACCAGTCTATGATTCTACAAACATGCATTGACAGTGCCTCACAGAGCCATGGAGACGCCTGCAGCTCTACCCCACACAATCTGAGCTTTACCTGGCTCCTGCCACGTTGTTGTTGTTGTTCTCCAGCTGCCGGACGAGGAGCTTGGCGATGGCAGAGAAGCTGTTGCTCATGCGGTAGATGTCTCTGCTCTGGCTGTCCAAGATGCTCGAGAAGGTGTCGGTGAGACTCTTAATCTCCAGCAGGAGAATATGGTGAAAGGAGTGCTCCATGTTGGCCAGCTGGCTCACCAGATACATCAGGCACACCCTGGCTCGCTCCTAGGCAGCACCAGGAGAGAAGAACAAGTCATTAGTCATTTGCTTTTGCAAGGGAGGTTGGTGGGCACAGCCTGTGGGTGGGGAACAGGAGCTCCCCCACAACAACCCACAAGAAGGTGTCTGCATCAAAGGAAGTTGCTATTTGCGTGCTACTGATGCTACTTTATTCCTCTTGGTGTCACCAAGCCCTGCCTGACTTCAGCACAGCTTGTCTTCTCCTCAAAGCAAGAGGCAGAGTCCCTCACTGCTCTCTGAAGGGCCCTGCATCGCTCCGGGGTGGTACACCAGCCTGGCTCCGAGATCACAGCACCAGCAGCAGACCCAGCTCCCCCTTCACGTTTGATGAGCCCCCCAAGTCTGGCTAGCCTACTTCACCTCCCTAATTTGACTGTTTTACTTTATTCTGTGTAGTCTGTGGCGGGCTGAATGCTCATGTACACCCCTCCAGCTCACGGGGTGTTTCTCCTCACATCCATACGTGACCTGTTGCACGTTTTGCTCAGGGAGGTGTTGGCATGAGCACAAACACCTTACAACCCACAGACCCCAGCTCACAGCCACGCTGGATTGTGGCACTGCACAACCCATGACTGAGTGTGGTTCTGCATCCTGGTTACAGCCTCGTTGGATTAACGAGCTAACCTCTGGATTCTTATCCAGAGGATCATCCAGTGGATGCCGCATCCCTGGGGGGGTTCAAGGCCAGGCTGGATGGGGCCCTGGGCAACCTTGTGTAGCTCCAGGCCTGGAGGTTGGTGGCCCTGCCTGTGGCAGGGGGGGTGGAGCTCTGTGATCCTTGGGGTCCCTTCCAACCCAGCCCAGTCTATGATTCTTGCCTTGTGCACGTTACTCTCCACTCCCTAACTGCAAAGAATCGGGGGTCACCAGTGATGGTAGAGGATGCTGATGCTCTTACAAAGCACAAATACCTATTTTTCCAGGCCAGAACACATCTCCCATTCAAAACTTCCTTGCTGGACCCATTGGGTGCTGCTGATTTGCTATGTTTAGCTATGTCACCTAAGAGCCTGTCATCACCAGTGCTACCCAGACCAAGTGGTACTCCCCCACCACAGCATCAGCAGAGGATCAAGGTGCAGCTGGGGGACTATCAGCACCGAATCTCCCTAACAGGGAGAGGTGAAAGTACCTCATAAATCACAGGGGTTCTCTCCTTTCATAGCCATTCCTTTAGGAGCAACACTCTGATCAGCCCCCTGCCTAACACTGCAACAAAGAGGAGTTCCAAATGAGATCTCAGTTATAAGCTCCCCTACGAGGCGATAAGGCGCTGCCTGGCAGCTGTATCAATCACTGCCAACACACTGAAGCCTGATATGCCCTCTGCAGCCAAGACTTTGTATCAGGGGGTTGTGATCTTGCCAATTTATCAGTGAGATCACATCCCCCCCAAATTAGGATGAAAGTCGCTGCTTTGGATCATAATATTAAACATGCAAATATTTTCTAGCAAAGATACTTTATCATCTCTGCTTGGCAAGGGCACACAGCTCCAGATCCAACTAGTTCTGCAGGTATGTGTATGAATTTGAAGGCTGAGTGAGCTGGGGCTGTTCAGCCTTGAGAAAAGAAGCTTGAGAGGGGATCTGATCAATGGGTATCAATATCTGAAGGGTGGGACACAGGGGGACATGGGCAGCCTCTGCTCAGTGTCTGTGGGGACAGGACAAGGGGTGATGGCCTCAAGTTGGAGCACAGGGAGTTCCACACCAACATGGGGAAGAACCTTTCCCCAGTGAGGGTGAGGGAGCCCTGGGACAGGCTGCCCAGGGGGGGGGGAGTCTCCTTCTCTGGAGAGATTCCAGCCCCGTCTGGACACCGCCCTGTGTGCCCTGTCCTAGGGACCCTGCTTTGGCAGGGGGTTGCACCCCATGGGCTCTGGAGGGCCCTTCCCACCCCTGTGATTCTTTGACATTCACATACTAAGGCACAAAGCCTGAAGGAGAAGAAACACATCAGGGCTCTTCTCCTTGCTGTAATTGTTCTAAGTGTGATAGGACTGTAAAACCTAAAAATACCAAAGCAGGAAAAGCAGCAGAGAAGGCAGAGATGAGCTCAGGAGCTCCCATCAGCTCCTGCCCAAGGTATGTGGGTACAGCTCTGCAGAGCAAACCCCACTGGGTGCTCAGCAGATCCTGTGCTGTTAGAGCCTGTGCTGAGACACAAGCAAAGGCACTTCAGGAAAAGAAGAATATTCCCTTCTTCCCAAGAGCTAGCAGAAAAGGAGGGGAAGTCATGTGCCACACGCATCCTCAGTTGCAGGGTAACACTGTTCCTACCTCTCCTCTTCTGGGACCACCTAACAGGAGAGGAAAATGGCGGGAAGTTGGGTTCCCAGTACAGCCAGGCCACAGACACACACAGGGGACCTGGGCAGAACACAGCCCAGGCAGCACAAGTGAGCCAGTTTCTGAAGAAAAAGTCAACTTATTTTAAGCAAAAGAGGAGGTGCTGTGCTGTGCCATGACAGAGATAAATGAGGAAAAGGTATTGGACAAACTGCCTCCCCTCAGCCCTGTGGGGAACAGCTCCAGCTCCATCCTTGGGCAGGGTTGGATGGTGTTAATGGCAGGATAAGGGGAATGGATTAAAGCTGAAGCAGGGAAGGTTTAAATTAGATATTAGGGAGAAGTTCTTTCCAGAGAGAGTGGTGAGGGGCTGGAACAGGCTGCCCAGAGAGGTTGTGGGTGCCCCATCCCATTCTATGAGCAGCAAATCCTTTCTGCTGGCTTCTAGAAGCAACTTCTCATGCTTTCACAGCGCTATTCTGTCTACCTTGGCAGCTCAGACAGACCCCTGGAGAGATGAGAGGTTTGGCTGCAGAGATCCCTCTATTTTGAAGGTTGCCCCCTTGTTTGTACACACCACTTCTGTTGATGTCACTGTCAGTCTCATGGGTGAAGCTGAAATCAGAACTTGTCCCTAAACACGTGAAGCAAAGCACCATCTTTGGACATCAATTGAACATTTAATTGCCCTTCTTGTCCCAATACCTGTGAGCTTTGAACCCACTGCAGATCAGACTCCCCTCTGAAAGCCCCAAGATCCCTTTTTAAAGTCTCCTGAGCCTGATTTTAAGATAAAGCAAAACTCTTTGCCACGCCTCACTGGGTGTATTTTAGATCTTTGCCTTCTGGCAGATGTAATGCCCTAAAACACAAGGAATGCTTGTGAAAAAATAGATGGAGGCATAAAATGTGTGTTGTTAAAATAGCAATGGGTGATGCTGATCCAGACAGGCGCCCTGAAAGCTTTCTGATCCAAACTGTGGCAGGGATAACAGCTGCTTTCATGTTGAGCTGTTTTGCTGTGACTTTGGTTTGTGTAACAGTTGCATATTATATTACTTGGTAGAGTTTATTGTTCTTTTACCTCACTCCAGGCGAGTAGCAGCCTTTTGGGGTGGCTGGAGATGCTCCAGATGGATCAAAGTGACCTGAAAATGGTCAAAACTTCCCTTCTTCCAGTTAGGTCTGTGGCGTAGTTTGTTTAGGAAACAATAATGTGTTTTAAATGTTAATTGAGCTGGTGTTTGTCTCTTGGAGGGTGTGTGTGTGTGTTTGTTGGGGGGGGGAGGCTCTTCCAAATAAACTAGGGAGCGTGTACTGAAAAGTCAACCTCTTTCAGGAGAAAAAAGCTCATGGAATCATAGAATGGCATGGGTTGGAAGGGACCCCAAGGGTCACAGAGCTCCAACCCCCTGCCACAGGCAGGGCCACCAACCTCCAGGCCTGGAGCTACACAAGGTTGCCCAGGGCCCCATCCAACCTGGCCTTGAACAACCCCAGGATGAGCATTTTTGTGGTCTCCTCTGACCCCTCTCCAACAGCCCCACATCTTTCCTTGGTTGGATGGCCAGACACTAAAATAAAATCTCTGTGCTACTTGCTCTGCTCTCCACTCTCCTGGTGGAATTCCAGTCTAGACCTATCGTGAGCTTATGACGTGCTCTGGTAGGGCAGCCCACTTACTCCTGAAGATAAGAATACTTTGATGTATCACTTTACGCAAGATTTAGGAAAAAAAAAAACCCAAAACCCCAAAAAACCCCAAACAAACCCAAAAAAACCCCAAACAACCCAAGCCCAAAACCAACCAACCAGCGTTTTGGGTTCTAAGCTTACCTCATCAATGTGTCCAACAGCTCCAAAGATCTTTGCAGTTTGCCCAATCAAACTTGGAAAGCTCTCACCAATTTCTTTCAGCTTTGGAAGGGAAGCAGCTAAAGCAGTTGGTTCATAGCCAGATATTTCCACGAGTATGTTTAGAATAATGTCATTATGGTTGGGGTCTCTCAAGTGTCCCAGGAGAAGTGGAACACACTCTTTCAGCACCTATTAAGAAAGATCAGATGCAAAGAAATGGTAAATGTGGGGTTTTAAATTGTGAATACCAATAGGAACAAAAAAAAGGAGGCACTGTACATCAAAGTGGTAAATAAAACACTAGGAAAAGAGGTTTTTTCCTAGGCTATCACTGAGGTCAATCAAAGTTCAGCTCCACAAAGGGAATAAGGGCAAGTTGTGGCCTGGAAATATTGCAGTTATGCATATATAAGGAAGGAAATGCCCAATTGTTAAAAAAAAAGGGCTAAAAAAAACCTCTTCACCAAATATTTCCCTTGCTCTAGGCCAGCTCTATACTTTTTTGATTAAAAGAACATAGGACTTGGCCTTCCCTGGTGATACAGTAAATTGAAGGTCTAGCAGAAAGCTTTGGTTTCCGCAGGAAACTGAATAACATGAGGAGGTTAATAGCTGGAACAGAGGGGAAAATAAGAGGCAAGATCCTCACTGCATGAAAAAACAATGTGGGGGAGCTGTTACTGCTTGAAACAACACCGAAACCTTCCAGGGGTTGTGGGTGTAGTGTCCTCAAAACCATCTTATGGGTGGGATGCAGCGTGTACAGCTGCTTACTGGTTTTTCATAGAAACACACTCCTCTGATTCAGTGAAACCATTGCACCTGCATAAAATACACCTCAGCACGGGAACAGGGCAAAAAGTGACCCCTTCTTCACAGAATCATAGAATCCCAGGGGCTGGAAGGGGCCTCCGGAGCCCATGGGGTGCAACCCCCTGCCAAAGCAGGGTCCCTAGGACAGGGCACACAGGGCGGTGTCCAGACGGGGCTGGAATCTCTCCAGAGAAGGAGACTCCACACCCCCTGGGCAGCCTGTCCCAGGGCTCCCTCACCCTCACTGGGAAGAAGTTCTTCCCCAGGTTGCTGTGGAACTCCCTGTGCTCCAACTTGAGCCCATCGCCCCTTGTCCTGTCCCCACAGACACTGAGCAGAGGCTGCCCATGACCCCCTGTGTCCCACCCTTCAGCTATTGATCCCCATTGCTCCGATCCCCTCTCAGGCTTCTTCTCTCCAGGCTGAACAGCCCCAGCTCACTCAGCCTTTCCTCACAGGGGAGATGCTCCAGGCCCTTCATCATCCGTAGCAGCTCTGGACTCTCTCCAGGAGATCCCTGGCTGTTTGATCCCAGGGATCCCAGCACTGGACACAACACTCCAGGTGGGGCCTGAGCAGGGCAGAGCAGAGGGGGAGGATCACCTCCTTCGACCTGCTGGACACACTCTTCCTGATGCATCCCAGGATCCCACTGGCCCTCTTAGCCACCAGTGCTTCTTCCATTATCTTCTTCATTTTTGGCAGAGAAGACTTCCAAAAGGAGCTCTAGTTCCTCTGGGATCCACTTTCCTTGGCTGCCTGGGGGATGACAGTACCTACTGCTGGTTCTTCTCTCCCAAAGGTTTTACGGATTTCAGAAGTTCACAAGACAGGCAGTTTTGTGCCTTGTTCTAACGTGCTGCGTGTTGTCAACGACATGGAATTTCCAAAGCATGATCTAATTTGCCTTAATTAATCTCCAGCTCACTCCTAATCAATTCCTAAGTTTCCCTGATACGTAACTTACTTACTCCAGTTCAGACACTCGAACGGAAACAGAGTTATGGGAACTCAGCTGGCAGAGGAAGAGCCAAAAAAGTAGAGAAGTGGTTATCACAAATGGTTTTGATCCAGCAGAGTCATTGTTATGTTCCCTTTGTGATTAGATGGAGAATTTGGAACAAAATTAAAGTATTCATGGGGAATTAGTGTAGGAAAGCACTGTCATGCACGTTACAGGACTCCTCACTGTTCAGAGAGCTGCCAGCAGACACATCTTGCCAAGCCATCTGAAACAAATAAACTCCTCCAGAAGGAGGTGTGGCATTTAGCTGTAACATATTCCAAACACTGTTTTACCCCTGGTTCTTTTTTCCTAGCCACCATCTGGAGGAGCCGGAGGAGGTGGTGATGTTCAGCTTGATCCAGGTGAGCCAGCAGTGCCACCAGCTCCCTCAGGTGGAGGTGTATGGGCTGGGGTTGCTCCTCGTACAGGGCAGGCAGGACACGCAGCAGCATGGAGTTCCCTGAGGACAGAGCAATGCTGACAGTCAATAATCCCTCTCTACAGCTGGAGAGAGCCCTAGAACATCAGCACCCAACTGGAGACACCACCAGACTTAAGAATCACCAGTACAAAACCAGACAGGCATAAAACACGCTGTAGGAAAATACATACTGGGCCAGGAAGACAAATAATCAACATAAATAGGATGCTTCACTACAGGTATAACAATGTCAGTGTGGGGAAAAAACCAACAAAAAAAAGAAAGTCCTATTAATTATAGTTTTGATTCTCAAGCACAATATAATGAGAAGGCTGGTTAATGAACTTGCAGCTTTGGATGGTGCTCTGTTGAGTCCTAGACCAAGCTAAGTGTGATTTAAATTAACAACAAAAAGAGAGAGGGGGAAAAAAAAAAAAAAGACAACTAAAAAGCAGATAAAAGCAATGTGGCTCCTTTGCTGAGATTCAGACTTGCAAATTAAATAGCATATGGAAAGAATAGTTGGTTGTTTAAGAGAGCTAAATATGCATGACAGTAAATTTGAACACAAACAGTTAAGGATGCCATTTCCAGGAATAGAAAGGAGCCAGAGAGAGTCAACTGCAGACAGACAGAGATACACTAAACCCTCCTTACACGTTCTCTTAAGATGTCTGTGCATAATTCAATTTGAAGCCCAGGCTCATACTGAAATATATAACCCCACGTTGCTCAACATGCCTGCCTCAATGTAGTTCAGTTTCCCTTGAACAACATATGGAAAACATCTGCCTATTGCAATGCAGCATGGCTCCTTTCTGGAAACCCTTGGAAGTCCTTAAGGTCTCTTTGGAGTTGGTTTCCAAGAGGAACTAGGTCTCTGGCCTGCTGCTTTTTCTCCCCTTTAAATCCCAGCCTTGTAATTCTGCAAGATAAGCAGGTCACTTCGTGGATGGCAGAAGAGTGAGGGATCCATGGGTTCAGACCAGCCCACATCAAGCTCCTGCCAGACACAGCAAGCACACCCCAGGACACTGTTAGGTCTTGCAACACCACCTCAGAGCCAAGCAGACACATATAACTCACTGTGGGTTCAGACAAGTAACTTCTAGTCAAACATCTTGTCGTGATCCCAACGGGGTCCTTAGGCTGTGGAGGAGTGTCTCTGTACTGCTCAGCCAGCCACCCTTCTGCATCCTACCCTGGAGCACTTATTCTTCTCAAGGAATTGTTGGATTCTCCTTGATGGCAGCTCCGAGCCCCCTGTACAAGCACTGTGATGCTGAAGGCAAGGTTGAGACCCACAGGCACAGCGAATTTCTGCCTGGTTTGTTCTATATATAAAGCACAGACTCACAGAGCTGTAGGGGTGGGAAGGGACCTCCAGAGCCCATGGGGTGCAACCCCCTGCCAAAGCAAGGTCCCTAGGACAGGGCACACAGGTCGGTGTCCAGACAGGGCTGGAATCTCTCAAGAGAAGGAGACTCCACACCCCCTGGGCAGCCTAGCACAAAGGGCAGTTGCAAAGGAAAGATACTTGTTGATGAATTACCCATACCAAACAAGCAAGCTGCTCAGTTCTGGCTGTTTTCTAGCCATGTTCTTCAGGATCTCTTCCTGGTATCACAAGTGATCCTGGAAAAAGGTGTAGCTTCTCTTTACAAGTGTCACTACCACACCACGGGCTTCAGGCAAAGCCCCACTTCACCCAAAGTTGGAGCTGAAATGGTCAGAGCACATAGTTACTTCAACTTTTCTGGACTCACATCCCAGTTTGAAATTGGACCAAACACACTAGAAGTTATTCTTCTTGCTTAGTGCTCACAAAAATAAGCACTTTGACACATTTCATTTCCACTGAAGGCTCCTGCCCACGTGGATCAGAGCCCATGAGCTCCAGTCCCATTTCAATGGAGGTAACAATTGCAAAACAGGAAATTCCCATGTTTCTGGGAGGGCAAAATTCCTCTCAGCTGTAAGAGTGCAGAGGGAAGGGATTCAGCAGAGGGTACCTGAGCAGCTTTAAACAAGGGAAGACAGCCACTAACCTGAGAGATGCTACTGCCTACGCTGGGATGGCACAGAGAGGCAGGCAGGCTGGGAAGTAAGGAGAATTGCTCCATTGGAGAAAACAAGTCTAAGTATAGTCTGCATCAGAGGAGTGAAGTGATCTGACGTGACACAAGGTGATGGATTGCAGCCATGAAACTTCTCTGGACAAAGACACTGAGTACAAATGCAACGCTGGGCAGTTTCCTACCGCAAACCTCGCTGGGCTTACAGTCACTACCCAGGATAGAGGCAAAGCAGAGGCAATTTAGGAGCAACCCCATCACTCTGGAGCAATGTTTAAATGACCCTTAATTCCACTGACATGGAATTGCTTTTAATTGAATAACCCTGCACACAAACTCATAAACAACCCAAGCAGATAACCACAGCTTGCATCTGTTTCCATGTAACTTAAGGAAGGTCATGGGGCACAACCCAAATCACGATTTTCTTGTATTTTCATGTGCTGTTTTAGCTCTGAGCACCTCTTGCTGCCTGCTTGTCCCACCATTTTCAGCTTCCAAGGGATTTACACACCTGCAGCTCACCAGTACCTGACTCCCAGGGGTCAGGCACTTGGAGCCCAAGTCACTCGTTTCCATCTCACTCCATCTGCCCATGTCTAAACTAAGAACCCAAACAGCATGTTTGCTGTCTGAGAATGGAAAAACATTATACTCCACTCCTTAATTACCTTCCTCCCCTGCTCCATCCCCTGCCACTGTACCCCCAGTGCTTTCCAGCTCAGGCTTTCCAAGCAGACCACACACTGGGAGTTACACAACTTGGGCTGAGGCTAATATACAGCTGGGGACGCTCGGTGGCGTCGCACCGCTGGCTGCAAGGCTGGCTGGCAGGATGAACCTACAAGCTGGAGCAACCACGGTGCCAGCCCACCCTGGGACCATTCCCATGCTCCCTGCAAAAGCTGCCTTGTGTGCCTTGCTCTGCAAGCACAGGAAAGCCTGGTATTCCACTGTGGATGTAACACCGAGGGAGCACAAAGCTGTACACAGCAGTGGAACATTTGAGGTGAAAAGCCCATACACAAAGACGATGTTTTTTCTCCCAGGATGACTCAGACCTCCTCAAAAACATTCACCTCTGTTATTACCAAACATTGGAGGCCTCTGATGTATCATTTCAACATTACTATTCATTATTTGTGTTTGTAGGAGAGCAGCTGGAGACCCCACCATGGCAGGACCCCAGATACAACCAGCATGAAACAGAGAGACAGTTTGGCATGTAGGAACAGCAGCAGTACAGTGGCCAGCAGCCCAACAAGAGGTAGCCCAGGATTGCACAAGGGCTGGGCGCTGGGAAGCATCTGGTGCAGCAGCACCAGGCTCTCAGCAGCCCTAGGAACAGCAGGATGCCCTGGGGTGTGTGGGGTGAGCCTGGAGGAGCTCCAGCCTCCCCCATCTCCTCAGCAAAAGGCACCACCTGCAAGGTGCCTCCTGGGCCTCGCTGCAGCAGGGAGCGATGGTTCAGGCCACACACGTTGTCTCTGCCACCTTGTACCCTGCAGCTCCAGTGTCAGAGACAGGACAAGGTATGGGGCTCTCTACATGCTCCAGTGATACACCAGAGACTCAAATGGGAAGGGAATACACATTGCTAGATAGATGCAGTTACACAGAGGTGGGTTCTACTCCATTCTCTGAATATGTCATAGCCAGTATGTAATTTGTGCCATAGGACTCCTAATCTCACCCCAAACAAAGCATCTCTGAAACAATTAATGCCCTGCTGAACTGATAAGCTTTTCAGAATTTAAAGCTGATTAACACCAGTAACAACAGCACTTAGGAGCAGATTAATGTCTAACCCAGGAGTGTCTCACTTTGTGCCCTCAAAGCTGACAGGGACAACTCCAGTCACCCCACTGCTGATCTACGCCCCGCTGCTCGCAAAGCAACCCCCTAACGAGCTGTCTGCCAGTTCTCCATTGCTGCTTCAACAGTACATCACCAGTCTAGAACAGAAGTTTTTCTACATAACTACCAGACCAAGCTGCAGGATTTAGGTTAAGCCACACACCCATCTGAAAGCAGCTCCAGGTATGGTTGGTTTCCTGACTGTGCCCCATGGCTGGACGTTACAGCAATCAGCTCTCAGGGGGGAAGCAGCAGCTTGCAAGAGCAGCTTTCCCCCTTCCTTCCCCTCTACGAGTCAGCCCATCTCCCCCCCCCCAGGGCAAACCTGGAGGGCTGGGACTGCGCAAGCTGCACGCCCCCTTCTCCTCTGAGCCAAAACCAACAGCCAGCAGTGGTCTGATTACACCACCAGCACTCGCCTTGCTCATTCATTCGAGCTGAGGCTCCCGGAGCATTTATTAGGGGCTCGCAGCCTCTCACTCACAGTCCTGTCTCTGCTGAAGTCTGGCTCTCAGCTCCAGCCCCAGCCAGCCCAGCTCTCTCCAGGACACAGCCAGAGAATGCTGCCCCAAGAAATACTTCCCCTGCTTACGCTGTTGTGTGTTTTCAGGGCTTCTGTTTGTGTTCTGGATGAAGATGACGACTACGATCTCATGTATGTGAACCTGGATAATGAAATTGAAGGTCCAGCTCTTGGTGCTGAGGAATGTAAGTAGATTTAAACCAAACCTCTCTTAAGTGCAGCACTGTGGTCGCTGTTGCCTGGCTCTTGTGAGAGTTACAAGCATAAATTTTCTTTTCAGAGGAAGCAGCTTGTACCAGTCTTATTACAGATGGCCTTTGGATGGCGTGCCTTGGAATTTGCTTTATGCCTTTATTTTTTTCCCCCCAGTTTTCCTGCAAAAGATTGCCCAGGATGCTTAGGCTTGGAATTCCTGTAATACACACTGCTTTCCTTCCCTGTGTTGATGCAGAGGGAAACACACTGACGGTCTGGAGCACGTTAAGTTTATAGAGCACCAGATTTTGTCAAATATTCCTGGTTAAGTACAAAGGAGCAGCAACATCTGTATCTTCCCTTCCAGCTGCTTCATGCGACTGCCAGCGAGAGCACACTGAGTGGGACAAGCTCTTCATCATGCTGGAGAACTCGCAGATGAAAGAGAACATGATGCTGCAGGCGATGGATGAGGTCCTGAAGGTGGACCTGCAGAGCCTGAGAGCAGAGCTGAGCCAGCTCACCACCAACCTCGCCACCATGGTCAAGAAAGTCACCTCCAGCGCCGTGTCGCAGGTAGAGCAGGTGCTTGAGAGGAACCGTGGCCAAGCTGAAGAAGCCAAGAGGCTTCCAGAGTCTGAGCAAGGGAAGGTCCTTGAGCACATCCTGCTGCTGAGCCACAACGTGTCCAGCAGGCTGGGCCGGCTGGAGAGCGCTTGGCTGAGGAGGTGGGAGGCGGGTGCTTCCCAGCAGGATCCATTGGGTCCCACCAGAGGGGACAGCCTGGTTTGGAACTCTCTGTGGAAAGAGCTACAGCAAACCAGAGATGAACTGAAGGCGTCGCAGAGGTGGGCGGCTCAGCACTTACTGCCAGCAGGTCAGTCCACGCGTGCTGTATCGGGGAGCTCTCTTCGGCGGGCCTGACCCCCTACAAACACCCACCCTTCCAGCCCTCCCTCTGCCCCTGACCCCAAAGCAGTCCTATAGAGAGCATGGCAGGCTTGAGCTGTCTGCACACACCGGGAGGAAACCCCTTCTCTGTTCTCAAAATAGAGGCACCGAGCTTTTCAAACCTGGGGGTCAAAGGAGGCCTTAATCCCAGTCCTCACCCAGGGCAAAGCCAGCTGGGATCCCAGCTCCTGCAGGCTCTCCAGATCAAAAGGGCTGCCAGAGAGCAGCAACAATACTTTCAGCATGCCAACAATGGTCTCTCACCTATGCAGATACACTAGTCACTGAGCTCTCCTCTTCTCTTCATGCATGTCCTCACCTCCTCCTCTTCCTAAACCAAAGGTTGTCTTTGCACCAACTCCAACTACTCAAGAGCTGAGCTAGACCCAAGGATGCAGTGTGGACATCAGCCAGCTAAGCATGCATCCCACAGCCCAGAGACCACATTCACCCCATGCGACTGTGGGGACAGAATATATCCTTGAGCAGAGATAGATCAGTAACTCTGGGGCAGTGCTGTGCCTTGGGGCTTTTCCCCCCTGATAAAATGTTTCTCAGCAAGCAAGGTGGCTACAGAAAGATGAGCTCCTATCTCAAATTCCACGCCAGATTTGCTGTGCACTATAATACGATGCTCAAAGAGCAGCTACAGCAACTGGGGGATGGCAGGGCAGACCCCAGCGCTCTAAAGCCCAGGTGCAGAACTGCTCTGTGCACAATCTAACTACAACTCTGCCTCCCTGTGTGCCTTCCAAGTGCTGACATGCATTGAACAGCTGCATTTTCCCCAAAAGCACGTTGCTGCAGCTTAAAAACCCCATGGAAATGCACTCACAGAATCCCACTGAGGGGTGTGAGTAGGAACTTAGGGGTACAGTCACACCAGCCTCACCAGTGACCCTTAACAACACCATGGAGTGTGAGCTCTTACACAGGTGAGGAAGTCACACACAGGCAGTGACTCACACAAGCCCATTACAACACAAACACAACAGCTTACAAAGCATTTTACAACCTAACCTGAACCTATCCCTTCACGTAGGACAACACAGACTCAGCTTTGTAAGCCAATCCCTTTTACCCCTTTACTTATCTCCACACTACAGTCATCTGTGTGTGCTGGGAGTAGGTCTTACAGCCATTCCTTTTTTCCCCAGCACAGGAATCTTGCCTTCCAGAAAGCATGAGCTCATTCTTTATCTCTCCCCATACCACAGCCAGCCTCACAGTCCGTTACTCTGCCCTAGGTGAGAGTAAAAGAACCCAACTTGATCAGGATCTCAGTCTCATTAGTGAAAATCCAGATTATTTCCACTGGTTCCTACAGGGTTTTATACTAAATACTCTCTTTTTTTAAATTTATTTATTTAAAAGATACACTTTAAGTACTTCCAGAGTGTCTCTTTGGAACTTTTTTCTTTTCCCAAGGGAATTTTTAGCAACTGCCTTTAATTTCTCACATCTTGAACCACTGCCACCCATACTCTTGAGGGATTTTCTAATCACACTTCTTGTTCTTCAGCGAGGCTGGTTTTAATTTTGTTTAGGCCTTGATAACAAAGCCTGAAAGCTCGCTAATTAAAAGCTTTTTTTTCCCCACAATAGCATTCCTAAGCAGGATTTTAAGGAGTAGCCCCACAGTTGCTCCTGCCCCTCTCCTCAGAGGGGCCAGTGAAGACCTGTGAGAGCTGCTGAAAGGAAGCAGCCTGTGGAATAACACGCAGGGCGGACCTGGAGGACACAAAGAGTCCTTCATTCCCCACAGCAGAATTTCCATACACATTTTAGCTCCTCTAGCTTGTTTAAACAGGAAGTGAGCCAGCTGCTTTCCCCTCCCCGTGCTGCTTGGGATATTATGGTATATATGACCAACACCATGTAGTGATCAGCAGTTCCTTGTCCAAGTCTCCTAAGCTTCTGATGGCGCTCGTCGCTCATTTCTACCACCAAGCCACAGGTTAATTGGGGAGGAGAGATGAGCCCCTCTGAAGACATCAGTTGTCTTACATGTTTCCCACATGTACTCAGCACATATGACAGTTACTGATGGGCAGCCCTAAAGACAGGCTCAGGAGAGGGAGGAATAAACACACATGCAGCTCTCTGCAGTGCCTGTACCCAGCCCCATGCCCCCATCCCCTCTGCAGTGCCCGTGGGGCAGCCCAAAGCAGCCCCACACCTAAACAGGCACACTGCACAGCACAGGATAATGCCAACACACCCCTGCTGCAGCAAGGAAGAGCCAAGCCTTCCTCTCACAGCCCAATTAGCCCCCAGACCTGTTGCCATTCAGCAAATTCACCCACGGGATCTGAGAGCTCCTTCAAAGCATCCTACCGATGCGCTGAGCACCCAGCTCCCCTTGAGAAGCCCACCAAAGGTCCTAACTGTGCCAGCACAAACAGACCAGGTTTTCTTCACCTAACCATCTTTCTAACTTTTTTTCCCAGGGTGTGAAACAGCAATTCTATTCCCCATGCGCTCCAAAAAGATATTTGGGAGTGTTCACCCAACTGCTGGAATGACCCTTCACTCCTTTACTGCTTGTATCTGGATCAAGGTGACTGAGGCTTTGGACAAAACTATTGTCTTCTCCTATGGAACCAAGCTAAATCCATATGAAATCCAGCTGTATCTCAGCCAGGACTCTGCAGTGCTTGTTGTCAGTGGTGACCAGCACAAGCTGGCTGTCAAAAACGTAGTAGTTCCTGGGAAGTGGATCCATCTCTGTGGTGCCTGGAGCTCAGAGAATGGCTCTGCATCCTTGTGGGTGAATGGAGAGCTCGCAGCCACCGCCTTGGACATTGCTGATGCTCACACCATTCCAGATGGAGGGATTTTGCAGATTGGTCAAGAAAAGAATGGCTGCTGCATTGGAGGTGGATTTGATGAAGCTTTAGCCTTCTCTGGAAAGTTAACTGGCTTTAACATGTGGGACAGGGTGCTCAGCGCCCAGGAGATCGCAGCGCAGAGCGGAGAAGATGCGTGTGGTATCAGGGGCAACATCATTGGGTGGGGGGTCACAGAAGTTCTGCCGTATGGAGGAGCCCAGTATGTTTCTTAAGTTGTAGCACAGCAGTTTCTGAGGCAGAGCACATGTTTCATGAAGAGCTGAAGGCCAATATGGACAAGTAAAGAGAGCTGTAGGAGCCTCTGGAATTCCCCAGGAAGATCAGCACTGCGAGTTTACAAAAGGAGGCACTGTGGAGATGGGATTTGATCCTTGCCTGCTGTTTTGGCCAAACACTGACAAAACACACTGAGGTGTGACATTGGGAAAGCTGTTCCTGAGGTCAGACAACTGCTGCCTCCCTAGCACAGTGTTTTCTGGTGTATGAAAGCGAGTGCCACTGCGGGCACCCGTAGCCGACTGGTGCTCCCAGCATCCAGCTGACCAGTCCCTGCATATCACATACAGCTGCACATCTCCCCAGCTCCCCCAGCCACTGGTGTTTAGAGCACCAATGTGAACTGTACAGAGGAGCCACAGAAGCAAAGAAATGTGTTGCTTATTAATTGTTGTTAGTAATTTGTAGGCTGTAACAAGACTGGCTCCTTGTTTACAGTATTATTTATGTCCCAGGTTGACCTACCATACGTAAGTAATATTCCCCATCATAATCTGGTGTTACATTCTGAGGAAGTGCAGCTGTATTAGACTGTAAATTGACTTTGTAATAATTTTATAGAAATTATTTTTGTAAAGCTGTTCTGTAAATAAAGGTACTTTACTAAGCTGGAACTTGCCACGCTTCTCATGAGCTGAAACTCTGACAGGAAGTACCAATCAGGAGCTCTTCCACATCTTGAGCCAGGCAGTTTAACTGATAGAAAAAGAACATAAACATCAACATCTGAGACACCCCCAGAGGATGGAAATCCTAGCATTAGCCAGAGATGACTGAAGGCCTGGCATGATGACAATCCCTCTTGTGAACATTGCCATGTGAAAGGATCTAGGTGTTCTCCCACATGGAGACGGTTGCTGGTACAGAAGAGATGCTCTGACATCCTGCCAGACATGCAGTGACCTGAGGCTGGACTAGCCCAGTGCCTGGAGGCTGCAGGAAGGGTGGGGTTTGAGATAGGTCCAAATCAGAACCCATTGCTACCCTGTGCAGAACGCTGGCTGTCCAAGAGGGACACCCTGGGTTTTAAGATCCACACAGATATTCAAAGCAGCCAAGCAGTTGGATGCTCACTAAGGCAGAACCCATGAATGATTGGTGGCAGCAGCCTTCTCCTCTCAGCCTAAGAGCGTAGGGTGGAGGCAGTGTGTAAGTGGTGGACACAGAGGTGTAGAAGAGAGCGCAGTAGCTGGCAGTGCCAAGCAGCTGCTCACTGGATACACAGCCAGGAGTGATGAGAACAGTTACTCGCTGCCTGCTGAAGCCTCTGAACAAGTTAGCATACAGAATGTCTTACCCACAGCAGTTCTCATTCCTGCTGGCAGCAGCACACCCTCCTGCTCTGCTCACACCTTCCTCTTGCTCATTCTCTACAGGTGGCCTAAGACTGGGCTTTGACAAGCTGCCTGACACGGTGCTGCTGTGCTTATCCCTGAACACGCTGCAGCAGCCAGACCCTTCCTGCCACAGCACCAAAGTGGTAAGAGAGAGCTTGTTTATAACCATCTCAAGGGTGGGACACAGGGGGACATGGGCAGCCTCTGCTCAGTGTCTGTGGGGACAGGACAAGGGGCGATGGCCTCAAGTTGGAGCACAGGGAGTTCCCCAGCAACCTGGGGAAGAACTTTTCCCCAGTGAGGGTGAGGGAGCCCTGGGACAGGCGGCCCAGGGGGTGTGGAGTCTCCTTCTCTGGAGAGATTCCAGCCCAGACCTGGCCTAGGGACCCTGCTTTGGCAGGGGGGTGCACCCCAGGGGCTCTGGAGGGCCCTTCCCACCCCTCCAGCTCTGTGACAAAGTAATTTCTGCTTCACTGCCCCATTCACAGGGGCTGTGCTTTGTAGCTGAAGTTAGAAGATCTACTCCAAAGTTCTGGCAATACCATTTATTTATGGTAAAAATAACCACTTCAATTGCTGGAATTTCTCCTATTACCCTGCAATAAAAAACCATATCTGAGTTCTGAACACTTAGTAATAAGCACAACAGGAATCCCTTACTAAATAACAACCTGAACTACAGAACAACCAGGGTTACCTCCACGCATCTGCTGTCAGCCAGGAAGCACATCTTCAGCATTAAGAACACCACTTCAGGTCCCAAGACTGTGGAAGGGCAAACCCCCCTCAAATCCTCTTTCCATGCAGTACCCTCCATTAAATGAAAACAAATGTCTGTGACAGGCAGCAGAAAGTGAAAAACCCTCCAAAAGATAACCAGAAGTCCTTCTGGCTACTTCTCTGACTGCACCCCATACCTGAAATGCTTTGTCTTGGAAGCAGTCTTTTCCTATGCCTCTTCTAGCCTGGCAGAGCACCAAACACAAATCCAGCTCTTTCATTCTCACTGACTCAGCTGGAAGAGTCTCCTCTTCCCAATTGCTTTGTCCTTCCTTTATGGATTCTGTGGAGGAGCAAAGGTTTCCCACAGCCTAGCCCCCTCCTGCCCAGCACCACCAGCTGCCTCCATCAGCATGCTTCTCTCCTTCCTTCCTTCACTATATATCTCTTTGACAAGTTTGGAAAACACCAAGTAAATATTATTTTGGGGGAGTTTGAGCTCCAAATGCAGAAAGAGCCACTGTGACTCCACTTACCACACTGCACACAGACATCACAGAACCCCCAGGTTGGAAAAGCCCTTTAAGATGAGTCCAACCATCCCTGTCTTGTGCCAAACCAGATCCCTGAGCACCTCATCTCCCCTTTTTTAAACACATCCAGGGATGGGGACTCAACCCCCTCCCTGGGGAGCCTGTTCCAGGCCCTGACACAGGCTGGAACAAGCACAAGACGTGTGCCTGGAGTACATTGGTGAGCCCAGTTGTGCTCTCTAACCAGCCTTTGCTGAATGCAACATCCACATCCCTCACCTGAGCTCCTCTAGAGGACAGAGCAGCCATGGGACTCGATTACAGCAATGACTGCAGGGTAGTTTTGCTGCTGTCCCCTAGAAGCAGGGATAAATCTGACCCTTATGCTGATGGAGGGTGTCAGCACAGGGCCTGGCAGCACCGTGGGCACGGCAGGGACGTTTGCATGTTTAGAGGCTGAGTTCACACTAGCTGGAACAGGGCAGTTAAATGCTCTCACCAAAGAGGTCTTTTTTAGCTAACAAGATAAGAAACCGATTATGCAGCTGAACAGTTGCCCCAAGTAATCCAAAAAAACCCAGTTAGCTCCCAAACACTTGCAGGCAACAGGCCAAAGTCTCCTGTCAGCCTCAGCGGTGCCGTGAGGCCGAGCCCTGTCTGCCCAGCACCAGAACAAGGCCCATTGTCTCAGCACCGCTCTGTAAATCCATCCTCAGCTTATCCTCTCCCCTCCCCTTCTACTCTGTGTTGCTCAGGCCCCACCTGGAGTGTTGTGCCCAGTTCTGGGATCCCTGGGATAAAAAAGACAGGGACCTTCTGGAGAGAGTCCAGAGAAGGGCTACGAAGATGATTAGGGGCCTGGAGCATCTCCCCTGTGAGGAAAGGCTGAGTGAGCTGGGGCTGTTCAGCCTGGAGAGAAGAAGACTCAGGGGGGACCTAATTAGTGTTTATCAATATCTTAGGCATGGGATGCAGGGGGAAATGGGCAGCCCCTTTTCAGTGTCTGTGGGGACAGGACAAGGGGCAACGGCTGCAAGTTGGAGCACAGGGAGTTCCCCAGCATCCTGGGGCAGATCGTTTCCCCAGTGAGGGTGAGGGAGCCCTGGGACAGGCTGCCCAGGGGGCGTGGAGTCTCCTTCTCTGGAGAGATTCAAGACCCGTCTGGACACCTATCTGAGGGATATGTCCTAGGGACCCTGCTTTGGCAGGGGGTTGGACCTGATGATCTCTTGAGGTCCCTTCCAACCCCTGTGATTCTGTGATTCCCCTCAGTCAACACTCAAGCCCGGTTCTCAGCCTGCTGCAAACCAACACGTTCATGCCTGAAACACAAATGACACACAGTCCAGTCAAACCAGCATGTGGAACAGAGCCCTTGGCCTGTTCCCAGTGCCCTCTGCCAACCTGGGCTTTCCAAATCCGATGCCCACAGCAACACCTGCTGGTAGAACCACACAAATACACCAAACCGAGCAGGAACAGGCAGGATGAAACCATCAGGTGTGGATGTTAATCACTTTTCCTAGACTAATTTTATTTCTTTCTATTAGTAGCACCGAGTTAGAAGTGGCCAAGCCCAACGTGAACATCTGGATACCAATGGCAGCAGTCTTAAAGCAATTCCTTGTGTGGCTTCCCAAGTTGTTGGCAACACTCTGTGCTGGGGCTCCACTCAATCAGCACCCATCACACAGCTTGTGCATGGTTATCAACTGTCATATTTATCACATGTTTGTCCTTAAGAAAAGCAGACTTGGATATACAAACTCAGACTAGAATGTCTTAATGATAAAATCACACAGACTCACAGAGCTGTGGGGGTGGGAAGGCACCTCCAGAGCCCATGGGGTGCAACCCCCTGCCAAAGCAGGGTCCCTAGGACAGGGCACACAGGGCGGTGTCCAGACGGGGCTGGAATCTCTCCAGAGAAGGAGACTCCACACCCCCTGGGCAGCCTGTCCCAGGGCTCCCTCACCCTCACTGGGGAAAAGTTCTGCCTCAGGTTGCTGGGGAACTCCCTGTGCTCCAACTTGGAGCCATTGCCCCTTGTCCTGTCCCCACAGACACTGAGCAGAGGCTGCCCATGTCCCCCTGGGTCCCACCCTTCAGCTATTGATCCCCATTGATCAGATCCCCTCTCAGTCTCTTCTCTCCAGGCTGAACAGCCCCAGCTCACTCAGCCTTTCCTCACAGGGGAGATGCTCCAGGCCCTTCAGCATCTCCTCAGCCTCCTCTGGACTCTCTCCAGGAGATCCCTGTCCCTTTGATCCCAGGGAGCCCAGCACTGGATACAACACTCCAGGTGGGGCCTCCCATCTTAGCCACCCCTCCATAAAATGCCTAGAAGTAACGATGATCCATTCAGATTCCATACACACAGAATGCATGCCTTTAATTTGAGGACTTAACATTTTCCTGAGAATGTTCTTGGAATAATCAGGCATTTACTGCTGCTCATTGCTGTTGCCCCCATACTTGAAGAAAGCCAAACTGTGGTTTTACTACTGCAGTAGCTCTGTATCACAAAACAAGCTGTGAAGGTTACTATTTCAGTTAAACTGGACTTCCTTTTATACAGGTATGAATGTTTTTGGCTTTTTAAACCACAAGAAAGTAAAACATACAGAGTTTATCAACAATATTCTACCTAAAGCTAATAAAGGAGGCACAATTAAAGAACCACTACAAAGTTTCTATATCTTACCTCTGTTTTGCCACAGAATGGGATTCATTTCATTGCCATTTATGTTTTGGAGTGTTGCCAGTGATGCTAACAGAAGGGATAAGAGCCCAGCAATGAGTGTCTGGTATCATGGCTTATAATTTGAAGTCCATTAGTACAGTACACTAACAAGTACAGATGTACTTGCTGCCCTCTGGGTCACCCAATCTATAATGAAGCTTCCACAGTCAACAAGGCTCAGTAAATTCCCATCTTCTTGCAAGGTTTTCCTTGGTAGAGTCTGGTTTTAGACAGCATCTAACTGGTTTTATCCCATGTTTATGGGGGTATGTCCATCTGTAGGCTCTCCACATCTGTGGTTTGATGGGTAACGTGCTTGGATATCATGGAATCATGGAATGGTCTGGGTTGGAAGGGACCCCAAGGGTCACAGAGCTCCAACCCCCCTGCCACAGGCAGGGCCACCAACCTCCAGGCCTGGAGCTACACAAGGTTGCCCAGGGCCCCATCCAACCTGGCCTTGAACAGCCCCAGGGATGGGGCACCCTCCCCCTCTCTGGGCAGCCTGTTCCAGCCCCTCACCACTCTCTCTGTAAAAAACTTCCCCCTAATATCTAATCTGACCCTTCCCTCCTTTAGCTTTAGTCCATCCCCCTTGTCCTGCCATTATATACACCTAAACCACTCTAAGGTTTAGGTGTATATATAGGATATATATACACCTAAACCAATAGGATATACACCTAAACCAATCTAAGGTTTAGGTGTATATATAGGATATATATACACCTAAACCAATAGGATATACACCTAAACCAATCTAAGGGTGGGCACGCTGCAGGACCACAGCCAAAACACCTCAGGGTCTTCCTACCTTGAAGGATGCTCCTGACAATAGCATCTGTGTGATCAGCCAGCAGATCTGCTTTAGCAATGGCAGCCAGGGAGAGGTAGCTTGACATGTTTCTGCACAGCTCCTTGTTGCCCCTCTGAAGGAACCTCACTGCCACTGGGACAGCCAAGGCCATCACTGGGGGTCGATTGTAGTTCTGTAAACACATGGAAAACAGGCAGCTGAACAAAAAGGATCAAAATCAAGCCTCCTGATGAGCAGAGCAGGGAAAAAAACCCACCCCAAAAATCAAAAGAACAGGGGTGGGGGGAAGCCCAAAGCGCTCCTCAGGAGAGGTTATGATTCAGTACCACCACGAAGGCAGCCTCCACAGAAGGAGTAGGTAAGGCCACTGGGAAGCACTGCACCAGAGATGCTGACACCACACCTCTCTCTGTCCTCTGTAAGATGAGGAGGCACAGTACCAAGAGCACCAGTTCAACTGCCACAACATTTCCAAGATGGCATTTTCTGTTTGGTGCTGCCAGGGAAGGCAGCAGAGGCTGCATCCATCACCACAGAGTAGGTAATCTCCATCCCAAAGTGTAGGAACCCCCTCAAGCAGTCACTCATGCTGTTGATGGGTGAATCACAGAGTCACAGGGGTGGGAAGGGCCCTCCAGAGCCCATGGGGTGCAACCCCCTGCCAAAGCAGGGTCCCTAGGACAGGTCTGGGCTGGAATCTCTCCAGAGAAGGAGACTCCACACCCCCTGGGCAGCCTGTCCCAGGGCTCCCTCACCCTCACTGGGAAGAAGTTCTTCCCCACACTGGGGGAACTCCCTGTGCTCCAACTTGAGCCCATCACCCCTGGAGTAAGGGGCACATTGCTGCCTGTTGTTCTGGTGTCACAGTGACCTGTCCTGCTCCACCATCCAACCCCAAGCAGGGAGCCCTAGGTGCAGGCACAGAGTGGAGGCTCAGGGAGCTTACTTCCAGGCACAGGTAAGTCTTGCCCAGCACAAGGCCCAGCTCCCCTCATCTAGCCTGAGGCATGGTGGCACTCTGAGCTTTGTGCCTTATGAAGAAAAGCCCACCCTGTGCCCAGAACAGGCCTCCTGCTAAGCCACTGGGACTAAATCAAAGGCAAACAGGTCAAATGAGGAGAGGAGTATTGTTGAGTAAATGTACTGGGAGCCTCGCTCAGGAGGTAATAGCTTTAGTATTGATCATCAATTTTCCCCTAATAACAACTTAGATTTCCTTCCCTACACTCCAATCGATTTCCCTGAGCACTGAGATCAACTGGAATTTTTGGAGACAGTTAACTCCTGTCCTCAAAGCAGCACCAAGCTCAGGGAGCTCAGCACATACATACACTGGACTTTCAACATTAAGGGCAGAAAAGGTTTTCTGCAGCTCTTTGTGCACACAAAATCAGTGTGCACAGCCTGTACCACCCACTGCCCCTTCAGTTCCCATCCAGAACTGCCCTTGGGGCCAGTAGGATATGTTCATGTGTAACTCAGGACCTACATTCTTTCTGGAGCCTCCTTAATCAGTGCTTTTCCCTCATCTCCACTTGGTTCTGAAACATCTCTTTGAAACTGGATTACATCACTGGTTTGGAAAAAATCACCCTGCAATATGATTACACTTAATTAGCATCTGAAATCACAGGCAACCACTGGAACCCAGATGTTTCAGAAAGCAACCAAATAGCACAAAGAAAGGCAGTGCAGGCTTAGCACATGCTCTGGAGCAGCACTAAATAAAGATTAATAAAATTAAGCCTGAGAAAAGCCAAAATCTGCCATTCTATATGCCCTGCTAGGTTGCCTCCTAGGCCAGGTCTGCCTCCAGCAGTGACTGGCTTTGCCATTAGCCTCTCAGAGAGCTGGACCAACCTTAATGATAGCTGCATCATGCCATTTAACCAATGCAAAAGAGCCAAGGGGAACCAGCTATGAGGATATTTCCTTGCAGCAGAGACTGGCCAAGCAGCAGAGTGGTGCAGCTGCTGTGGGACAGCCCCTTCCACCAGCCCTTAGGGAGGAAGGGGCTGCAGCAACTCCTAGGTGTCCAAACAGCTCATGGTGGCAACTGCTGTATGCCCAAAGGCTGCACCTTTAGTCAGAAAGGCCCTTAAATGAATAGGCCTTTATACAGCAGCATGTTTAAATCAACATAATGCCTCATTATATTTGGCTGGGAGGCACTGCTGAGTAGGAGCCAAATTCTGCCTCCAAGTTCTACTCCAGGACTCCTCATAGAAAGAACTGGAAGATAAGGTTTGGCCTTCTGACAAGGATTTAAAGGATCTAAGGAAAGTCCAACAACTTGCTTCTGCTTCCTACAGTAGAGATAAAACAGTCAAGAACAGGTTTGAATTCAGATGGAAGGAGAAAGGTTCCATTTATCCCATTATAAACATCAGGGCAGGAACAGACACTTAGGAAAATGTGAAGGTGACAATGAAAACCAGACTTCAGCAATACCATGTAGGGATGTTTGCAAACCCAGGGGACCTCCCCACTGCTCACAGCAGCAGAAACACGCTGGAGATTCAACCCAGCTGGCAGGTACTCACGACTACTTCAACCATCCCTCACATCTTGTATAAAAACAACCCCAAACCCTCATTTTAAGCTGCCTTTCTTTTGTTATCACAGAATCACAGGGACTGGAAGGGGCCTCCAGAGCCCATGGGGTGCAACCCCCTGCCAAAGCAGGGTCCCTAGGACAGGGCACACAGGGCGGTGTCCAGACGGGGCTGGAATCTCTCCAGAGAAGGAGACTCCACACCCCCTGGGCAGCCTGTCCCAGGGCTCCCTCACCCTCACTGGGGAAAAGTTCTTCCCCAGGTTGCTGGGGAACTCCCTGTGCTCCAACTTGAGGCCATCACCCCTTGTCCTGTCCCCACAGACACTGAGCAGAGGCTGCCCATGTCCCCCTGTGTCCCACCCTTCAGCTATTGATCCCCATTGATCAGATCCCCTCTCAGTCTCTTCTCTCCAGGCTGAACAGCCCCAGCTCACTCAGCCTGTCCTCACAGGGGAGATGCTCCAGGCCCTTCAGCATCTCCTCAGCCTCCTCTGGACTCTCTCCAGGAGATCCCTGTCCCTTTGATCCCAGGGAGCCCAGCACTGGACACAACACTCCAGGTGGGGCCTGAGATTATGCAAAGAACATGCTGGTAACAGCTCTGTTCCAGGGAGCAGCAAATGTCACCTCCTGACTTTCCCATTCCATTTCTGTGAGCTCCTTTCCTGAAGCAGTTTGGACACAGCACAACCCCACAGCACCCAGACACAGCTCGATTCAGGCACACACTCACCAGCAGCAAACACCAAGAGCTTAGGCAAGCTGTTGCCTCCTTCAGCACTGTCAGGAAATAAGATTTCTACACTTCACATTTCTAAATGTGAAGTTGAAGCTGTGCTGCTGCCTGGATCCAAACCCAGTTACTGCCTCACCTCCAGGGACAGGAGGCAGACAGGGAGATTAGGCAATAGCCCTGGTCACATTCTTGACCAAATGCCTGGCTAAATAAATCTCTGTGCTTCCCAAACCAAAGTCAACAGGAACCTGGGCTTCAGAAAAGGAGCTTTTCCCTTCTTTTAATATCTTGCTATAAAGCAATATTTCCTGCATCTTCAGAGCTACAGACCAAGGGTACCTGAAGGGACCCACAGGAAAGCTGGGCAGGGCTGTTTGTAAGGGCAGGGAGCGATGGGATGAGGGGTGATGGTTTAAACTGGAGCAGGGCAGGGTTGGATGAGACATGAGGAAGAAGTTCTTCACTCTGAGGTGGTGAGAGCCTGGCCCAGGCTGCCCAGAGAGGTGGGGGAGTATCCATCCCTGAAGACATTCAGGGTCAGTCTTGACGGGAGCTTTAAGTGACCTACTCAAGGTTCAAGGTGTCCCTGCTCACTGCAGGGGTGGGATGAGATGCCTTTTGAAGGTCTCTTCTCACCTCATGTGGTCTGGGATTCTGTGATAAACAGAACTGACCATCCTACAGTAAAATCTCACTGAAGCAAAGCCAGCATTGGTGTTATTCTTTTCTGAAACTCTTTTGTTTCTTTTGGACTTGAAACACTTTTTAGCCAAACTCCAGGAGGAGCCTCAGCAGGTCTGTGGAACAATACAGCTAAGAATGGGCTAAGCAGCACCTCTCATGGGACAGTGACACACTTGTGCCACTAGCACTTGAGCTTTTATAATGAAAGAACAAACAAACCCACAAACCAACCCCAGACCTGATTTAAGAGGCAAGGAAAACAACTCTGAAAGAGCAGACGTGCTGCAAGCATCACCCCAGAGCAGTCTGGGC
>VZTU01032941.1:33600-46975 GCA_013400835.1 Zapornia atra | reverse complement strand
GTGGTGTTGTGAGTCGTCTTAAGGCCGGGTCCCTCTGAAGCTTACCCACAGCTGTAACTCTGGAAGCAACCCTGATTTCTGCTTCCAGCTAGGTGTGACTGTGCTCTTGTGCTTCAATTTGGGTCTCTCCAGTGTATTACACTGTTTTCCCAACAAGGAATGTTGTTGCCTGCACTCACAGCTTGAAAAACAACCAAAAGAAAACCCCTAACCCCCCCCCACCCCTGAAACAACACACAGGCAACCACACAGAAAAGCCCCCCCCTTCCCCAAGCCCCCAAATTCACCTGGATTTAATACCAGATTCCCCCTTCCTCCCCCATTTACATGGTTTTCATGCCCAGCTTATTTTCTTGGAGTGCCTCAGAGTAGCCCATTCCTGCCCCCAAAGGCTCCTGCACCCTAGGATGTTTCCTCTTCAGTCTTGCTTTCACAGGGCACAACAAGTTCAGACTACTGAGTTCAAAAAGGACTCAATTCCAGCTGTTCTAACAAACCTTCTTAGGACCTAAATAATTGTTCAGTCTTCTGGTTGCTGCCTCTACCATTTAATACAAATTTTCTAAGGAATTACTCCAGCAGTCCTGCCCAGGGCATAAATCCTTTCTAGCCCTCTATTTAGAGTGGCAGCAATCAGACCATGGCTCAGAAACCAGGCTGCTGCATTGTATCTGGACTCAGCTTTTAGAATCATAGACTGGTCTGGGTTAGAAGGGACCCCCATAAAGCTCCAACCCCCCTGCCACAGGGTAATGTTAAAGGAGATGCTCCTAACTGATGGGATATCTAATGATGTTCTTGGGTGTTTCGCTGCTTTCCAGAAGAGTTTGGAAGAGTAACCTCCTCCTTGATAGGAACTGCTTTCATGTGAATCTTCCTGCAACCACAGGAAGCCCAGGACTGTGCCCTCCCACATGAATACCTACATGAAATGCAAATGCTTGGAGTTAATGGAGCATTAAGGTAGGGAATCTGGCACTATACAAGGAGTCAAGCCACTTCTAAAGAGGACAGCTGCCAAAGCTGGTGATCCCCTCCAACAGATGCCACATGCACGTGAGGATATGCATTAACCAGGGTGATGTTCTGGGTTTTAAACTCCAAACCACGATCAGAAAACAAAGTACAACTGCATTTTGAAAGCTAAACCCAAACAGTGAAGGAATGCATCAGCCTGCCCTGCTCCCAGCTCAGCCTCCTGCCTGCCCCCAGCTCAGCCTCCTGCCCTGCTCCCCACCTCAGCCTCCTGCCCTGCTCCCCAGCTCAGCCTCCTGCCCTGCTCCCCAGCTCAGCCTCCTGCCCTGCTCCCCAGCTCAGCCTCCTGCCCTGCTCCCCAGCTCAGCCTCCTGCCCTGCTCCCCAGCTCAGCCTCCTGCCCTGCTCCCCAGCTCAGCCTCCTGCCCTGCTCCCCAGCTCAGCCTCCTGCCCTGCTCCCCAGCTCAGCCTCCTGCCCTGCTCCCCAGCTCAGCCTCCTGCCCTGCTCCCCAGCTCAGCCTCCTGCCCTGCTCCCCAGCTCAGCCTCCTGCCCTGCTCCCCAGCTCAGCCTCCTGCCCTGCTCCCCAGCTCAGCCTCCTGCCCTGCTCCCCAGCTCAGCCTCCTGCCCTGCTCCCCAGCTCAGCCTCCTGCCCTGCTCCCCAGCTCAGCCTCCTGCCCTGCTCCCCAGCTCAGCCTCCTGCCCTGCTCCCCAGCTCAGCCTCCTGCCCTGCTCCCCAGCTCAGCCTCCTGCCCTGCTCCCCAGCTCAGCCTCCTGCCCTGCTCCCCAGCTCAGCCTCCTGCCCTGCTCCCCAGCTCAGCCTCCTGCCCTGCTCCCCAGCTCAGCCTCCTGCCCTGCTCCCCAGCTCAGCCTCCTGCCCTGCTCCCCAGCTCAGCCTCCTGCCCTGCTCCCCAGCTCAGCCTCCTGCCCTGCTCCCCAGCTCAGCCTCCTGCCCTGCTCCCCAGCTCAGCCTCCTGCCCTGCTCCCCAGCTCAGCCTCCTGCCCTGCTCCCCAGCTCAGCCTCCTGCCCTGCTCCCCAGCTCAGCCTCCTGCCCTGCTCCCCAGCTCAGCCTCCTGCCCTGCTCCCCAGCTCAGCCTCCTGCCCTGCTCCCCAGCTNCTGCCCCCAGCTCTGCTCCCCAGCTCAGCCTCCTGCCTGCCCCCAGCTCTGCTCCCCAGCTCAGCCTCACCTGCAAGATACAGCTCGTGATATCGGATGCAATTTTGGCATGGGGGGTGTCCTCATCTTTGCCAGAGGGCTTCAGGTTGTGTTCCAGGCAGGACTCCCAGAGAGAAACCAGGGCTCTGCCGTGCCTTTCGATGGATGCTGTCTCCCTGATGGCCGTGGTGAGGCGGGTGATGCAGATTTCCACCACAGCCTGGTCGTTGTCATTGGTCTGGTAATCCTGGTTGGAGGGGAAGAGACGTGTGCCAGTGTGAATGCCCATCCTTGTCAAGGGCTGCACAAGTTTAGGCTGAAGACATCAGGTTTCTGATCTAAACAGCATCTGTTTTCTCTCTTCCACCTTCACAAGGAACATTGAGCGTGGCTAAACACAGGGATTAGTCATCAGGTAGACTATTCACTAGTTTGGGTCTTAATTCTGGTTATTGTGAAGGTTTGGATTGTGTTCCCACATGATTTTGAGTGGGCTGTCTTGAAGCATGGTCTTCTTGACCAGAGATCACAGCCACACACCGTACAACCACTCATGAGGCCTCTTCTCCCTTAACCATCCCCAAACCAAAACTGGAATTGCTATACCCACAACATACAGAGCCAAATGCAAGGTCCTAAATGTTTCACATCACATTAAGTCCCCAAAGTGGTGAGGCCCAGGGTGCCCAGAGAGGCTGTGGGAGCGCCAGGATGGGGCTTGGGGCACCCTGGGCTAGTGAGGGTGTCCCTGTCCATGGCAGGGGGTTGGAACTAGATAATCCTTGAGGTCCCTTCCAACCCAAAGCAGTCTGTGATTCTATGTAAACACAGTTAGTTTCAACTAATATCAACATAGCATGAATAAAAGTTAATTAAATAGGCTTTATCAAAGTCCTGTACTCCCCATGATCACTGACACAGATGCCACGTGGATACAGCACAGCACCACAGCGTTGTTAACTCAAAAGACCTGCAACACTCAACTGCCATCCCTTGGTCTAACATTTGCATCCTAGAAAGAGTGGTGCAGATGAAAAGACAGACCAAAGTAGTAATCAACAGTCCCTGGTTTGGCTTGATAAAGCACAAACAAGCCAAGCTCAGCACCAGCTTGTGGAAGCACAGCTCCAGAGTGAGCTCAGTGCAGCACAGGCAGAAGCCACGATGTCTGGGTCTGTCTCACAGCAGTTCTCTGCCCTGATTCACAGCAGTTCTCTGCCCTGAGCCACAGCTAACCCTCTACAAGCTCTGCTTGCTCTGACAAAACCAGCCACGAGCTTATCAAAAGAAGACTACATGCTTTTTCTTCTGTGTAAGGGAATGGATTGAGCCAGAGGTGAAGAAGTACACAGCCACCAGCTGGGGTGGCACAAGAGCAAACCCCTGGAGAGAGTCTCAGTCGCTGGCTGTGCATGGACCTGGAGAGCCCAGCAGCCCTGTCTACACCTCAGTGAGCCTCCTCACGTTTGGGGAACAATTATATGTGCCCCTCGATGGACTCCTGCTCAGGCAGGCAGCGATCTCCAGAGCCCTCTGCTGGGAACCACCACCCGGCAGCTGGAGGCAGCAGCAGCTCTGCCCTCATGCAGACGGTGTTTGCAAAACGTTCTGGGGAAGATTGAGGCATTTTCTCTCAAAAAAGAGCAGCACATTAGTGGGAATTTGTGTAAGATTGCTGCTGACCTGCAGCTCAGTGAGGGGAAGTACAGCACAGACTGCGGGGGCGATGCCCAGAACAACTCGATTACTCTTCTGAACTGTGCAGATGCAATTGCTGTCAAAGAAAGGAGCAAAGAGAAGAGCTGGAGTACAGTGACAGCTCTGATGGACTCCAGCTCTGATGGACGAGTCAGTTCCTGGTGCAGGCAGCAACGCTGTGATCAATGCTCTGAGAGTCAGTTGGACACTGCCTGGACCGGCTTCTATCTCACGTGCTGGCTGGTGCCCAGGAGAGCACAGCTGGGAGAACACATATATGCTGCCATTTGAATATCCTAAGGCTCAAAAAAAGACTCTTCCCTTCAGCAGCCTGGAAGCAGGAAGGATAAGCAGCTTGTTTGCTGTAGATTTTATAGAATTTACCAAAATCAGTGAGCCTACCATCATTCAGAACACTCGGTGCTGCAAACAGAATAGACACTACACGTGCAGCCTAGCTGTAAGCCCCTTGCTGGTCTTTAATAGGTCTTAAGTAATTCTTTAACAAAAATCAATTCTTCAATAAAAATTATGATAAAGAGCAAGTTGAAATATCTTTAAAGACAGCAGGAACTGGATTTGGTCACCACATTTTTTAAAATCACAGAACTGTAGGGGTTGGAAGGGACCTCAAGAGATCCTCGGGTCCGACCCCCAACCTTATGCTTTGCTCAGCATTCTTCAGTTTTTTAGAGACTTAAATGTCCCTGTCTTAAGTATTTTATTTATACAATACATTTAATCTCAAGAAAAATGATTAAGGGCAGTGTTTCACTTACAGCAGATGAACTAATTATTCTTATTTGTTCAAGAGCTTCTGAGATGCTTCCTTCGATTTCAGCATCCTCTAAGGAGAACAGATCCCCTGCACGTGACAGGTCCTTTTGTGCCAGAACCAGCCCAAACAGGTGATGCATGGCTGTGATTGCTGCCAGCCCTCCACATGTACCACATGCATGAACCCCTCAGATGAGGCCAGAATGGAAGCAGTCCTGGGGAGCAGCGATCAATTCAATGGGAAGACTAAACCCAGGGTGTATTTCACAACTTCCTTGGCCACAATCTAAAAGAAAACAAAATAAGGGGGGGAAAAACAGTAAATTCATTGACTGTCATATTCCAGTTCAGCAAAGATTTAACTGGTGTACATAAGCAGCATCCAGGATCTCCAGAATCACCAGGTCCAGGGACACCCTTGAGCATGTAACCACTATCTGGATGCTGAAGGACCTTTTGGCCTCAAACACTAACTAGCTTCAAATTAGCCAAACAATACATAACTTTTCCCAAATAAGAACAGTTTTTTTCCCTTTTGGTGCATATCACCTGAGCAGGACAGGGACTGGACTGGCTGATAAGGATTCCAAACCACCTTTCTGTGGGCAGCAGAGTGGAGCTGGAAGGCAGGTGAAGCTGCTCCGTTTGTTTTCCAGGTTGTTGCATCTCAACTCCAGAGATACACTGCTAGTAGAGCAGAGAAGATAATGATTTTTGTTTAGAAAAGCAGGCACTTTCATTGCCAAAGTGATCCCTGTGGTCTTTTCAGCTCGTGTAAAACACACACTTGGCTGAGCTGAAACTATGCACTTCTCCTTGGCTGGGAATTGAACAGAAGCTGAGCCAAGCTCCGCACCCTGTACACGCTCCTGAGAGGGGACAGTCCTGTGCCTACACACCAAAACTCTGCTGTTCACAGCACCCACAGAGGACACATTTGCTTTAATCATAGGAGAAGTTTGAGGGGTTTTTATGCCACATTTCAGAAGTGGTATTTGGTATTCCAAGACCACCAGGACTTGCCTCGTGCACCTTTGACGCGAGGGTCTTCATGGTCAGCCTCAGTGCACATGAGGAAGGGGCCAACAGCACAGGGTCCTTCAGGCCCAGAACAGCCCAAACACCTTGGACTCTCTCCTTGGACTTTGCCAAGGCAAGTACAAATCCATGCAGGCAGAAAACATCTGTCCTCAAGTCCTCCACAGGTCTCCATGACAGCCCTACCTGGGACAAACACACTCCCTGCTCCCTCAGCTCCTGATTCTGCTGCAATTCTCCCATCCTTCCCCCACCAACAGGATCATTCATGATGACAAAGAAACCTAGCAAACCACAATTTTTCAGCCCCAAAGAGTACCCCCCTAACTGCAAGGCCCTCCTGGGGCTGCTAGCAGCTCAGGCAGAGCTGCAAGGGAAGTGGGGTGGTGGAAGAGCATGCTGTTCCAGACCCCAGTGGGAAACAGCCTTTAGCTTTAACTGCATCTGCACTGGCCACCTTTCAGTACACAAGTGATCATCCTCACTCCTTCAATACCAACATCTTCCACAGCATCAGAATTTTCTCCACAATGAAGGACATGAAGATCAACACAGAAAGAAAGAAAACTGATTTATTACTACTACAACTACACACTCAGAGAAACTGCAAAGCAGGCTGATGTTAGTTGTTGTTTTGTGGATTAAAACACCTTTCTGAGCTGAACATACCTCAGGTGTAGGTGTATAGGGGTACATATGCATGCCCTTTACACTGAGGTATACAACAAGCCAAACAAAGGTTCAGCTTAGCCACTACTGGCTGTCTCTGCAGGCACAGGACAGATATGTGATGATCTAGCTGATGGAATGATGACATTAAGGTAGGCATACACTAAATATGCTACTCATTAGCTTGGATTAGTCTCTAATGTCTTGCACTGGAAAAGCAGTTGCTGGAACTGGAGCAGCCTGCCTCTCTCTGTGCACTGGTCTCACTTAAACATCCCAGTCTGTTTCCAACAAGTCCCATTCCCTGCAGCATTCTACAGGGGCAAGAGAAACATCTGAGTCTCAACACACATTGGCTGAAGTAAAATACAGGAGAAAATAGAATCTGATGAAAAATCAGTGATGAAGAGGCAGGGTAAGCATGCCAAATCAAGGACTTGAGCAGCACCACACTTCCCACAGCAGTTTGCATTAGAGGAACCTACTACAGCCACGGTCAGCCCAACGGGGCAGGCAGAGCTCCTGCCCGCTGCTGCCTGCAGGAACAGGTATTGAAGCACAAACAGTATGTCACAACCAAAAACGTTCCCTCTGCCTTCATCTACTACAGACCAGTCACTGATTTTGAGGCTAGGAAGAGATTGACCAAGCACATCTTTTCCAGACAGCCCCCTGGGGATTCACAGCCAGTTCCTCTAGGTTCTTCTCTTGAGGCATGAAAAAACGTATCACACTTGCAACATAGATTGGTTGTAATCATTATCTGAGATACAGAGTACCCCTAATCCTTTTTTGGAGGGGGGAAAAAAAAGGTCAAATAAGGGGCAAACCCAATGCAAAACACCAAGAACCTTCTGGAAACAATTCAAAGCAGCAACCTCTGTTTCAGGAGCACAGACAGCACCTTGCACTTGATCTGCCATAAGGTGGGTTTGCTGGCTTTTTGAATTTTCCCCAATTGATCAGTGTAGTTAGACAGGGCTTTTAGGTTGATTATTCACAAGAAGAGCTAATAAGATGGGCAACAGGCTGCACCCCCTCCACTATCACCAGTCAGCGTACTGAGGAGGACTGTGCAAGCACAGAGGAGGCTGGGCCCATGAGCCTGCTATTTGCCAGCTGAAATAACAGTTCAGAAAGCCACAAACTGGTTTTTACCTGTTCACGATGCCACAACGACATCCTCAAGGCTGGGTAGTCGCAGGTGCAGGGCTTGTGCTGCTGACAGCTTGCTTCCCTCTCCTGCTACCCCAGGCAGCATCCGAGGAGGAGAGCCAGGGGGATCGGGTGGCAAGCAGTGAACCCGAAGCTTTTCACTGCAGTGCCAGGAGTAAAGCATCTCAGGAATGCAGACTAAAGCAGCCTAAAAGTTACCAATGGCTCCATCAGGTGACTACAGGAACCTAAATGCAGGGAGGCCTTATCTCTGAATGAACTGCTCTGTTTCCAGGACAAAATACAAAGCCTACTCCACTTGAGGGCAGTTGTTTTTAGTGGAGACAACAGAACTCTCTCTGTGTTAGTGGAAAGTTATCCTGCCCTGGGAAGAAGGGAAAAAGAAAACCAACCCAAACCCTTCAGGACACTCACACTGTTTGAAAGAGAAAGAACAAGTGAACAAAACTTGCCACAGAAGAGATTTTTTTCTGTCCAAGGGAATAAATGCTAGCATTCTGCAAGGCTGGGCAGGAGCACAAAAGAGGGGCTGAGGTTTGCTGTGGTGTTTGGTGTTACTCCCATGAGGAGCACAGCAAAACCTGCACACAGCATTTGGAAAAACAGTCAAGGAAGATCCCTCTGGAACCCTCCCTGGGATCAGCTGCTCTGAAACACAGCAGCCCCTCCAAACGACACAGTTCTGCAGAGCAACTGCTGAGGAGAGTTTCTCAAAGCCCCTCTCACCTGTCAGAGGAACAGGCGCTTTGTGTAAGTTTTAGGGACAATGCCAAGGACAATACAGGGAAAAGTTTACTTACTATAAGCTCTTTGAAATGGAATTACAGCAAATCTTCTCAATTCTTATGTAACAGCACAGACAATACTCTTCTTGCACAGGTCTCAAAAGGAGTTGGCCCTTAAGCATCTCCTTGCTCACTCCTGTGTTGTTTCCTACTAATAGGTAGCTGGTGCTGAGGAAGAGGAAAGGTATAATACACATGTCCTCTAAAGTGTCATTTTTTTTAAAAAAAGGGGCAGAATGGGCAATAAAATAATTTCAGAGCACAGTTCCTGTGGCATCTGTTACCTTGACTCCACCTATCAGTCTCTTCTTCAGCCAGGTTACTGTATCTATCAGATGAGCCTCTCAGAGGGATGGGACTTGTGGTTGTGTCCCCTGTCCACAAGCACCAGAAAACAGGTAAAAGCTCTTGCCAAAGCTGTTCCACCCTGCACAGCTCCTCATCAGCTGCACCCCCTTGCAGCAGGGACCAGGGCTCCCTACCTTCCTACAGTCAAAACTTGGGAAACAAAGCAGCAGCTCCAGCTCTAACGAGCTTCAAATCATCATTATGCAGGGGGAAAAAAAGACTCTGCTTATAACACAGGCCTTTGCCACCAGTTCATGGTGCAGTCCCACACCTAATTCAAAGTTCTGATTCTGATTTCCAACACCTAGTTTCCCTTTTCATGACAAGCTGAAAGAGCCAAAAGGTGCCCTGGGACCTTGAAGCTGTTCCCCTCCAAGGTGAGTCTCTCAACTTGCTGGAGGCACAGCATTCTTACCAAAGCTCCTTATCAGAAGCAATCAGAATAAAAGCTAGCCTGACAGGTTTCAGAGCTTGAAGCACTTGAATTGGTCTGTTTGCAAAATAATTCCCCCAATAATAGAAGATTAACAATAAAAATTCCATGTAAAAGGGCAGTTGGACCTAAGGGCATCCAAAAGCCAATTGAACTTTGAGTCTTACAGTTTTATCAGGAACTCAGATTCTGCAGAATGACATTAGAAGGACAAAAAAAAAATTAAATATTTTAAATCAAAGAGGAGAGGTTTGGGTGGGGTTTTTTTTCTAAATTTACAGTGAGCAAAGTCCTACAAGAAATTAGAATAATTTCCTCAACTTTCAAAAGACTTGGAATGAAAGTGGTGTTGCTTGATTTTACCAGATGGTGCTGCCCCACTGAAAAGTGAAGTGCAACCTTCCAAGACCTGTGCAATGACACTGCCAATCTAGTTTCATGCCAAGTAATAGATATCAAGAAACCCCTCACTGTATTTAAGGAATTTTAGGAAACTCAGGCAACTGTGAGGTTCACTGTAAGTAACCATCTAGTAGCAAGAGGCAACTGAAACCCAACTATACTGTTGAACCCATCTCATACATGAGCATACGTGTTATTGCACCCCAGATGGAGGTTAAGCACACACAGTACTCAGTCCTGAGCTAACTCACCCCTGCAGCAACATCCATAACCCACCACCATGAGGGATAGTCCTGGCAGGCTCCCAAAGCCAGCAGCCAGTTGCAGTTGGTACATCAAGAGACAACAGGCTGTGAGTACAAACCATCCCCTTGCAGGAGTTGCCCCAAGGATGGGTGATACTCTAAACTCAGCACACAAGCAGGGCTCCCAAGGCTCACTCAGCACTTCCCAAACCCCATTCTCCTCCAGAACACTGAGTTTGCCATGCACACCATGCATGGTTCCCCTCAAATGCTGCAGCACAGCTCCCAGCTGGAGTTTCTCATGTACTGAAGGACCAGGCTTCCACAGGAACCACAGCTCTTTGATAAGCAGATGGCAATACTCATTTGCCAAAAATATTAAAGAAAGGATTCTAAAAGTTCTAAACTGAGCATCTGGTTCAAAGAAGTAACTTAGAGTCAAGTGTCAATGACATTGCACAGGAGAGGAAGGTGATCTGAGAGCTCCCCAGTAAGGGAGAGTCTTGGGTTCAAGGACTGGAATGCCAGAGGTCTGGCTTCACCGTGGTGATCCTGGGCTCCATCAGCAGAGGGGTGGCAGCAGGGACAGGGAGGGGATTGTCCCTCTCTGCTCTGCCCTGGGAGGCCCCAGCTGGAGTCCTGTGTCCAGAGCTGGGGCCCAACACAAGAGAGATGTGGGGCTGTTGGAGAGGGGTCAGAGGAGCCACGAGGATGCTCAGAGGGCTGGAGCAGCTGCCCTACAGAGAGAGGCTGAGGGAGCTGGGCTGGGTCAGCCTGGAGAAGAGAAGGCTGTGGGGGGACCTCACTGCAGCCTGCCAGTCCCTGAAGGGAGCAGAGACACAGGAGGGGAATCAGCTTGTTAAAGGGCAGAGACTGGCAGGACAAGGGGGATGGAGTGAAGCTGGAGGAGGGAAGGGTTAGAGGNGGAGGTTGGTGTCCCTGCCTGTGGCAGGGGGTTGGAGCTCTGTGACCCTTGGGGTCCCTTCCAACCCAGACCATTCTATGATTCTATGAAACCCCAGCCCAACGCTGTGACTGCTCTAGCTACAAAAAGAGAGAGAAAGAGAAAGAAATCCATTTCCTTACCTGGCAGGCATGTTGCCATGCTCAGTACCCTGGGTCGTAGGAAGGGCTCCGGATGCCTCGGATGAAAGATGCTACAGGAAAGCAAAAGCATAATGGTATCAGGAACTCTTTGTCCTTTCAGCACTCTGTGTGCAGGCTGCAGAACACATGCTGTGTGATTCCTCCAGGAGCACCACTGAGGAGCTCACTGAACAGGGTTCAACGTGGTCCCATAAGAGCCTAACAGGGCAGCAGCTCTACCGACCCCGCAGAGCTGGTGATGCTGCCCACTGTGCCTGGACTGAACACAGCGAGGGCTGGAGTTCCACTCACCCTGGGGGTGGGGACAAATGCTTTCAACAACTGCATATTTGGGTTTATTTTGCTTTCCCATTAATAGGAGGAAGATCAGAATCATCTTCAAAGCAAGCTTATACTCTGTGCAGACAATAGCATCCTCTTCTCTTGAAATCCTTCTCTCCCATCTCACAGGGGAAAAAAAAATCAGCTGTTTGGGGGAATTAGAAAAATTATGCCTAAGTTAAAGAAGTCTGTAATATCCCCATAACTGATGGGTACTTCCTTCCACACATGTGCCCACCCAGGGGAAAAAAAGAAAGCCTGGTTAAGTTTCCTGGTTATTTGCAGCTTGAAAGGTTCCCCCAGAACATTCACATATGCAATTTATGGACAGAGTATTGCAAGATACTTTGGAGAACTCTTCCCCTCTGTATTACACTAATAATTTGATTTATTTTTATGTTTGAAAAGCATTCACTCACTAAAATAAAAGCACTCTCTCACAACTTTTAAATAAAGTTCTCACATTTTTCACTGAAAGAGAAGGATTAAAGATGATATTGAAAGAGCATCATTTTCACACAGGGTGAATAGACTACAGCAGTTCCCATGGGATCAGCTGCATACATTTAAGCTCTTCCCACAAGACAACCATTGTTTCCTACAAGCCTCCCCGTTTTCTTCCTGTCATGACAGGTTTCCACACTTCATGTTGCCTAGAAATCCCATGGATGCTGAGCTGGACCAGAGGATGAAACAATAAATTATGAAGTCTACTAATTAGGCTAGGGTTAAGAATGATTTTGCCAGTGAAACACCTTGCTGCAGTCCTGGGAGCTGACTTGCTCTGAACATCCAGTTCTTGTGCACAAGGAAGCAGCAGTCTTCCTGGAATCAACTGCAAAATAGCCAGAGGAATTAGGCAGCCTGTTGAAGAGCCACCTCCTCTACCAGAGCCCCAGGGATATACTGCTATGCTCCACTTGAAGGTCTGAGCTCTTCCTAGGTGTGTAAACCAGCATGTAAATATTCTCCTGAACTGGCTCAACCAGGAGGTTTTATAGGTCAGATGCAGCTTTAACTGAACAAGATTTCACAGATCTCCAAGGCAATTTTGGCTGAACAACCCACACAGAGCCCAGCCAGTGTGGAGCAGCAAGAACGTACTTAGGAACCTGTTAACTTGACCAAAATCTTCTCTCTCTCCCTCAGTGTATCTACTTGATAACCCATGTGATTTTCAGTATATAAGAAGTCACAAAGGTTCACAGAATCACAGAAAGGTTGGAAAAGCCCTTTAAGCTCATGGAGTCCAACCATCCCTGTCCTGTGCTGACCCAGATCCCTGAGCACCTCATCTCCCCTCTGTTAAACACCCCCAGGGCTGGGGACTCAGCCCCCTCCCTGGGCAGCCTGTGCCACAGCCCCACAACTCTGCCAGGGAAGAACTTTGCCCTCCCAGCTGAGCTGACCCTGCCCTGGGGCAGCTTGAGCCCATTGCCCCTTGTCCCATCTCCTGGCCCCTGGCTGAAGAGACCCTCGCCCACCTCTCTGCACCCTCCTGGCAGGGCAGGGGAGGTGGGGAGAAGGTCTCCCCTCAGCCTCCTCTTCTCCAGGCTGAACACCCCCAGCTCCCTCAGCTGCTCCTCAGAGGATTTGCCCTCCAGCCCCTTCCCCAGCCTGGTTGCCCTTCTCTGGACTCGCTCCAGGACCTCCCTGTCCTTCTGATGGTGAGGAGCCCAGACCTGGACCCCGCACTCGAGGTGCAGCCTCCCCAGTGCTGAGTTCATCACACCTGGCTGCTGTTTCAGCACACAGCAGTGCCAGAACATAACACCTCACAGGGCTTGGCATTGTTTTACCATCAGTAAGACAGGTCTGGATGAATTTCATTTCTAAATATCTTCACAATATTAAAATATTATGCTAAAATAAACACCACAGTGATAATAGGGAATAAATTGCTCTGTATAACAAACCCAACACACTCATTGCTACAGTGATGCTGTCAAGTGCTGGGCATGTTCAGGCATTGCTTAAGGAGCAACGTATTGATAAGATAAAGATACTGATTTGTCACATATCAGTGACAAATTTTCAGGGCTGCAGTGATGTTACAGGATAAGAACTCGATAAATATATTACAAGATGTACAAATTGGCATTTCTGCCTAAAAGGAGTGAAAGACTACATGGAAGAGAGCATGAGGGACTACAGGATAGGGTCTCTAAGAATGCCACTGGAAGTGAAAATTGGCTTTGAATTTATTTATTGCTCTAGCCCACTGCCCCTCAAAGGCAGAATATATCT
>VZTU01032941.1:4068-17988 GCA_013400835.1 Zapornia atra | reverse complement strand
GCGAAGCCGCCCTCCGGTGGCGGCAGCGGCGGCGCGGGGAGAGCTGCGCGGCGCCGGGCCCGGCCGGATCCCCGGAGCAGCAGCAGCCCTCGCCAGGTCGGTGCCTGCCCGCTCGGGTGCGTGTCTTCGCCTCCCCGCACGGGCCCGCCGGGGCCGAGCCCCTGCGTACCCAGCTGGCTGCTCCTGTGGGGCCGCAGAGCCGCCGCCCGCTCTGAACGCCGTTCATAGCGGCTCTTCCCCCAACCGCTGCCCTTCCCCGCGTCTCCCCCGCTGACCGGGGGCTGCGGGGAGCCGTGGCACGGTGCTGGCCGGGCCTTTGGGCTCTCTCCCTCCCGAGGAGAGGCGCGACCGAACGCTTGGGGCTTGGGGCGAGGCTGCAGGACGGGGCTCGGCTGCTGGGTGTCGTTGGGTCGCGCTTTGTGTCGGGCTGAGAGGCAGCGCTCCCGCGGGGATGTGTGAGAGCTGCGCGAAGGGCACGGCTTGAGTCAGTGCAGCGCCTGGGCTGGGCTGGGGAGCGTGTGAGGCAGCCCAGAATCACCCCACAGCTTCCCCCCGCTTCCCTTGTCCTTGTTCCCCGGGAGTAATTAAGTTATGACTGCTGTACAGCCCGACATCCCTTCGGGTTTCCAGCTGTTATTAGCTGCTGTTCAGAGAACTTGCCAGAGGCGCGTATCCCACATCCTTACACACGAGGAGCAGCGCCTGGTGACTTGACATCCAGCAGCAGCTTGGCAGCTGGGGAGGCAGTGGCAGGGCTCCCGAGCCTGCTTCCCCTCCCCTGTGCTGGGGAGCTGCCCTCCATGAAGGGGGTTTCACTTTCAAACCGTTTGCTATTCCTCTTTGCGTGTTTTTACTCCAAAATAAAGGGTTGGGAAAGTGTGTTCCAGGGTCAGTCTCAAGCCACTGATCCAGCTGGTACCATAGGTTTTATTTCCAGATGAGCACTAAGCCTTTGCAGAAGGATACAAGGACCCAAGTTAAGTGTTCTGAGAAAATACAGTCATTTTCCCAAGTGTTTCTGTCTGATATTTGAGCAGTGATCTGAGGAAAGAATATGGCATTACAGGCCAGGAATAGTTACAGGAACAGAAATCACCTTTTAATATTTTCCTTTCTCCTCATTGGCAGCAGATACTGTAGAATGACAAGAAACATGGCTTTCTCCACAGCCCAATTTCAGGGGCAAGGCATTTAATCTCTGCTCTGCCCTGGGAGGCCCCAGCTGGAGTCCTGTGTCCAGAGCTGGGGCCCAACACAAGAGAGATGTGGGGCTGTTGGAGAGGGGTCAGAGGAGCCACGAAGATGCTCAGAGGGCTGGAGCAGCTCCCCTACAAAGAGAGGCTGAGGGAGCTGGGCTGGGTCAGCCTGGAGAAGAGAAGGCTGTGGGGGGACCTCACTGCAGCCTGCCAGTCCCTGAAGGGAGCAGAGACACAGGAGGGGAATCAGCTTGTTAAAGGGCAGAGACCGGCAGGACAAGGGGGATGGAGTGAAGCTGGAGGAGGGAAGGGTGAGAGTAGATATTGGGGGGAAGTTTTTTCCAGAGAGAGTGGTGAGGGGCTGGAACAGGCTGCCCAGAGAGGGGGTGGGTGCCCCATCCCTGGGGGTGTTCAAGGCCAGGTTGGATGGGGCCATGAGCAACCTTGTGTAGCTCCAGGCCTGGAGGTTGGTGTCCCTGCCTGTGGCAGGGGGTTGGAGCTCTGTGATCTATGGGGTCCCTTCCAACCCATGCCAGTCTATGATTCTATGAAAAGGTTTATATTTAAATGGTGAGGAAAGATGCAAACCTGTATGCACTGGGGGAGGGCAAGCATCTGTGTTGGTCTCACTCAAACACCTTTTGAGCTGAAAATACAGTTAAGAAATCCTTACTTAGTGAATAATATTGGACAGCCTGTCCAGGTGAGAGAATAGCTGGAGCTCACTGACCCCATCACCTTTTACCTTCCTGGCAGCAGCAGGAGGAGTTCAGTTCAAGTCTTGTGGCCTCGTGTTTGGTTATTGGCATCTGGTTCTTCTGGCACTGGTGGGGTTGCTGGGTTTGGTGGTCAGGCTCTTACTGGGACAGAGTATTTTTGCTGGGGGTTTAAGAAAAATACCAATTCTTGTAAGGTTAAAAATACAGTCACAGGGAGGGGCAGTGGGAACGGTGCTGAGCTGCGTGGATGTTCAGCAGTAGCAACCCAGGGATACCCAGATGCTTTAAGTGTGTTATATGTGGCAGAGGGCCAGAGCTCAGGTCTGCAGTCATCTGGGAAGCTTAAGCAGTCTGTCTGATTCCTACCACTTCTTAAACTGTTTGGTTTTCCCTAATAGCTGCAGGGTTTTGGAGCAGGGTGAGGCGTTAGATCAGGTGGCTGGGTCTGGATTGCTGTGTTTAGACTTGCTACCACATAGTACTTGATCTTAGAGGAGAATTTTTGTATGAGTGAGTCCAGCAGCAATTGTAATGTCCATGTATGGTTTTAAATACCATGCTAAACCTAATTGTTTAGACATGGTTTTAAACCACCATGTTCAATTTTTAATTTTTTAAGGGTTTTTTTTTTTTTAGCATCTGACATATTTTGCTTCTCTTTGGATGAGCATTTTGGGATGAGGCTTAATAAATGTACAAGGTTTTTAAATGCTTTAAAGTTCAAGGCTAAAAGCTGCTGAAATAGTATGTGCACTTCCATGCTTCTCCCTTTTCACTGGGTGGTGAACCCTGTTTGGCTGCAGAGTACCAGAATGGGGAAAGCTTACTTGAAACATCACTCACAACTCTTTTCTTTGGGTTTTTTGGGGGGTTTTTTAACTCTAAAAATTCTTTTCAAAGAGTAGCCCTGCTGAGAAGGACTTGGGGATTGTGGTGGGTGAGGAACTCCCCATGAGCCAGCAGTGGCTCTGGCAGCTGGCAAGGCCAATGGGATCCTGGGCTCCATCAGCAGAGGGGTGGCAGCAGGGACAGGGAGGGGATTGTCCCTCTCTGCTCTGCCCTGGGAGGCCCCAGCTGGAGTCCTGTGTCCAGAGCTGGGGCCCAACACAAGAGAGATGTGGGGCTGTTGGAGAGGGGTCAGAGGAGCCACGAGGATGCTCAGAGGGCTGGAGCAGCTCCCCTATGGAGAGAGGCTGAGGGAGCTGGGCTGGGTCAGCCTGGAGAAGAGAAGGCTGTGGGGGGACCTCATTGCAGCCTGCCAGTCCCTGAAGGGAGCAGAGACACAGGAGGGGATTAAACTTTTTAAAAGGGTAGATAATGGCAGGACAAGGGGGATGGATTAAAGCTAAAGGAGGGAAGGGTTAGATTAGATCTTAGGGGGAAGTTTTTTACAGAAAGAGTGGTGAGGGGCTGGAACAGGCTGCCCAGAGAGGGGGTGGGTGCCCCATCCCTGGGGGTGTTCCAGGCCAGGTTGGCTGGGGCCCTGGGCAACCTTGTGTAGCTCCAGGCCTGGAGGTTGGTGGCCCTGCCTGTGGCAGGGGGGTTGGAGCTCTGTGATCCTTGGGGTCCCTTCCAACCCAGACCATTCTATGATTCTATGATAGCTATGAAGTCTGATAATTTCACCAGCCTAAGCTGAATATATCTAACAGGCTATGGTAAATTCTCACTGCATGAAGCTGTGTTCTTTTTTATCATTCAATAGGCTGGGTCCAGTGATGACAGTTCTCTTGAGAAGCAGCCAGTTTCCACAGAAAACTTGTTAACACCACAGATAGCTGAAGCCTCATGAAAAGGAAAAAAAGCAGGTTTCTGGAGGAGTAGCAAAGTGAGTCCTGACTTTACAGTGAGTGATGCTCTGTGAACACAAACTTTGTGGAACTTAGAAGTACTTTGATGCATAATGAGGGGGGCTCCAAGCAGGTCCCTTGCAGCCACAGTGTGTTGCCAGCCCTTCCAAGCCCTGGCCCCAACCTGTATGGAGTGAAGAACATCAAAAATCCCCCCCACAAGCATCAGGCCTCTGGGGATTGTTGTCTGAGAGATAGTAAATAACTCTATTCACTTCTAGAAGGATGCTCTTAGGCTTCAGTATTCCAGCTTCTCATTTTCTGGGTTTGCTGTGCATCTGAGATGTTCCAGATGGCCCTAAACATTTTCACCATCTTTCCTATTACTGATTCTACATCTGGCTTTAAATACTAAACAGGTGAACCTACTAGTAAAGTCCTTATTTTGTAGGGTGGTGGGGTTTTCTTTTTTCAAACAGTATATTTGCTCTGGCTTTCTTCCTTAATAGCTGGTTGATTTAAGACTCCTCTGTATGAGGAATTATTAACCTTCACAGGACTTAAATTTTCATCAGAATGAGTGGGGAGTCATCTGGTTTCTGTCAGGAAAGGCAGAGTAGGAGACAATTCAGCATTTTTGGTCAAACTTTTTTCAATTTTGTAGGAAATGGTAAATATTAAAATGTAAAATAGGATGGATATTTCTGCAGGAGCAAAAAATAGGCAGAGTTGTTGCAATTGGCTGCAAGGCAATATTTTGAAGGGTCAAACCCAACCCTCTCTTGGTTCTAAAGTTAAGCTGTATTGTGTTTCATTCTGGGGAGTTTGAGGGCAGGAATACCTTACAGTTGCCTTCTGCAAGTTTCTTATGCTTTCTGTCTTTATTCTGGAGTATTAAACACCAACTGTCTGACACTGTGTTGAACCTCTGGATCATCTAATGGTCTGTCTAGATTGAGTAGACCTTAAGAGCTCTTCCAGAATCTAAATCCTAAGTGACTCCTTTTTCATAACTTGATCCTGAAATCAGTGGCATAGAAAGCAACCTTATGTTTACGTTTTGTAAATCTGAGTATCCATTCTGGGCTGGGAGCCTTAAAGAAAGGTCTGTTCCTTCATTGGCAAAACGTTGGATGTAAAGATCAGAGTTTTAGTCTTATAAATGGCTTGGTTTGCTTTACCCTGCAGCAGATTGCTGGCACCTCAGTGTAGCTACAGTCTCTGCCTAATACACCCCCAGCTTCAAAGGCTACAGTGATATAAATGTGGAGCCTTGCATGTTTGTCAAGAGCTAATCAGTAATTTTCTTTCTTGGAAGTCTAACTTCTCTCCTGTAAGCACTAAATCTAAGCAAGCATTGTGTGCTTAATGTCTTCTTCACACTGGCTGTGTTTGTTTCCTTGCATTTGGCAGGTTCCTTTATGTGATTGGAAAGAACTGGGATATCAAGCATCCGTCTGGATGCAGAGGGCTTTTCACAGAGGATATTCAGCACTGGTAAAAGGATTTGTGGATTTGCATGGGGTAAAAAAAAAAAAAGAGGAGGCAGGAATAAACTTCTGAAATTGAATCTCGGTCCAGGAACGATGGCTTCTCAGCTGTATACACATGCTTTCAATATCTCCCCAATAGAGAAGAGGAGATTGTGCATAAATGGAACACCATGGATTTGGCATCTCCTGGAAGAATGTGTGGAGAATGCGTGGGAGTACTGGAGCGTTGTCACAGGACTGATTTCCATTGTCTGCTTTCTGTTTGCTGCACTACCGTAAGTTTCAAGTCTTAAGCAGTCCTCAGATTCCAACAGGAGTAATCTTGCCTGGAGCCCTTTTTCAAAAGCTGCCTTTTTTCTTCTTTTTCTTTTTCTTTTTCTTTTCCTTTTTTTTTTTTTAAATTTTATTTTATCTGGGATATGTTTCTCTATCTGCATAATACAGATATAATATGCCAGAGAAGCATGTTGTTCGTGTTCGCAACAATATTTGGTGGTTGACAAATGAGCTTGATGTACTGTTCTGTTGTACTGCCTTGACACTAATCTCTGCCACTTAGAGCAAATGAGAATAAATCACCTCTTCTCTCTTATCTCCTCTGCCCTGAGATGTGTGTGTGCACGCTCAGGCACACTTGCAGCAGAGGCTGGCTCGGTGTTTATTTAAACCACATGCTATGTCACCCACCAGTACTGTCCTGCTGGCTCCTGCCAGGGAAACGTGGGTTGAACAGGGAGGGGATTGTCCCTCTCTGCTCTGCCCTGGGAGGCCCCAGCTGGAGTCCTGTGTCCAGAGCTGGGGCCCCCAATACAAGAAAGATGTGGGGCTGTTGGAGAGGGGTCAGAGGAGCCACGAGGATGCTCAGAGGGCTGGAGCAGCTGCCCTACAAAGAGAGGCTGAGGGAGCTGGGCTGGGTCAGCCTGGAGAAGAGAAGGCTGTGGGGGGACCTCACTGCAGCCTGCCAGTCCCTGAAGGGAGCTTATAAGCAGGAGGGGATTCAACTTTTTAAAAGAGCAGATAATGGCAGGACAAGGGGGAATGGATTAAAACTANGAGGTTGGTGGCCCTGCCTGTGGCAGGGGGTTGGAGCTCTGTGACCCTTGGGGTCCCTTCCAACCCAGACCAGTCTATGATTCTGTGATTGAGGAGAGGTTGGAAAGTGGCACGTGAGTTAGCACTTGGGTAGTACTAAATCACTTCCCCTTTGGTTGCTGGCACAGGGTTCAGGTTTCAAATACATAGGCAGGAGATGAGGAAGGAAAAGTAGAAACACTCCCAGCAGGTGAAAATGCCTGAAACAAAACAGAATTGACTTCAAAGTCTGTCCCTGTAAGGGGGGTATCATTTACTGAGCTAGGAAAAGGCCTGTGCAAACCAAGCAAAACAAACCCACGCCTGGTAAGCTGTGAAGCTTGAGAAATGTGAGTGGGAAGGGGGCTTTGCTTTAAAGCTGTCGTGGTGGTGAGCATGGAATTCATCAAGGTAACATCTTGTTGGACTCAGGTTTGGGATTGCTCCACAGTCCCCAGTGCAAATCTCAATAACACATCTCCAGTTCAGAGGCACAAGTGTAGTTGGATCAGCATATCAGCTAATTAAGTAGGTGGAAGAGTGTGTCAGCTAATTAAGCAGTTGTAAGAACATACCAGCTCTTTTAGAAGCTTCCTTCCCTCTTGGCCTTTCCACGTTGAAGGACAGTGTTGTTCTTAGTTCAGTGTTTTCAAGGCTGGTGTTTACAGCAGGTGAATATAAAATGCTTACAGGGTAGTTCTGGTGTCTGGGAAATGGCATTTCAGTGCAGGCCCCCAAAAAGGAGCACATGCAAGCAGCAAGGAGGTTGTGATTTGAGTTATGTTAGAGCAAGACAGGGTGAGCTGTAGCAGTACTGAACTCTTCAAGAGCCAAGCAGAGCGTTCCTCTGATAGCCTGAATCTTTCTTTATTCAGGTTTTTGAGCAATGTACTTCTGAGCTTATTAAACAGCTTTTGCTTACCCTGTTTTACAATTCCTTCTGCAATCTGTGCCAGTCAAATTCACGTTGCCTGTCAGAATGGAAGAGTGGATCAAGCGCTGTCTTTGGGCTTTCTGCTGTGCTGGATAGCTGGAGATGTTACAAATTTCATAGGCTGCTATCTAACAAACCAGCTGCCAATTCAGGTAACCTGTCAATATCCCTAAGTTTTGCTTCATGCTTTTCAAACTGTCTCTTTAAACTCCAGGATAACCTCATATTTCACTGTGAAGTACATACTGGGAAAGAAAATAGCTTTGTATTCTGTTCACTGTAAAATAACTTGTGATTTCACAGAATCACCAGGTTGGAAAAGCCCTTTAAGATCATCAAGTCCAACCGTCCCTGTCCTGTGCTAAACCAGATCCCTGAGCACCTCATCTCCCCTCTGTTAAACACACCCAGGGCTGGGGACTCAGCCCCCTCCCTGGGCAGCCTGGGCCACAGCCCCACAACTCTGCCAGGGAAGAACTTTTCCCTCCCAGCTGAGCTGCCCCTGCCCTGGGGCAGCTTGAGCCCATTGCCCCTTGTCCCATCTCCTGGCCCCTGGCTGAAGAGACCATCACCCACCTCTCTGCACCCTCCTGGCAGGGCAGGGGAGGTGGGGAGAAGGTCTCCCCTCAGCCTCCTCTTCTCCAGGCTGAACACCCCCAGCTCCCTCAGCTGCTCCTCAGAGGATTTGCCCTCCAGCCCCTTCCCCAGCCTGGTTGCCCTTCTCTGGACTGGCTCCAGCACCTCAATGTCCTTCTGATTTCCCAGGTATTTACATCAATGCTGCCACGTGTTACAGGAACCACTTCACACTTGTAATTAACAGTCAGAGAGACTTACTGGGTGATACTCAGTGATGAGTGAAGTGGGGAATTTTCATTTGACCTTCAGCTTCAAAGTAATCTTGCAGAGCTGGTAGGGGCTGGAAGGAAGTTGTGTTTTTAGCTTGTAATAGATGGAGCTGTTTGGGGGCAGCTGCTCTTTAAACTTCTTCTTGGGGTTTTTGTTGATGTTTTAAAGAAAAATATTAACAGGGCAATATGAGTTCAAAGGTGTTAACATCTGATTTGAAAACATACCCTCTTCATTAAGGGGAGGCTTCCTCTGAAAGAACAGTCATTTCCAGCAGCATGTTGTGTCTGAAACTTTGTCTGTGGTTTTTACTTCTGACTCTTAAATGAAAAGAGCAGGAGGTTTGTGTCAGCCACCTGCAGAAGTCTTCACAAGCTGGAGATGGACCCAAGGATGGACAGAGTTGTCTTCTCTCTTACAACCTAACGTGTGGTACTCACCATTCAGTCTCCCCTTGATGAAGAGGGGAAGAGAGAACATCAGTTGTCTCTCCTTGAGGGAGGAGGCACTGAGTAACACCAGTAGCTTCCCCCCTTCTCTTTTTGCAGCACCTTGGCATTTGTCACTCACATTATCATTAGGAAGTAGAACATCCATGCTGTTGAGGTATTCCCAGCTGCTGTATGCTGAACAAGCAAATCTCTCTTCTCTTGCAGATGGTCACTGCCATTTTCTACATGAACATGGACATAATTATGATTTCACAGTTCGTCTACTATAAGCTCAAGAACCAGAAGATGACAAAAGGTCAGGTTTTTCATCAATTAAAACGTTCTCCACTTTCTACTTTGATATTTTCTGCAGCTTTTAAGTTCTTTTCTTTTTCAGAGGGATCAAAAAAAGAGTTTGCAGATTCTGGTTGAAGTTGTTGGTTTATTGCTTCCAGCTTCTTCAGGCTCTTGTGACAATCCTGCCTTTTCTCTTCTCTGCCTCTATTTTTTTTTACCCACATACCTGTAAATATTTTCCATGTAGTACTTTATAGAGACATACAAAACACTAGTTTCATGGAGTCTCATTCCATCTTTTAACTTAGACCATGGTTTTAGAGCTATCTAAATACATGTTTAAGTTGGAAACACACATTATCTCTTTGTGTGGTTCAGTTAGTTCCCTCCATGCTGATTGAAAACTGACTTTATTTGCTTATAGCATAAAATATCTTGACATCTTCATGTGTTCTCTTGCAATACATATGGTTAAAAAGCATATTCAGGGGGAATTAGGTTACTTGAGTTGGGCTTCATAAAACCCTGGCAGGGGTTGTAGTGTTCAGCCTACCAAAGGGCTGCTGGTTTTTGAGTGCAGTGGAAGACAGAAAGCTCTGTTCATGTTGTATCAAATCAAAAACATTAACTCATCAATCTTTAGAAAGGGAAAAAAAAAATATCAAAAGAAAATCCAGAGGTAACCAAGAGCTGAAGTGAACCAGATGCCTGCCCAGCAGGCTGAGGAGGGATAAAGCAGATTCATTCAGTATGGAACCCGTGATAAACCTGGAGATAGGTGGGTGCTGAAGAGATTTCCTTCCTGCTGCCTACCCTTGAAAACAAACGGGGGCTTTTGTCAGTTCCAGCCTGTTTCAGCTCACTGGTTTGTGTGGCTGAGGAGGGAGGGATGCTGCTGTGATTAGAGCTGTGAGAGGGGGCTTTCCAGCACCCAGTTCCGGAGCAGCCACCCCACCCCAGGCAAGTGGCTCAGCACTACGAGGTCTGTGTTGTTTAGGGTGTTGCACAGGTCTTCAGGCCAGGCTCCAGAATGCTGCCCACTGCTGATAGTGGCTGCAGGACTTGACCAGCCACAGAAGATAGTGTAGCTCTGGATGTCTGTAGGCTTGTCTGCAGTCTCCAGATTGTCTCAGAGGTGTCTGGGGAGACTTGCTGGATGGAGCCTGTGTCTCTGGGTGTGGAGTCTCCCTAAGGCTCAGTACCTCGCTCACCAGGACAGAGGCACTGGTTCAGCACAGCACTTTGACTGCACTTACATTCATCTTAAAGATGTTTCTGTTAATTTAGATTTCAGATCTCCTTGCTTTTGCAATCAAGATGTGTTGAAAGAAACTGTTATGTTCTATTCTACTTCTCAGTTTTCTGTTTGCCAGCTGTTATTTCACAGTAAACTGTTAGGAGCTAATGTAAGGGATGAACCAAGCATGGAAACTTTTCTCTTTTGGTAGCAGTGCTCACCTGAGGGGTCCCTCCTGTTCCTGCACTGCTCCCCTCTGTTGTTGCACAAAGACAGAGCACAACTATGATAGTGAACAGGGGTGGGCACAGAGCCCAGAAGAAAGAGGTGAACTCACACTGCTGCAAAGAAAACAATACCTGAAGTTTTACCTTTCGATTCACACCCTTATATTGCAAGTGAAAAGTTACCTTGAATCCCCAGCCAATGCTCTTTTCCAGCTCATTTGTCTGTGTGTCATTCTAGGCAGCACAAGCCTGAAGAATGCCTGTGTAGCCTGGATCACGGTGTGTACAGCTCTGTGCGTTGTCTCACTCTGCCAGCTGCTAGTAAGGAGCCACGACCAGACCATAGAAATGGAAAGAAGTAATGTAAGTTTTTATCTGCTTCCATTCCTAAACAAATGATAAATAAACCCACCTGCAAGTGCCTTGCAGAGGTTGTGTACCCTGAGCTTTAAAGAAACCCGGATGATGTTTTAACAATGCTCTGGAAATGAGACACGCAGCACTACAGGGATGGTTTTGACTGTAGACCATACATCCCAAAATAAAGAACTTTTAAAATTGCTTCTTTTAGCAGCTGCCTGTGTTTTGGGCTGCTTCTGTCCCGTGGGTCATTAGGATGTGCTGCTCTGCTGAATCACATGTGTACGTGTTGTGTTTCTCCTTGTGTCGAGTCCTGCAGGTGCCTGTGTAGAGACCACAGTCACCAGCCAGATCGATACCAGTGGAAAATTACAATTGGACCTGCTGCTGCTGTCATTTCAGCAGGAAAGTTCACAGGCTATTCTAGCAATTTTGATGGCCTTCATACTAATGCCAGTAAAATAATTGTAATCCAGCAACATTGCCCAGCAGGGAAGCAGCTTATTTTCAAAACACAGCCAGCCTGAGTAAAACTAACAACTCTTAAACTGTGAAAAATGAGTATTTTGCTTTCTCCAGACAGGATGATTCATATTTTTTTAGTGGCCCTAGATACAGTTCCTAGTTTTGGGTTGAATTATTGTGCCCAGGCTTTTTTAGCAGGAGAATTGGATTGATATTAGTGTCCTAAAGCCTGACACCAGGTTTGATCTCAGTCGCGGCTGTGACGCAGCAGTGTGCATTGTTGTGGGATAACAATTTAGAACCTTTCTACCCCTCTTTGGTCATTTAGAGACAGCACTGAGCTGCTTTGAAAGGAGTTCTGTCCAGAAAATCATCCACTGGACTCTGAATATAATCCTCTGAAATGCCTGAAAACATTCTTGCCAAAACACCTGTACCTTTCTTTTTCAGACCTCTCTTGGTGTGGTTGAAATGTCAGGCTTCGTTTGTGGCTATATATCCTGTGTGTTTTACTTGGGAAGTAGATTTCCTCAGCTGTATAAAAATGTAAGTAGGTTTTTGGAGAAGTAAAGTTGTACCCAATTCTCTCTGTTGCTTTAGATGTTGGATTCTCCCTCTTCTCAGTGAGCCCTCCTGAGCTCGACACCTGACTTTGCTTTTGTGACTAAAATGGTAAAGAAGAAATAAAGGGGCTTTTTCCCCAGTTTGAGGAGGATGGGGAGAATTTTAAGGAAATTTGAAATCTTTGATTGATGGAACAGGATTGATTGGCTGAGGAAGAGGAGGAGTTTACAGTTGGATTTATCAGATAGGAGCAGGAGCCTGCTTTGTGTGATTGTTGTCATGAACAAGTGGTATCTGCCCTTCTTTTTCTTCAAACTGTTCTACCTGAGGGAACCAACTGTGGGATCAGAACATAGAGGAAAATCAGTTTAGAATTTTAGCCCCTCTTCATACAGCTGCCATTACCAACTTCTCCTGCCCCTCACAGCCATTTCACTACTGATACATTAAAAAACCCCAAACAAACCCAAAACCACAACAAAAGGCCTGAAGATTGTACATTATCAATGATATACGTGCATTTTCATTGATGGATTCCCAAGCCTGTTTATATTCCCTCTACTTTTTCCTTCACAGCTGGAATACCAGGTATTTTCATAAAGACTGGTATAATCACAGAATCACAGGGGTGGGAAGGGCCCTCCAGAGCCCATGGGGTGCAACCCCCTGCCAAAGCAGGGTCCCTAGGACAGGGCACACAGGGCGGTGTCCAGACGGGGCTGGAATCTCTCCAGAGAAGGAGACTCCACACCCCCTGGGCAGCCTGTCCCAGGGCTCCCTCTCCCTCACTGGGGAAAAGTTCTTCCCCAGGTTGCTGTGGAACTCCCTGTGCTCCAACTTGAGGCCATCGCCCCTTGTTCTGTCCCCACCGACACTGAGAAGAGGCTGCCCATGTCCCCCTGTGTCCCACCCTTCAGCTATTGATCCCCATTGATCAGATGCCCTCTCAGTCTCTTCTCTCCAGGCTGAACAGCCCCAGCTCACTCAGCCTTTCCTCACAGGGGAGATGCTCCAGGCCCTTCAGCATCTCCTCAGCCTCCTCTGGACTCTCTCCAGGAGAGCCCTGTCCCTGTGATCCCAGGGAGCCCAGCACTGGAGACAACACTCCAGGTGGGGCCTGACCAGGGCCTTAAGAGTCCTTAAGAACAGGGTATCACTTGAAGCAGATCATCCTTGCTGCTTTGCCCCTAAATAAAAATGACATTACCCAGAGCTGCTCCGAAGAGCTGGAGCGATTTCTGTGGGTTTTCTGGTGATTTCTGCTAAAAATACAAAGCTCAGGGAATCCAGGAGGAGACAGACAAGAATGATGGAAGGTCTTTGGATGTGTGGCAGCACAGAATGCTGAAATTACCTATGACACCCTGCTGCAACCTGTGTTTTAACGTTTCTTTGTGCCTGTGTGAACATCTCTGTGTTCAGTTCCAAAGAAGATCAACAGAAGGCACCTCTTACCTGCTCTTTGCCTTGGCCATGATGGGAAACTGTACATATGGACTGAGCCTTGTTCTGAAGATGCCAGCTACCAAGTCCTTCCGGGGCCCCTACTTTTTACACCACCTTCCATGGCTCCTTGGCAGCTTTGGAGTACTGTTTCTAGACATTTTTGTATCCTTTTCCTGTTCCAGGTAGAGTTTCTCAGGGTGGGGCTTGTTAATAAGTAGGTCAGAAATGAAGTGGATGATTTTCATCCAAAACTTACCCTATAATTCTAGCCTGATCCCAAATATCTTCTTTCTGAACATTATTTTTATATTCTTTTTATATTTCTTTATAAGAATACCAGGTTTCTAGAAAATACCTCCATTAAAGCTGCATTGCACAGCTTAATTTATACCTTGTAAGCAGTATGCAGCCTTCTAAAAGTTGGGGGGGGTGTCATATTGTGCTGCTTTTTTTAGTCTGATAATTTTTTTTATCAGACTAAAGCTTTTGCTGTCTGATAAATGAGAAAACTATATAAAAAAAACTTCCCAAACAACCCCCAAACCTGCTCATTTTTAAAAGGAAAACAGAGAATTGCAGCTTTGAGAATTTGGTTGAGTTGTTATTGCAAGATTGCATTCAATTCAGAGACAAGTGATGAGGTTTTGGCCAACTTAGTTTTGGCAAACAGCACTTTGAAGCAGTGCTGCAGCTGCCTGTGCAGGCTGGGGGCAGAGGCAGATGCATTGGGACATTGAGTGTCTCTGAAAAATCAGTGGCTGTGCTTGTGGAGGCAAGCTAAGGGCTGACAACTGCATGGTTATCTAGATCAGTTTTCTTAAAACTCCCAAGCAAATGTAAC
>VZTU01032939.1:0-10671 GCA_013400835.1 Zapornia atra | reverse complement strand
CAGTCTCTGATTCTATGATTCCATGACACCCTTTGACAGCACCTCACAAGAGGTCAGAACTCCATGTGCCTTCTTTTTTAAGACTGAATCATGTTCACTACAGCAGACAAACCCTTTTGAAAGCACAGCCCTTTGGGAAGGTTCAGCTCCAGACTCACTTCTTTCTGACCAGGATGGCAGAGGTTAAACTTAACATATTTCTTTCCATAACACTTTTGTGGCACTTGAGATGGGTGTTTTCCTGCTCTGAAGAGGGCATAATGCTCTTATGCTGGGGCTGGACAGCCTCATTGGTCTGTATGAGGTGCTTTATATTGTAGCTGCTTTTTTTTTCTTCATGGAATTGTAGGGGTTGGAAGGGGCCTCCAGAGCCCATCAGATCCAACCCCCTGCCAAAGCAGGGTCCCTAAGACAGGGCACACAGGTCAGCATCCAGATGGGGCTGGAATCTCTCCAGAGAAGGAGACTCCAAACCCACTGGGCAGCCTGTCCCAGGGCTCCCTCACCTTCTCCATGAAGAAGTTCTGCATATTAGTGTGGAATTTCTTAATTCAGGCTAACTACCAGAAGAGGCAAACAACCTTTTTAAATTAGAATATAAAATTATATTTTATATAAAATATAATTTATATAAAACAGAAAATATATTTTATATAAAATAGAAAAATATTTTATATAAAACATAAAAATATAAAATTATATTTTAAATTATAATTAAAAGGATGGGACACTGGATATTCTACCACAGTGCAGAACTGAGTGATGCTTGGGCCATGGAGTTACATGTGGGGCTTTGATGGGTTTTTAAAAAAAAAATAATCAAAATGGGCAATTTCCTTGCTGAAACACCAAGGAAATCAGAGATGAGTTACCTCCTTCTAAGGAAGGAGGGTGGGCAGATGCTTGGGGTGGCAAACAAGGAGAACTTCATGTCTTGATTGAGTCCTCCTCTGCTTGGAGAAACAGGATTTCACATCTACTGATTCTTAATCAGTTGAACTACCTCCAAGAAATACTGATGCCATCAGTCTCTCTTCCCAGGAGACAAAACTGTTGGACCCCCCAGGGCTGCCTGTTTGGATCAGAGGGGTTTAGACCACAGTTCTTATTGGATCTCAGAACAATCTTTTATTTTCTAGGTTGAGAGAGATAGAAGAGAGGTTACATGGGTTAAAGGCATCCACCATATCAAAGCCACCTGTCTTAAAATTTAAGGTAGGTACATTTGAGAGGTTTTTAGTATACATTGTACTATCTCTAGTATGGGTTATTCCACTTCTTTCTTTTCCATGTCCCTAGATGTGATGTTGGTAGAATAATTTTAATGTATGGGCTGTAGCATGTGTATGTAAACATGTCCCTTCATTCTTTTATTACTATTGATTACAGATATATATGTGTTTATCTGCAAATATATAAGCCTGTCTATAGATTACACACCTACAGCTCTGTGGGAAGGTAAAAGCCACTTGGTAAATCACATTAATCACATATCTTTAATATTAATCACTATTTTCACTGCTACTTTCTCAGCTAATCCATTTTCCCTGGGGACCACTTGTAAAGTGTCACATCTCTGAGCAGATCTGATTGAATTTCCTCCAGCAGTGGATTTTCCTTACAAATTACCCTGGTTTGACAGCACCAGTTACTTTTACTCTCAGGAAACAGATTGCTTGTTAATTGGCTGTATAAATTGCTATGATTTCATGTCATTGGGAAAAGGCATTTTTGAGCTTCTTGGTGGGATGTACAACACTTTCTAGTTGCTTGACTACAGCCTGAAGTATTAAACTGTAAAAATGTGATGTGATAGATGAGAAGAAAATTGATTATTGTTTCTTACTTTGCCATTTTTCTTTCCTTCTGAGTTCAGAAGGACTTCTAGAAGCCAAGGTCAATCTTGAGCCATAAAAAAGAGGAAGCTAACTATAATTCACTTTGTCATAGCCTGCTCCTTTTCATCACTGCTTAAAAGCATGTACTGTGCTATTATCTCTACCATCAAGGAAGCTGGAGTCAGGGCAATACTCCTCCAGCTCTGTGAAGGATTATTCTTCACTCAGTTGTGTTGCAGCTGAAGACCTTTTTTGAACAGATGCTTTTTAGAGGGAGCAGGGAAGGAGGGGAAAGGAAACAGGGAAGAAAAGAGGACTGCATCAATCCAGATTGCTGCTAGGTCGTTTTTCATTGCAGTACATCCTTTTTCTTACCCTTGCTGAATGGGAGATGGCTTGTGTCTGCAAAACTTTCTGCTGGTGACTCCTGTTGTTTGAGCACTGTGCCTGAGACAGAGCTCCAGGGGAAGAGAGAGGCTTTCCATGAACACTATGGCAAAGTGCTTCTGCCAAGGGAGGATTTCAGCAGGATGTCATTAAGAGATGATTGCTCATCAACAAGCCAGTCCAGCTTACTGAGGGTGACTAGCTTGTTAAAAGAGGAATAACAGTTTTCTAGGTGCCAACTACCAGCCCCTTGTGTTTTCACAGCAGACCAGAGCTCTGGTTAGATCATGAGTTGCTATTAACTAAAAGTGCTTCATCCACAAATTATTTTTGGTCTTTGTGACACATGTAAGTATTCACCTTTTGAGATTTCTGCCTGTGGTGAAATCAAGAAAGCATCTTGTAAGCATCTGCTAGCAAGCTGGCAGTAGCTTTCTGATTCCCTTCTGTAGTTGTGTCCCCCAGGCACTCGATACCCAAATATCAGATGCTCAGGGTGAAAGGGTTCTTCCTCACTTTAAAGGATTGCACTGAGAACATCTGTTTCTGCCCTGTTTGAAGAGGGGAAAGCTTTTTGTCCAAACTACAAAAGCACATAAGGGTCTTTGTGAAGCCTGATGATAAGAAAGGAGAGCAGCTTTGCACCAGAGTGACAATACAGATGACAGAGCAGTGCTTTGCAGCACATGACATCGGAGAGCTTTGCTGAAGACCTCAATTATTCTTTTTTTTCCCCATTGAACTGGGACTTGTGCATTCTTTTGAAAAGAAGAGGTGGGATACCAGTGCCTGGTCAGAGGAGGAAGAATGTTTTGTGCAGTGCTGGAATCTGATAGATGAAGCAGACCATTACTTCTACACCCTCGCTCCATGTGATGCCATAGAGCGAAGGCATGTGGAAATCCAAGCATCCTCCACGTGCACTTAGCCAGAACACAGCAATTCCTCTTGCTGGTGAAGTGGCAGTGTGCTGGGAGGTGTTTGGTTGTGGTGCCCTGCACACTGGGTGCTGCTCTTGGGAAAGTTGTGGTGAAGTTTCTGGTAAAATTAATTCTTCACATGAGAAAATACTTGAAAGGTTAAAAAGTCACTTTGACTTAGGAAAATGTTTTTGACTCCAGAGTTTTTTTATCTGATAGTCCATGGGGATGCTGTCTGAGGATCGATAATGGGATACAGAGCCATGCACCTCTAGGTTACTGTTGCATCCCAGCCCAGGTTGGTAACAACCAAAATTCGTTAGCACTGATGTATGCTCAGTGACCTTTGCCAGATGGGTTGCCAGCTTCATGTTCACTCAGTTGCCCCTCAGTGTCAGCAGCAGCCTTGGATGATGTGGGAGCAGCTGGCAGAGTCACTCAGTGTGCTGTACCTCTACCTGGTGGTACTTTGACAAGCACCTTCTGTTCACTGGGTGTTTTCAAGAGGTTGTACTCACCACCAGCCTCTATGTGTGGGTGACTACTAGAAGTATTCCCTACATTGTCCATTATACTCAAATCTAGCTTACATTTCTACTTCCTCAGTTGGGTGTGTGGAGCAAAACAAGTCAAGGAGAAGCTTAAGGAGCTGTGGTAAGCTTTTGGGAAGTTTCATGAGAAATTTAGCTTCAATCTTGTGAAACTCATCACGTTTCCTTGGTGTCTTCCAAAGTCTTCTCACTCCAGCCTTTCTAGCCTTGGTAGACCTCAAATATCCAACTTGTTTTTCAGTGTTCCAACTGTGTAGCATCACAGTGTGTAACTGTCTTCTCATCACAAAGGGAAAAGGGAAACTGAACCCTCTTGTTACTGTTATGTATGTTATAGTGCTCTTCCCCATTCTGACTTACTAATACAGTGAGTCCCTCAGCTGAAAGGGAGAAATCAGTTGCCAGACAGAAACCAGATCCAGCCATGTTAGAAAACATTCATTTCCATCCTTATTAACCTGGATGAAATCTCTCCTTAGGTTGAGAATTTCTTCTGTATGGGATCTCCTTTAGCAGTGTTCTTGGCCTTGCGTGGCATCCGTCCAGGAAACAGTGGTAGTCAAGATCATATCCTGCCCAGAACAATTTGTAACCGCTTACTAAACATCTTTCATCCAACAGATCCAGTGGTGAGTTTTAATTCCAGTTGCAAGCTTTTACCTTGACTTGTTTTTTGAGCATCAGCTGTGTGATAATGTGTGATCTTCAAAGCATGTCAATCAACGCAAGTATACTCCAGCACAGGACTATTTATTGATGCTTTATTGTACAATGCCTTGGGTTTTGTAACTGTAGAATAAGAGTTTCTACAAATAATTGCCTTAAATGCTATATCCTTTGCTTTTTTTCTCAGATTAAAAAGCATAAGATTTGAGATTACTCTTTTTTAAAAGACAGAAGCAACAGCCCTTCTCAGTCAAGTTCCAACTTGGGTTTAACTTACTGTCTTCTGTTGAACATCATCTATCCAAAAATATTACTGCTGTTAAAAAAGACATCACAAAAGATACTGTAGAAAAACAAAACCACTGTGTTTTGGGGTTGGGTTTTTTCCCAAGAGGTCCAGGCTAACAGATTGTTGGAGGGAGGAACTTGGGAGGGCGGGATTGGTATGGCTTTGCCTGGTCCTTATACTCTTCTGTAGGCAGCCAGTGTTTGCTACTATCAAAGGCCCTTTGATCCGTATCACCTTGGCAACTTCTTTGCTGCTAGCTAGAATTGGGATTTCATGCTTCTTGCAGAATAGTAATTTGGGGTATTTCAAGGTCTTGTTCAGCTCCAGCTACTTCAGAACCAGAATATTCCTGGGGCTGACTGGTCAGGTTGCAATCTGTGGTCCTGCTCTGCTGATAGTAACTTAGTTTTAAGATAAAGAAGAGCAGAATCCTTTCCCACATCTTGAGTAAACAATAAAAAATAAAGAATTGGGAGAAAATTATTTATTTATTTGTTTAAATAAGCACACTGATTCATGGATTGCACAGGGATCAACGAAGACTCAATAAAGGAGACGTTTGCAGAGCCAGAATCAGCTTAACTGTGTATAAAGTTTGCTCTGTCAACAGGTAGTAACAAGCATCTGTTCACCCTAAGTTGTGTGTTGGTAACAGCAACGTGTAGTAGGAGCAGAGAAAGGTGCAAATGTTGGGTGCACAAGCAACCAGGCAGCTAATAGATCTTCCAGGCTGTGAAAATAGAAGTGAACCAGAACATGATGCCACCGTTCTGGCACCTTCTAGGCTTCCCTCATTACAGGTTATTTTGGACTTGAGGTTGGAGAGGACTCTATGGGAAGGGAAAGTGGTTTTTCACTCCTGATGTGGGACTGTTGGTTTGTTTCCTCTCTTGACTTACTCTTGCAGGCCTACAGATTAGAACCTTTAATCCTGAAACACTACAGCAACATTTCACCTGTTCAGATCCACTGGTACAACACTGCAAACCCTCTCCCTTACGAGCATATGAAGCCAAGCTTTCTCAACCCAACAAAAGAACCTACCTCAACTACCGACAGCGAAAGCGTTTCCACTGCACCCAGCCCAACGACCTCACCAGTCATGGTTCGACGCCACTATGGGGAGTCTATAACCAACATAGGCAAAGCAAGTATATTAGGTAATTGTTCTTCCTATCAGCTTGTTATTACTATTTCTTTTATATATATAGAACCTTATTTTAGAGCTCCACCAAGGTGAAACTGTAAGGAAGCTATTCCCAGCTGTTTCAGCCTGTTCTGTAGAGGTGTATGGCTTATTTTAATCCCAACTGACATTTCCTTTTGAGTTCACATACACAGGAGTCAGGGCTTGTGGGGAGAAGATGCAGGTCAGGGAGTTTATGCTGTTGCTGTTTTATTGTAGCAACATCCTGGGGATTTAATAGTTTACAGTAGTTAACTGTACTTCAAGGGGGTGGGGGAAAAGATAAATAAAAGCTTGGTTTGTGATCACTTTTTCTGGTATTGGCAGAGAGGAGAAATCACTCTGTGAAAGCTCTTATGGTTCCATTTAATTCCTGATTTTATTATAGGGAATTCAAGCTGGTTTAATAAGAAGTCTGTCCCTGTCCCCCTTCTGGCTTTCTGACTCAAAATAAGCCCTGGTTTATGTGAGCTTAAATTCACTTTCACTGGAGCTTATATTTGAGCAGGCACTTGCAGTTTTTGTTGACTCAAGGCTTTTCTTTAGCTCTCCATGTGGGATTTGGAAGAAGCCTGATGTGACCTAGTGCCAGGAGACTTCCCAATCGAATAAGTAAATACATATAAAAGCAGTTTAGCCCTTAAGTAGAAAGACGTGGTATCTCAAGGTAGGGTTGATTTTTGCTGCGTTACTATAGTAACTTTAACGTCATGTCCATGAGGTGGCAGCAAAGTCGGGAGAAAACATCACAGCTCTGTTCTTTTACACCCCAAAACAGCCCTTTTAAAGGATGGCAATAGCATTTCTCAAGGTCTCTAAGAGTTATGTCAACATAAGGACCCTTAATGGGAGCAGTGTCGTAAGCACCTTGATGGGTTTCTGATGTGCAGCAGGTACTAATGTCATTATAAAGCATTTTTAATGAAAGAGGGATTACAACATGTCCTTAAAAGTGCCAGATTTCTTGCTGCAGAAGTGTTCCCATGCATTTCTGTTCCCCTAACTACAGCTTCCAAATTATAACCTTTGCTTGTACACTAGGTTAGTCTCACAACAAACAGCATAGCCTTAAAGTCAGATAAGCCGTTCCCACCCTAGAAAGCATGAAGAGTGTTTTCCTTCGTCTGCCACTCAGCTCTAATTGATGGGTGCTACGATGGCTTTAATTTGCAGTTTGATTCAGCTGCCCCTTGTGCTGGTTGGGTTGTTTATTTTCCCTTCCTCCCTGCTGAATGCAGGAGCTGCGAGTATTGGGAAGGGCCTCGGCGGGATGCTCTTCTCAAGGTTCGGCCGATCTACTACGACAGCCCCACAGACGCTGGAGGCGGGAAAAGATGGCGCCGAGGGGGATGACAAGAAGGCCACAACTGTTGGGACACCGCCTTTATCGCACAGCAGCTCGGGCTTTCTTGAACCTACAGGTTAGTGACAGGTCCACCTTACAAACCCCCTGAGGGTTTGTGACCCCGTACTCGGCATTGGTGAGGCCGCACCTCGAGTGCTGGGTCCAGTTCTGGGCCCCTCACTACAAGAAGGACATGGAGGGCCTGGAGCATGTCCAGAGAAGGGCAACCAGGCTGGGGAAGGGGCTGGAGGGAAAATCCTCTGAGGAGCGGCTGAGGGAGCTGGGGGTGTTCAGTCTGGAGAAGAGGAGGCTGAGGGGAGACCTTCTCCCCACCTCCCCTGCCCTACCAGGAGGGTGCAGAGAGGTGGGCGATGGTCTCTTCAGCCAGGGGACAGGAGATGGGACAAGGGGCAATGGGCTCAAGCTGCCCCAGGGCAGGGTCAGCTCAGATGGGAGGGCAAAGTTCTTCCCTGGCAGAGTTGTCAGGGCCTGGCCCAGGCTGCCCAGGGAGGGGGCTGAGTCCCCAGCCCTGGGTGTGTTTAACAGAGGGGAGATGAGGTGCTCAGGGATCTGGTTTAGCACAGGACAGGGATTGGTTGGACTTGATGATCTTAAAGGGCTTTTCCAAACTGGTGATTCTGTGGAACAAGAGCTTTAGTGGGCTCCATCTGTATGTCGTGGGAGGCTGGAAGTGCCACAGCAGCATACAATGCTGTTTAATTGTGTCAGTTTGTCTTCAAGTGATAAATATCGGTGTCTTTCCCGCTTTTTGAATCTCTGGGGCCTGCATAAGGCCTGAATTTTTGTTCTCCCTTTTATCTTTTTTTTTTTTTTTCTTTTAAAGGAGGTTTATCTGTATATCACAGACCCCCAGGCTGGTTTGGGTGGGAAGGGACCTCAGACCCTCCCAGTGCCTCCCTGCCATGGGCAGGGACACCCCTCTCCAGCCCAGGGTGCTCCAAGCCCCATCCAACCCGGCCTTGAACCCTGCCAGGAATCCAGGGGCAACCCCAGCTTCTCTGGGCACCCTGTGCCAGGGCCTCCCCCCTCCCCAGGAAGGATTTCTGCTTCCCAACCCCTCTCCAGCTGCCCTCCTGCAGCTGAAGGCCGTTCCCCTGGGCCTGGCCCTCCCTGCCTTTGGCACCAGCCCCTCTCTTGTGTTGGTACGTACACCGCTTCCATATATGCCAAATATGAGTTTTTCTCTAATGACATCTGCATATCAGTGACTCCTAGACTCCCACTAGGAAAAGAGATAGAATTCCTGCAGAAAATCCCACTTATCATGTCTCATAAAATGGATTTGTTTCAATTTCCCCCTACATTTGCAATTCCAAAGCGATCTGGATGCAAAGCCATGTATGCCTGGAAACAGAAACTACCCTTGGCCTGGGCTGAACTGCCCAGAACAGAAAGTGCAATTTTAGCAGCTGCTTTTTTGGAAAACCATGTCTACTTCCTTTACAGCACTTCATACTTGATTTTATTTCTAAACTTCTCATTGGCTCTGCTGCAAAGCAGGGGGTTTTTTTTTTGCAATCTAAGGAGTCACAAGTACGCCGTATCTTGTGATAGCGTTCGCATGATACGTTGCTGTCCATTCATCGCTGCTAATTCCAATAGATAACCCCTGTGACTAAGTACTTGAGGGCAGGGACTTCTTTTTTTAAAAAACCTTGAGTTAAATAGAGTGGTGTGACAGCAGAGCTGCTGCTGAGGTCCTTTCAGGGCTGGGCGAGGGGAGAAACTGCATGTTCAAGCGCCTTCTGCACGGTCCCCGCGTCCTCCTCTGCTGCAAGCTTGTCCCTGCTCCATAGAAGGAGAACCGTGGAGCAGAGGCCAGCGAGGCTGCAAACTGAATGATGCAATCCCCTGCCAAACTATTTGCTTCTTGAGAGGGCGGCCGCTCGGCTTGCGGTGGGGTTTGGCTGCCTCTCAAGCTCCTGTAACGGCCCCTCGTCAGAGGGAAACGGAGTGGTTCGGGACGTCCTTCCTGCAGAGCGACTGGGTTTTGTTGAATATACCCATTCTTAGAGGAAATCACCTCCTGGTTTTTGAAGGGCTCTGACTCCTTCTCCTCTCTGCATTTCCAAAGCGCTGCGGCGCTCCATGGCAGCACATCGTTCCCCCCCACCTCAGCGCCGCTGTGCCATGCCGGCAGCGAGTCTCCCTTTATCCTCTCCCAGAGCCAAGAATTAAAATTCCTTCAAACTGGCTTTGAGAAATAGCTGCATTTTTGACTCAATATGGGGGTTTGGCTTTCGTAGCTAAACAGGCTTTTAGTCCTGTCCTCCTCATAGAGATGTTTCTAACCGCTCCGAGTGCCTTAACAATAGGTTCACCACCAGCCCCAGAGAAAATCGCTTTGAATGTGGTATTTGAAACCCACCATTGAAATGAGAGGACAACTGCTGAAATGTATTTGGAATAATCTGGAAACAAAGAGGGCCAGTGCTGCGCGGGGGACGGCTGGTTTCAGAAAGAGCTTCTGATATTGGGTGGAGCCTCCTTGTATAGACACAAAAGACATGAGAATTCCATTGATTTATGGGATCCTGGGTGCATCAAGAGGAGCGTGGCCAGCAGGTCAAAGGAGGTGATCCTCCCCCTCTGCTCTGCCCTGCTCAGGCCCCACCTGGAGTGTTGTGTCCAGTGCTGGGCTCCCTGGGGTAAAAAAGACAGGGATCTCCTGGAGAGAGTCCAGAGAAGGGCTACGAAGATGATTAGGGGCCTTGAGCATCTCCCCTGTGAGGAAAGGCTGGGTGAGCTGGGGCTGTTCAGCCTGGAGAGAAGAGACTGAGAGGGGATCTGATCAATGGTTATCAATATCTGAAGTATGGGATGCAGGGGGAAATGGCCAGCCCCTTTTCAGTGTCTGTGGGGACAGGAAAAGGGGCGATGGCTGCAAGTTCAAGTATAGGAAGTTCCACACCAACATGGGGAAGAACTTTTACATAGTGAGGCTGACAGAGCCCTGGGACAGGCTGCCCAGGGGGTGTGGCGTCTCCTTGTCTGGAGAGATTCCAGCCCCGTCTGGACACCGACCTGTGTGCCCTGTCCTAGGGACCCTGCTTTGGCAGGGGGGTTGGACCCGATGATCTCTGGAGGCCCCTTTCAACCCCTGTGATTCTGTGATTGGCTTCAGAAAGTTCTGAGCACCTGCCTTCAGAAAGTCAGTGTTTCCTAACAGGACCTCAACCTTAGCTGGATACTGCTCTGTAGTTACCCTAAGGAGCAGAAATAAGTGTATTTATATAGTTACTATAAGGAAAACAGCTCCTTTAAAAAAAAATGCCAGCTTTTTTCCAAGCTTTAACTTTAGTTGTTTGGGGTTTTGGTTTTCTTTCCTGAACTCTTAGGTCAGGTTTGCCCTAAATGTACGTGCATCAAAAAGCACATATATATAGTTGAAAATCAAGAGTTGACTTAGGTCAAGTGTACCATTAACCACAGGTCATCCCCCCATGGCTGGGGGATGACCTGCTGCAG
>VZTU01032936.1:55990-145178 GCA_013400835.1 Zapornia atra | reverse complement strand
ACGGTACGCAGCCCGCTGGCTCGCAGAGCATTCCATCAATGTAAAAGCTTGCTTTTTTATACATACGCTTTTTTACGTATGTTACTTAGATTTTACTTGTGCACTACATATCTTTTGCATTAATACTTTTTCACCTAGATGCATTTTCCCCCACGGTATATCAATAGCATTCTCTCTTCTCCCTCCACTGATTGAGCAGAGCGGTTACCCTGCTGTTCTGCTGGGATACAGCAGAGATGTGAGAACAAAGAGCCAGCCCCAGCACCTCCCTGTATAGCTCATGCTCCTAAGCTACGGTGTGGCATGCTGTCTCTCTCAGCATTAGCCCCATCAGCTTTTGGTTTCACATCTAAGCCTGTTTCTAAAGGCAGCGACACCATCTGCATACCAAGGGCTTCTGTGCAAACGCTCTGCCCTCCCCCAGGAGCTCAGCAAATGCTTGCTTTTGTCTGCTCCCTGGTGGCATTTCCAAGGGAATGTGAGATCTTATTAAATTTGACCACGACCTCCCTACTTGTCACAGCCTCTACAGGGTTTGGCTGTGTAAAAGCACAATGTTACTAACCAGAAAGGGATTTCTGGAAAGAAGGGGGAGGGGGAACAACCTCAACCCCGAAACCCAACCTCTCCCATCCCTAGAATAAAACTAACCATTTTGTAACAGCATAAATGCTTCACAGTAAGCCAAGGACAGAGCCTGTTCTGCAGTTAAACAGTGTGAAAATCCTCAAATTTCATAGTGACTTGCTGTATCCAAAGGCATTTGAGATTCACCAGCTGATAAAGAGGCATGATGCTGGCAAAAGATGCTTGGGAGGGGTAACGCAGGGAGGAGAAAACCTGTACAGATGATGCAGCATAGGATCCTGGGAACACAGCCAGGGAAACAGCACTGCAGGGAGTCCAGAATGGAATACGTATGTCAGACCCAAAAATACTAGCACTGGAATAGAGAGCCCCCTAATGCATGCATGTATAATAACTGGGATTGGAGGAGGGATAAGATTTTGATGATGACTACTTCAAATAAAAAGGGTGAAATGGTTTATGGCAGTCAAGTTACATCTGAGTATTGTTTTGCCAATTTAAAATACATCATTAGATCTGACTTCATATGTTGCTTTGCATCAGCATTTGCAGAACTATGAATGGGAATATTAGTGCTAAGTGAAGAGAGTCCAGTTGCAGAGCTATGTATATCGGGTAGATAAACACCAAGAGTATATGTTCTACTCCTCTGAAGTGAATTTTAATCTAGAGACAACTGTCCCAGGTCTTACAGGGGCTATAATAGTTAAATATACAGAAAGACCTGTATCTTACATATGTTAATTTTCGTTGTGGTTCCATAGTCCAAAAGGATGCTTGGAAATCTAGCTATATATTCTGAGAATACGTGGTACTCTCATGGTCACTGAGAGGTGCTAGATATTAGGATACAGGGATGCAAAGCTGAGTGCTACTTTTAGATTGTCATGCTATGAAAAAAATACCAATAGGCATATTACAATACCAGATATTGTTGCTAAGAGGGAAACTAAAAATCAGACTTGACAGAGGGCACAACATGTTCCTGGGAACATTAAGTAGAAAAGGAAAGAACATTTTCAGCTGCTATATTTTAATGAAATGGCATCCCAAAGTAGTCTCGGATTGTAATCAAGATTATACTGCAATGCTAGTTGACTGTAGAGTTAATCCAAGTAGGAACGTTCCTGTAGCTGGGAAATGCAGATCTTTGTGTATATAGCCAACTGTAAATCTTAAAAATTTTGTTCTGAAACCTCTTTCTTTAGCCTCTTTGATTGCAGTGCTGCATTTTTCTTTTGTGTCTTAACTGTAGGCATCACGTCTTCCCTCCCTGGTTTGTGCTTTTTAGATTGGGCTTGCTGTGTTAGATATTCAAGTGAGCAATTTGGTTATTTTACTGAAATAATATTATATTAGTTCCAGTTAAACTCTGGTGATCATAGAATCATAGAATGGTCTGGGTTGGAAGGGACCCCAAGGATCAGAGAGCTCCAACCCCCCTGCCACAGGCAGGGCCACCAACCTCAGGCCTGGAGCTACACAAGGTTGCCCAGGGCCCCATCCAACCTGGCCTTGAACACTTCCAGGGACGGGGCATCCACCCCCTCTCTGGGCAGCCTGTTCCAGCACCTCACCACTCTCTCTGTAAAAAAACTTCCCCCTAATATCTAATCTAACCCTTCCTTCCTTTAGTTTTAATCCATCCCCCTTGTCCTGCCATTATCTACCCTTTGAACAAGCTGATTCCCCTCCTGTTTCTCTGCTCCCTTCAGGGACTGGAAGGCTGCAATGAGGTCCCCCTGCAGCCTTCTCAGTGATACTTGTTTGGTATTACAGTATTGTGTAAGAGAAATTAAAAGAAACAGGGCATGGAAAAGAAAAGGGAAAGCTTAGGTTTGTTTCTTCTTTGGTGACTGTGAATGTCTAACATTTGTGCTGACCTTGAGCAATAGCCTGTGTTCCAAATGCTGCAGATAATAAATAATTGACATCTAGATTGCTTGTTTAAATAGGCTTGTTTGTGTGCTGCCCTTGGTGGAGTTTAAGTTGTTCATTCTAGCCTTTTGCTGACATAACTACCCTGTCTGCCTTGTTGGAAGCTAATGCAGTAAATCATAAGCAACTTAAAGGGAGGTGAGGTCAATCTCATGTATCCATTCTTGGCAAATGGAACTGGAGATGGATTCTGGCTGGAAGTGCTCAGCTGTGATGTTTGGCTTTGAACTGCTTGGCAGTTTTGAAATCCCAAGTAATAGGAAATAACACACAGGGAGAAATAAATGTCATGGATACTACTTCCTTATCCACAGTGTTGTGTCTTTCCTGTACCATCCTGAAGTTGCAGTTTGGTTTTATGTTAAAGTCAAACTTATAGAACTCTTGCATTATTTTTAATGGTTCAGTAGATGAAAAAGAGCTGGAAAAACTGCAAAGTAGGATGAAGTAATTGAAAAAAATGTATTTTAATGCATGTATCTGTCAAGCCATATAGTAAATTATTTTAAAATGTTTAAATGGAGAAATTTGTATCTTCATGAAATCTAGGACTCTCTTCTACTTAAGGTTGAAGATTATAGGAAACTAATGATTTTTCAGGTTCTGATCCTTCAAGGTTTGCAAGCCAAATAACCTTAAATGTTGCTATTTCACACAGAATTTCAAAGCATCTTATGTGAAGATGTACTTGTCATGGAGAACGTTGCATGGCAGTGCTGGTGGGCAAATGGAAAATGTGGGGTGCAAAAAAGTGAGATTACTTGCTCAGTGGGTCCTAGAAATCATACCAAATCCTTGTTCTCAGTTCTGCTGCTTGCTCCCTACAAAGTCCCAGCTCAAGCACTTTCTGAAAATTTCCCTCAAGGCTGTCTAGTTTAATCATGTTCATGTGCTTCCTTGCTGTTCTTTCAGTGCTAGCAGCTATTTTCTGTCAGGTTTGCCAAGGAAAAAATCCTTATGCTGGACACTAGAAAAGATACAGCCAGGATGTGTGTCTGGGCAGAGCTGTGAGCATGTAATTCAAAAGCTTTCAGAATACTTCAGGCATCCCCATTTCTCACACATACACTGCTCTGCAGCTACAATATGAAGTATCAGGTATCCTTGAAACGTCAGTAACAGATAGGTGTGCTTGTTTTCTCAGCCTGCTTTGTCAGCTTATTTCTTTATTTCTAAGTCTAAATCTGTATGGACCTATTGAATTTGCATTAGAGACAGTAGGAAACTGTACTAACAATGTTATAATCGCTGAACTTCTTAGAGATCCTGGGTATTTTACTGACAAGCTCAGGATTACTCTAAAGAACAGTGTTAGAAGATGGATATCTCCTTCTCTGGAGATATTCAAGGCCTGTCTGGACACCTACCTGTGCAATCTGTCTTAGGGAGCCTGCTTTGGCAGGGGGGTTGGACTCAATTTGCTCTTGACCCCTACAATTTGGTGATTCTGTACTACACCTTCTCATAATGGGATGTGTTATATCTCTGGAGGCCTGTAGAAGCAAAGATGCCAGTAGGAATGTGAGCGATGGCCTACTCAGCCTGTGCTCCATCAAAAATGGCCTTTTATTTTTATGCATAAAATGGGAAAATCAGTAATTGGCACACATTTTCAGCCAAAGCAACAAAAGTGTGTTGCTTTCTGTGCATGCCTGCTGAGTTGATTAACATCAGTGGTTGGAGATGGTGCCAAAAGAGGAGGCAGACTCAAAGGTATTAACAGTTTCAATTATCTCCTGGGCATCTAGCATCAGCACTGTGAACTCTGCAGGTTACTTGGACAAAAGCTACTCATCCCTGACTGGAACATTGCACACACTAGAAATTAAGCAGTATGAAGCACACTGTTGTAATAAGCCCTGTACCTTAAATAGGAAAATAAAAATACCATGAAATTTGGCATGATCAGCAAAGGTTGATATTAGGGCCTGAAGATTATATTCTGTTGTGGAACAGCTTTGTTTGAACAACATTTTGTTCCAATCAGGAGAGCTTTGATTTTGATGAGTTATCCTATGAATTGTCACTCATTGCTGCCCACTTATCAGAGGTAACACCCCAATGGCTCAATATGATACCTGCACACACCTTCAGTTCCTTCCTAGTGCTCGTAGAGCACATCCAGCCTGGGACAAATGGCTGTCACTGTGTTTGCCATGTAGTTTATGTGAAAAGAAAAATCTTGATATCCAGAGAGGGAAATCTTTTCTATGTTGGTAGCTGTGGTATTTAGAAAAGAGAGGCTTTAATGAAATGAGGCTAACTGGTCTCTACTGGTGTTGACAATAGTGCTGGAAAACACGAGTGTCTTGTGGAACTCGAATGAGTTCAGCTGTGGTTGATTTTAGAGGGGAGGCTGGTGTATGGTTTTATTGCATGTATCACTAGTTAGATATGTTTGTTTCCCATCAAAATGGAAATGTGGCAGACTACAGATTTCAGAGCATCCTGTGTGTTTATAGAATTGTCACTTCAAGATTCCTATGTGAGCGTAATGTATAGAATCAATCAAAGTTACTGTCTGTCTTCTTTCTGCTAACTTCTCTACTTGGCAAGTGAAGGTAACTGTTTGGGTTAATGTGAAGCTAATCCAGACCCAGAAGCCTTCTCTACATGGTCAGAAAAATTCAAGAAAAGTATTTTTCATAATAAAAAAATTCTTTAAAAGAATCCTTGGAAAAAATTCTAATTGACAATTCAATTCTTAAGATGCTAACACACTCCAATAAGAACAGGAGAAAGGAAAGTGATTTCTTTTGAAGGACAGCACTCTGACCTTGAGGCTCTCTTGCTCTCTTACTCTCTCATACATCAGTTTTTGACAGGTCCTGCTTTTTGTGATCTGTCACATCAAAGGACTACCATAGGTTTGTAGAAAGGTTGCTGCACTTTGCATTCAGTCTTGTTACTGTCTCATTTTTCTTGTGAAAGATAGAGACAAGTGAGAGGGACACTAATGAGATTGGTACGTCCTGATTCACGGGACTTCACTAGAAACCAAATGGCTGATCTCATCTGGGGTTTCCCATGAGGAATAAATATGCTTTAAAACTTCATTTGGAAAGCTAGTTATGTTTTGCTACCCTTTCCAGGTGTAAGACACAGCTCTTGCATTAATTATTATTTCTTACCAAGGAAAAGAGATTATAGCTCCAGAACTAATACAAAAAGGAAAGATTTTTTAATTCCTTTAGCAAGATGTCAAGCAAACAGGCAAGGTGTACTGCAGGAACAATGAGGAAATATATCTGTGTTTCTATCCATAACTCTGCATGTAGCTGGATATTTCTATTGACATCTACACACGCACTTCTAAATATCTGCATGGTTGGTTGTAACATGACAGTACAAATGTGCATCTGTACCATAACCTCTCTGACATTATGTAGCAAAACACTCCCTCTGTCTGTAATTTCCCCAGGTCTCAAGTAATCAGACTACGTTTTATGCACCATTTTAGACTGTTTCAGCCACTAACTTCTAAAGTGAAGGTGCAGGAATTTAGGTAAGGTAGATGAAATTGGGCATTCCAGATTCAGTTTGACAGCCACTTATCAAGCTTCTTATTTCTTCTTACAATGACTTTTTTTCCCTTGTGGTGGCCTGCATACTCAGATGCATATGTTCACTTTTGATGCCTTTGGTTCCTGTGTGGTGTGTGTTGCCAGGTTGGGTTTCTCACATTCTACTGATCTTCACTCTTTCTGTAAAGAGTTCCACATCATCGAATGGCTGGGAACAAGCACTGTTTCACATGACTGTTCTTCAGGATTCTTCATTCCCTTTGATAAATATCCTATCAGAGATGTTAGGTTGTTAGAGATGTTAGATGTTAGATTGTTAGGTCTTTTTATTGAGAAAAGACCTGTGTTCCAGCAGGGCAGAAGGAGCTTAGTAGTTCTTCAATGAAAAAATAGCAGTGGGCTTACCATTAAAGTCCAGTATGTGTTGGCTTGAGAGCTCAGTTCTGTGATTCCTTGAAGCAGAGAGGTCTGTCAATGGATGCTCTCTTGTTCTGAACTTGGCATATGACTGACATAATTATTCTTTTATTCTGTTGCTGGCTGTATTGTATGATCCTTCTTCCATAACTGGAAATGAAGCAAGTGCAACTCTCTGTTGGGATTTCCAATACCCGATCTTGTTAAGGATAACAGCCTCTTGGAGAGGCATGTACCAGACTCTCTGCAGTCAGCTTGCATTATTAAACAAGCAAGAATTACCTTCTGCTGACAGCACTGTCTGCAGCATGTACCTTGCTCAGTTTTGTTGCTGTCCTCATCTACTGCACAATTTCCATTCACTGCACTGAATCGGTAAGACTAAGATTTTGCATGCAACTTCTCATTAAATCAATCTGTGACCCTTTTCTCTGCTGTATATTCCCCTGGGAATGACTTTGTTGGCATGTGTTTACCACCCTGGGACCTGAGCCAGTTAAGATGCAGCGTGTTGTAGGGATACTGAAATGCTACAACTTCAAGTGTAATGATTGAAGTCATTAAAGTTGTTGACAGTTAATTTGCTCAAGCCAACCTGTACAGGGATGATCCCTTACAGCTGTAAGCAAACTGGGATGATCGCAAAAGCCTTGCTAGGAATATCTAAACAGAAAGGAGCATGCTTGGATGGCCCAGGAACAGTACAAATCTATGATCTTTCACTTTGTTTTCATGTCTTTTCAGGCTTCTTTAGTGAAGTTGCTTAGCAAAGTCAACACAACCTTGCATTGACTACCTGCCCTAGGTTAATTATCAGCTTTCGTTGAGCTGGTTTGAAGAGAAATGATCCTTAACACAAATTCCCCAGACTTCCATGTAATGCAGCCAGAATGCCTTGGCAGAGTGCCACTGTGTTTGCACTGAGAGAATGGGAGGGAGCGAAGGAAAGGAACACGGAGCTGGCCAGGTCTAACAAGCATATCAGGAGAGGGCTTGGCATTCCTTGTGTAATTTTTTTCCATTGTTTTTTTTCCCAGCAGCGTTTGGCTCATATTAGATTTTAATACTGTAAGGTAAGAGATTGATTGACAGCTACATCTCAGCTGGGTTCCTGGAAGCCTGCAGTTGTGTGCTGTAAACTTAACTATGACCTCACCAGTTATCCTCATAACAAAAAATTGGCTTTTAGCATGATTAAAATAGATTGGTTCTTTCTTCTAAGGTTCAACATAGATGTTATATTCCTAATACTTTGGGCTCCACCACTGTGCATGGTATACTCATCTCTGTAGATTTCTTTTTCCATGCTACATATGTACTTCACGCTAAATCTTCAGCATTAATGGAAGAAGCAGAGTGATAGTGTGAACACTGGTATTGATAGTCAGTGTCCACCATTAAGGCCTGCTCAGTTTAGTTCAGTCTTGGCCAGAAGGTCCAGCCCCTTGAGGTCCTGCTCAGCATCTGTAACTTCTTTAGGCCTCAGCCTTCTGAAGAGACGGTCAGCTTCGGTGACTGCAAGTTTGAGATCATTCTGTGGCATCTTCAGCTTTTTCTTTTGAGCATGGATTACAGTTTGAACAGACATTTTTGCTAATTTGTTTGCTGTGTTGTGAGAGGAGGAGGAGAGAAAAGTTTATGGCTGGCAAGTAAGTCCTATCATTCGACTAGTGAGTCAAAAGAATTATGCGTGTTGCACCTTGAGCAATTCATTCCCATTCTCACTGTGCAGAAGAGGGTGTTTGTGGGGCTTTCAGTCCCACAAGTGGATAGTCAAATTTCATGCCTAATCTGCTTTATAGAATGACATTTTTCATTCATTTTTATACCTTTATTACTGAGGAGGAAGGGAAGGTAATATAAAATGTTCAGATAACAAATAGTTGCCTGAAGATTTAACCATGCCTTTGTCACAATTTATTACCTATAGCCACCACACTTGCCATTATTCCTTTTTCTTTGCCCTCAGTTTGAGCTGCAGGCTCCATAAACAGTAATCTCTTAACCATGACTTCATGCTCAGGCCCTAGCTGTGTTTTAAAATTCATACCTTTCACTGTGGACTTGTGCAAGAAGTCTTTTGCCTGACATCATCCTCTCTATCATGGTGTTAGAATGTTCTTACTTATGTTTCCTGCCACTGTCAAAAATAACAGATCAGCTCTTCCAGACATGACTCTCCAGCAGTGCTCGGATTTCAGGTGTGTTTGCTCTGACTCAGTGATTACATTTTATAATTACTCCCAGTTTGCACCCCATACTGTACTGGGACCCTGTTAGGCTATTCCAGAAATAGAAAGCAGGTGTTGAAATAATAAATGCTCAGTGTCAGGTTTTATCAGCCCAAGAGATTATCTTGGCTAATGCAATCCCTCTGGTGAATCCTGTTGAAGAAAAGCAGAAGTCCCTCTTTAGTCTATAATAGGAGAAAATCTCTTTATCTTGGAGATGTGTTTCAACAGCAGTTGGAGGGCATTTGTATCCGTACCTTTTAAGAAGGGCAAGTACTCATCCTAATAAGATGCAAGACTTAAGAGACTCTAAGATGACTTTAAGAAAATGCACTGTCAATGATCCATTTTATAGAACTTATATGGCTTATTCATTAAACAAAGCATACTTTCCATGTCAGAAGATAGAGCTAGACAGTGTTGTTTAATTTCATCCGAATATAGACAGTTGTATGAAAACTTTTAGCTTCATCCCTAGAGTGTCAGAGCAAGAACAATGAAAAATTTAAGATTGACAGCTGACTCACCCTGTTGTACTGAAATACCAGCAGAATTCTGTTTCATACTGAAGGATCACCAGATTTTTTAATTGGAAACAGTGGATTCACAACTAGCCAGATGTATCTCTGTATGTTTCGTTTTCAATCTGTTTTGACCCTAGGACTTTATTCTGAATTTGGTTTAAACCCACTTGTTGAAACCAAGACTTCAAGATGATTCTGTTAATTATCCATGTAATGGAAGCTGGTCACTGGAGTCATTCGGGATTCTTGTTGCCCGTGTACATCAGGAGTCCATTAGTGAGGAGCATCTTGATTTCTTTCTTTGAAAGATGGGCTGTTGGCCAGCCTGGGAAGGCCTTTCTCATGCAGCTGCTCTTGTCAGTCACAGTCAGAAAGATTGAGGATAGAGATACGGCATGTAGATCATATTTGTGGTTTCAGCTTCTAGGTGTAGTAGTAGTACTGGTAGTATCAGATTGGGTTGGTTTTTCAGTGTTTCTGAGGAACAACCATGAGGGGCTTTTTAGAAATAATAAACTCCTGTGTCCTTACTACAACAAGGAGAATTAGGTTTTGATAGTATTCCATGTATCCTGTACGTTGTCTTTATCACATGGATATGAACCTGCAACATACCAACTATTCTCAGCACCAGCTGAGGCTAAAGAGGAGCCGGGGATGCTCCAGCTTACCCGGGAATAGCCCCAGAGACAGGATATTGCAACAAACCTGATGGGACTTCTCAGAAAGGGCTTATGCTCACAGTCACGGGCAGGTTTTCAGAGGAGTTCAATCTCCATTTCAGTATCCTTCAGAAGATGCTGAGCACTTCTGAAACTTGGTCCCCTAATTCTTGTGACAGCTTAGTTAAGGGCCGTGCTTAACCGGGCATCCGAGTGTATCTCTCCTCCATGGTGTACCTGGAGCTACGGACAGGGTGTGTTTGCTCCATGGTGAGCATGCTTCGGGTGTTGTGAGCTGGGTGTAAAATGCATTTTTGTCTTTGCTTTGGAGACATTTGGCCGCTCTTGTCTTTGCTGAGAGTCCCTCTCCTCATCTTCACTCCCGGGCGCTTTACAGTGGTTTGTTGGGAAGCGTGCTAGCGCACGGCCTAGCAGAAGCCCTGACCGTTCACTCCTCTGCAGCCACGGCTGCCCCAAGCCCTGCCAGGCTCCCAAGCAGGTTCCTGGCCGCGGTGGAGCCCGGCTCCCGGCCCTACGGGGCCTGATACAGTCGGTGCCTTTCTTCGAGCCGCCTGCAGTTCGCGCTCGCTGCCCCTGGGTGGCCCGCACGGCTCGGCGAGACACTCCTTTCTCTGCGAGCTCGCTTGCTCTGCCTCTTTCTCCCCCCTCCTTTTATTCCAGCAGTCAGACAGCTAATTAACTGCACAGCCCGGCCTTCGGTGCGTAATATTGTAATGAGGTAGGAGGGAGAGCCGCAGCTGCTCCAGCATGAGCAGCGGGCTCTGTTCCCTGTGCCAGGAACTAGGAAGGACCTGACTTTTTTTTTTTTCTTTCTTTTTTTTCCCCCTCCCTAAGTTGACTGAAGCGTAGACGTTCAAAGCAGATAGAGGCAGGTCCGCCTCTGGCACGGAGCATGAGCGGGCCGGCGGGGTCCTAGTAGCGCTCGGGGAAGAGTCGGGGGGAGTGACCGAAGATGGGCAACCAGCCTGGGCGAGCCGAGGAGCACGACCAAGGTCTGTACGGACCCTGTGAAATGCCGGGGCTGTAACTGCAGGGGATGGGGTTTTGTTCTGGGGAGGGGGGAGCTTAACTGCAGTGTCCCACTGAGCAGGAACAGAAGCTGTTGTCATAGCTAATGCTGATGGCTTCGAGCCTGCTAGAGAAATTAACCGCTGTTTACCTTGTGCCTTGTAAACGCTGCTTGTTACAGCTCCATACCTGAGATCACAGCACGGTCCTTGGGGGAGCTTTGCTGAAAGGAATCCTTTGCTGGCTGGAGCAGAATGCCTACAAGGGAGGGACCCGAATGCCTGATAGATATTATTTTACATAGTCCGCATGATGCAGCTAGAAAGTTACAAAGCTCTATCTAGTGCTGTCCATCCAACTCGTCAGGATCTGCAGCTTGCCTGCGTTAGCCTTTGCCATTGTTCGTGGCCTGAGGCCTGAAATTTTCCAGGCCCTAGAATTTAAAATGATGCCTTTGTGGAAGGTCTTCCCACCATTGTCCTTTCAGAAGTGCAGTGCTTTGCATGTTAATCAGTAGCAGATTTTATAGAAAGCCAAGAGCTAGCTAGTATCAGGTATATCTAATTCCCCTTGTGCCAAACGCCTGTACTGTAGCCAGGACGGCTAGTAATTTGTTCCTGATGCCGTAATACTGTTTTGCTTGCCTTCTGATTCATTTTGCTTGCTTCTCAAATGCTGAATGAGGGGAAAAAAAATCCTGTAGGCCTGCTGATTTCTGCTGCTTGTTCCTTAGTTTTTGTTCAAGCTTGGAACCCTCTAACATACAGAAAACAGATAGGTTGTATTTCCTGGCACTCCATTTCTTACCGTTGCCATGGGAATTTCATTCACAAAATTTTATTAAAGCTGTTATTGCTTGATCAGGGTTTCTTTATAACTTCAGATTGTGTCTGTAGCGATTGCTTTAAAAGCAAATTACATGCATATCTGAGGGCTAGTACCGTGAGGAAAAGCAAGAGGCAGACATCGCAGCATTGCTGCTCTTGGATCTCTCACAATAGATCTGCCGGTGAGTGCTGGAACAGCAGTTAGGTGTAGGGGAGAACTCTCTAGCAGTATGTTAATCAGCAGGCTAATGAAGAACACAAAAGCTGCCAGTATCCAGTCACCAGAAGAAATGCTGCCCTAAGGGAAAGTTAAACTTTAGGCTGGAAAGTATGGCTGCCTACATCCCCAGGCCCTGGGGTCATTCCACTGCCAGCTATGGAAGCCCTGTTGGAACTAAACACATTACTGTCATTTTAGGAGGGATAGTACTGATGATAAACTAAGGACAGGGATGGATAAAAGCATGGGGAGGTAAGCTATTAACTTCCGAGCAGAGTTTGAGAAACTGTGATTGTGCAGGGTCAGTGGTGTGATTTGAACAGCTTATTACTATTAACATGGATGATAAATGAGCATGCAGACCCCCTGTGGCTTTTGAAAAATCTCTTTCATCCTTTGTTTTTTGTCCTGTGATTTATTTTATTGAAAGGGAAAGGCTTATGCCTCTGCACCTAAACAGTTTTAAAACTTCCCAGTTTTCAAGGGTAAACTGTACTGTCTTGTTTTAATGTCCTCATTGTTTGTAAGGTATGAATATGACTGGAAAACACAGAGCATTTTGTATTGAGCTACATGCTCAAAACTCTGCTTTAATAATGAAAAAAGTTTTGGGAATGTCAGTGCAGACAGCACATTCCTTCTTGTGTGTGAGAGCTCTGGCTTTTGAAGTCACAGGATTATGCAGGCATCTGAAGCAGTTTGTGTTGATTTTTTACAAATAGGACGTAAAAACTTGGTTTTCACATTAGAATGTGATACATGGAAGTGTCTATGCCAGGCTTTGTTTCTGCTCGGATGAATTTAATTCAACTCTCATTCAGGAACATCTACAACTTGAGTGATGTGGTACTCTGGTCCTTTTGGAATAACCAAAGAGAAACCTAGAAATGGGCTTCTCTCTTGATCTGGTTTATGTTTCAGCTTTAACTACAAACAATCCAATCCTGACCTGGATGCTTTAGTCTCTTAAAAATCCAATCCTAAAATATAGGTTATAACCTAAAGAAAAATACTTACATACTTAAGAGAATATGATATATTTCAACAGGTTTTCCTGTTGAGTGGAAATAGGAATAACAGGCCATGGGGATGCGTAGCTTTTGGCTGATGAGGCTACAGTTCTATGACAAAGATACAGTTTAGTTTCAAAACTAAATTACGCAATACAGGTCCCAGAAACCACACTTTCAGGGTCTGTCAGTGCCCTGAGAATGATCCTGACTCTACAGCTAACAATCTTGATTCAGGATACAAAGATACAGCTGTGATAACTCCCAAGTTCTGGGTGGGCTGGTCAGTGCTGTCAAGGAACAGGAAGGAAATCACAGCCCCCCCAAGCTGAGCAGTTTGAAGCTAACACCTTAATACAGGGGAATCTGGAAAAAAAATATAGTTGGCTGAGGTGAAGGATTGTGGAGAAGTGAAGGCAGAACATCCTACATCATGTCTGTCTTGGAAAGTAATCCACTGCTGGTGTCTGGCTAGGTATGTTTTGAACAGAAGATTTACAAGACTCTGTAACAGCTCAGTATCATCAACCTAAATTAATCAACATGTTGCTAAGTTGTAAAAGTGCCTAAAAAGCAGTTGAGGAGATTGCTTGTAATAATGCAAGATTCTACAGGCTTTTCCTGGCTTCTGATTTTAAAATAAGCTTAAACTATTTTTACAATAATTTGTAAGAACATTTGTGGTGTGTGAACAAAGTTTGCATCACGTTTGCCAAAACTCTACTTGCAAAGTGGGTAAGCAGCTGCTTTCCCTGCTATGCCTGAGTGCTTTCAGTATTCCTATTTATAAAGTAAGTAAAAGATGCTTTATAGCATGTCAGGATGAAACTACATATAACAAAGCACAGAAAAATACATAGAACAGTAGTGAATATGGATGCAGTTTGTCAGCAGAGTCAGTTTTCAGCTTCTGAAACTGCCTGCCTCAAACTAAAGAAGCCTTTAATATATACAGACACAGACCAGTGAAACAGTGGGAACATTTCTTGGGTGTTGGGCAGAAGAATGCAACGTTATCCAGTTTCTACTGAGAGAGGAAGCCTTTAAAACATCAGTCTGCCTTGGAAACGGTGAGGCAGCCTGTATTTTTAAACAGGAGCATTAAGATTCTTTGACATTGGTTGACACGGTGATGGTGGGGTTTTGTTTATCCCCTAAACATCTGCAGGTGATGTGGTGATTCATATCTTTGGGCAGGAGAGGGAGAAATTACTCAATACGTACAAAACACTTTCTTGAAAGAAGCAGTTGAATGGGAAATGTGAACTCTAGCTGGAACAAGGTAATGGGTGGGGTTCTCCAAGGGTTAGACTTTTTTTGGGACTGTGCTTATTTGTAAAACATGCTTACATGGCTTGGATGAGGATATCAAGTGGCAGTGCATACACCAAGCCAGCATTGATCTGTTTTCTTATGTCTGTTTTGTTCTGGCCTCATCTTATTTTTGAGGAAGGAATTCTTCAGAGTAGTGATACAGCTTGTAAAACATATGGAGACTTTGAAGATAATGGGTATTGTAGAAATACATAATTATTTCTTGTGATTTCTGGTTTTCTTTCTTGGAGGTGTGTGGTGACTGGCAGAGAGCAACTCGCAATTCAATAGGAATTTTAGGTGAAGCCATTTTATGAGGTGAAATCACCCAGATTCTAGACCTTTATTACTGCAAACGTGGCAAGCTAAAAAACTGTTAATTGGTTACACACACTGTTCACACTGTATTGATTGGTTAGTAATTATAATGAGTTCTGATAAACCTATCTTATAGCTAAATCTTTTTAGTTTTCCTTTAATGCCTAAAAGCATCCCCACACCTGCTGTTTGACCATCTTATTATGGTTGGTTCTTAACCTGTTCCGTTTCTCCCAAGTAACTTCCCATAACTGCTTCTTGATTTAGGGCAGCCTGTACCCCTATAAAAAGGTTGCTGTGTTTTGAGCATGTGATTATTAGGATCCTCAGAGCATGAATAACTTTTCCTGTGTCATAGGAACAGGAGGAACATTGTCAGGGCCTAAATCTTGGGAGAAGAGAGCTGGGCTGCTAGCAGGCCTGCTGTCTTCCCCGACAGAGGTGTGTAGTCAGATCTTTTCTGGGTGCACTCCTCAGTGTCTGTCCTCTGCTTCTCTTCCTTTCTCCTTTTTTCTAAAAGTGGGAGCCATTCATTTTAACTCTGTTACATGTCAGCACGCTGTTTCTGCCAAGCAAGAGCTCAAGAGAACAGATGAGTTTAATGATGGTGTGGGGGGAAGGGAGGGAGGAGAGAGGGGCCAGCAAAGCTAATGAATCACATAACAGCTTTCATGGAAATACCAACAGCAAGTCATGTCCTCTTCGAGCTCAGGCAGCAAGCTGTAGACCTTTTGTTCCCAGTGGAGCCAACAAACCCCAGTTTGCTCTACAGTGGATGGTTTAATTCCTTAGTCACCTCTTCCTCCCACAAGTCATTCTCGCACAGGGGTTTGCAAATGCTCTCATTCTTCGGAGCAGTAACACACTGCAGATTAAACTGGTATTGAAGAAGTTTATTTTCCCCTGGAGGGTAATTTTTACTTGACTTAAGCTTCTCTTCCAAGGCCAGTTAGGCCCAGCTCTGTTGATTAGTCTTGTGATGTGTCTTGACTGGGTTGACATTATTAAATCACTTCAGAAATACCGACTAACAGATGTCAAATGGCAGTAGTCTCTTCTGCTCTGCAGGCCAGTGGGATGAGTACAGCCAAGAGACTATGTCACACTTTGGACTGGCCTCTTAGAGGAATTTAGTCATGAGTATGACTAACTCATTGCCTCTGAAATTATCTGTTTGGGGCAGATTTAAGTGATAATCTGAAGTCTCCCAATCCCAAAATGAGGACAATGAAGGCTAAAGGAATGGAAGAGATCCTATAAGTTCTCCTACGCTAAAGCAGGGCCTTTACAACAACAGTTTTCAGCTGGGAGGATGTGTCGAGTGGGAGTACTTTCTCTGTGGACAGGACCAAAGCTTGTATAAGAACACGGCAGGGCAGCAGGATATGGTTTATGCATTTTGTTTTGTGTTAAATTGTTTTGCTGATGAAAATTAAAACCATTCTTGGATGAAAGCAGAGAGCAGTTTCTGGCAATCTTGCTGAATGAGTGGGTCGATAAGAGCTTGTACTGTGGCTACAAGCCCTGCATACTACACTTTCACCTCAGAGCCCATGGTGTTTTAGGATCTATGAATACAAGTTGTGGTAGGATAGTACATGTAAAAGCTACTTTTCTTGAGGGTTGTTTTATTAGTTTACTTAATGTGCTGCCGTTGACTTGACAGTGCCAGAGTGATAAGGAAACAGCCAGTGGATGGTTGTGATTGTGTGTTGATTCTGGAATGAGTGAAAAGGATGAGGAAATAAGAATTAGGGGAGAATATTAGAGAAAAAGCAAAGCTAGCTTACTTGTTTGTTTGGGCTGTACTTGGCTCCTCAAGATCTTAAAGCTGTAAAGTTAGCCAGAGAAATTTTAACAAACATTGTACCTTGGTCTTCCTACTGAAACCTCCCAGAGCCCTGGAGGTATTAACGAGTCTGGAAACAGTCCTGTGTTTTGGAGCTTCTACTAGCATTTCAGCAAAGTAATTTCTCTTACTTTTTCCCTTTTCAATTCCTCTGCGATTTTACTAGCTTACTCTTCATAAAATCTCCTGATTTCCACAGGGAATGTAGCTTCCATAACAACATGAAATCGGGAAACTGAAGTACTACTTTGATTTCATTTGCTCTGTATTGCTTGAAGAGGACTTAATTTGACTTTTCTGTGATTATTAAGCTGCCACTAGCAGGTTGATAAATCTTTGATACTTCCAGTGGTCTTCTATACTGTCCCATGGTCAGGCCCCACCTTGGGTATTGTGTCCAGTTTTGGGCTCCCTGGGATAAAAAAGACAGGGATCTCCTGGAGAGAGTCCAGAGGAGGCTATGAAGATGATTAAGGGGATGGATCATCTCCCGTATGAGGATAGGCTGAGTGAGGTGGGACTGTTCAGCCTGGAGAGAAGAAGACTAAGGGGAGACCTAATTAATGTTTATCAATATCTTAGGCATGGGATGCAGGGGGAAATGGCCAGCCCCTTTTCAGTGTCTGTGGGGACAGGACAAGGGGCAATGGCTGTAAATTGGAGCACAGGAAGTTCCGCACCAACATGGGGAAGAACTTTTCCCCAGTGAGGGTGCCAGAGCCCTGGGACAGGCTGCCCAGGGGGTGAGGAGTCTCCATCTCTGGAGATATCCAAGACTCGTCTGGACGACGACCTGTTCAATGTGAGCTGAGGAGCTGCTTTGGCAGGGGGTTGGACCCCATGAGCTCTCCAGGTCCTTTCCAACCCCTGTGATTCTGTAATCCCCAAGCAGTTTGAGTGTGATGATTAAAGATCATACAAAACTGAGGATCTCTGATGATAAGAGACACTGCTGGGTTTTTCCATGTATCAGCCTCTTTCTTCCCATAATCCAAATTAGACATGTGTTCACAGATCTCTTTTGAAACATTCCCTCTACTATATTTCATGGAGCAGTAATGTTTTTCAATATACATCAGTAGATCTGGATTGCACAGGCTGAGGCAGAGTGCTTTGTCCCTGTATGATCTGTGCTCATGGGTCACTTCTCTCAGGCTGAAGAATTACAGAACTGTAGCTTTCTGCCCTCTTAGTCTGTGCAGCACACAACTAACAAACTATAAATCTTCATCAACAGCAAAATTCAAATGTAAAGTTCTGACAGGGAAGTTTGATTTTGATGGCTGGAAGAATGCAGCCTTGGGAAGACGTAAGGCTGACATGAGTTTGCAGGGCCCAGTTCTGAGCACGCATCGGGGGGGTGTTGGCTGAAACAAGGTGCTCTATTCTTCCATTTGCTACCAAGGGAGCTTCAGTATCTTCATTGGAATTTGTTCAGTTGCTTAAGAAAAATATTAGGGACTAAGTAAATGTGTCTGTGTCACAGAATTGTAGGGGTTGGAAGGGCCCTGGAGAGCTCATGGGGTCCAACCCCCTGCCAAAGCAGCTCCCCAGCTCATACTGCACAAGTCGGCGTCCAGACGGGGCTGGAATGTCTCCAGAGAAGGAGACTCCATCACCCCCCTGGGCAGCCTGTCCCAGGGCTCTGGCACCCTCACTGGGGAAAAGTTCTTCCCTGTGTTGGTGCAGAACTTCCTGTGCTTCCTGTGAGCAGAGTTCTGTTCCTCTCATTCTTGCACTGATGGGTGCTTTGGTGCTGCTAAAAATCATTGGTGAAAGTAGGACACTACTGAAGCAAAGAAGAATTTTCCCAGTGACTTCAGTGAAGTCATATTTATTAATGTATGGGAAGGAGCTTTAGGGACAGGGTGCAGTTTAGTCATTTGGCACATTGGACTTTTATTGGCTGACTTTTCTTCCCTTACTGAATTGCAGTTAGTCATTAACCTTTCTTTTGCATTGCTTTGCCATGGACTAGTGACCAATATTCAGGATAATTTGGCAGATGGTAATGTGTTATGTTTTTATTGCTTTCAATGATGTGTTCAGTTTCTAAACTAGGATGATATCTGAAAATATAAAGGCTACTTTAAAAAAAAGACAAAATAGTTATTGAGCAAACTTTTAATCTGTAAGGACAGTGCCCTTCACCCACCTTCAGCCTCAGAACATTGCAGTAGGATTCTTGAATTCAGCAGAAAAGCCTGTAAGGTCATCTGATTTTTCTTTACAGCCTTTTAGTTTTAACAAGTTTACGTCTTACAGGTAGAAGGTGGTTTTGCCTTTTACCTTAATGGTTTCCTTTAGAGGGGTTTGTGCAACTGCATCTTGATACAGGGTTGTTTCAATAGGAATATGTAAAGCAAATGTGAACACACCAGAGAAGAGCTTTTGAAATGCCATGGAGAGAAAGATTGAAATGAAGCGCATTGTTTTCCTGATCATCACTGACCAGTCCAACTGACTAGAGAAATCCCATCCTGTATTAAGCTGTTTTAATTAACATGAACAAAGTAAAATGCAAAGGTTGTTTCTTCTCTGCATCTGGAAGATATTCTTTTGGGTTTTTTACACCCTAAAGGTCTTCTGCATTTTGATATTGCAGCATTTGTACTGAAGATGTAGAAATCCTTATAATATCATATGATTATGCCTCATAATCTCTTTAATGGGGTTGATTCTACGAGGGTGTGGATAATGGTAAATTTAGTTCTTGCAAGACAGGCAAGAGAAAGACCTTCAAAAGTATATCTGAATATTTGCATTTCAGACACAAACATGTATGATTTCTGAAATAAAGCAGGGGTAATTCCCTATGCTTGAGCAGAACAGAACCAGCTGAGCTGTAAGGTCTGTTAGTCAGAATTAACAGCTGATTAGTTGTGAGACTCAGTTTCCACAAACACCAGTCATAGCAGGGAGAAAGCTCACAGCAGCAGCTCGGGACAGCACAATGTCTGGGACATAATAAAGCAGTTGCTAAATTGCTGCCTGCAGAGAAAAAGTCATGTTTCACCTGGTCAAGGGCAAATTGTCAGTATCTTTGGTCAGAAAACAAAAAGAAAAACTTAACAATTATATATCCAAACAGAAGTGGGTCTAAGTCTTGCTCCCAAGAGCATGTAATATCAGGCACAGTGCTGGTATTCTAATGCCAGGAAGGGCTAAGGCAGTGATGTCATATCCATCCCCACTGCAAATATTCCTTGAACAGAAAGAGTGCTCCAGAAAAGTGGTGTAAATTATATAAATCTTCAAAGGGTTTTTTAAACCTCTGTAGACTGGAAGGCTGTGTGCCAAAGGCAGCCTGTTTTTGATGGGCTAAAGCAATGTACAGATATATTTATGTTATAGGATCATGGAATCATAGAATGGTCTTGGTTGGAAGGGACCCCAAGGATCATACAGTTCCAACCCCCCTGCCACAGGCAGGGCCACCAACCTCCAGGCCTGGAGTTTGGTGTCCAGGCTTCCAAAAGTACATGACATACCTTTCCTTAAGCCACAGCCGAGTATCCATCTGCCTGTCCACAAGTCCTAGGCTTTCAATGTATCTTGCCCCACGGTGGGAGCCACAAAGCTCTGAGGTATTTCTACAGTCTTCCTGAGCAAAAGCTGCTGAGGACAGAGGTGTCAGAAGGGAAGAGCCAGTGCTCTTGGAGGGGCAGAGGATATTTCCACAATCCTTATCTTCCAGATCATGAGAAATGCTGCTTTCATAAAACCTTGAGTTTGAAGAATGGTCAGTCATGTTAGAAGTTACTCTCGGCCTCCTCCACACATAGTTTCTTTGAGGCTGCTTGACTGTGGAAAATCTTTGACTGATCTTTTAATTAAAAGCTTTTTTCTTTTTACCAAGGAGCTGAAGCTCTTTGTGCTTTGAAGTGGGCAACTTTTTATAGATAATCATCTCATTATGTTACGAGGCTTCTTCCTCTTTCCCCTTCTGTCTCATTTCTTGCCTTGATGCGTGTCATCCTGTGTTGATAGTTTTAATGATTTCAGGCCATTTCCTAGTGTCAGCTCTTCAGGACAGTGCTGGTTGGCTCCCTTATCGCTATATTAGGCAGAGCTAAAGCTGTGGAAACTAAATTGCAGTCCTTTCCCCACCCCCTCACTGAAGCAGGCTGGAAACGACAATAAAATGGGGTTTATTGTGTGGTCATCACATTTTAGTAAACAAAAGGCAGTTGTAATACCAATGCAATGCATACTGGTTATTAAACATTAAAGAAACAATTTTTAAAAGGCCTCTAGCTTTTAACTTCTGCCCTCTGTTTTAAAGGGGAGGGAGGAGGAGGATGTTGCCATTTTAGGTCCTTTCCCCCCACACACTCTTTCTGGATTAGGAGCATTTGAGAATTCATGAGGAAAGAAGTTATTTTGGCTCAGTCAGCCCTGGCCTTTTGGCCAAGTGTGGGGCAGCATTCCTAAACTGGAATGTTCAGGTCATGGTTTCCTAAAACACAGCACTGCTGTCGAGTGCTTTGTACAGGCATTTTCTGCTGCTCCATCCCTCTGTAGTGGGCTGCTGCTCCCTCAGTGGTACAAGCCCAAGCGCTTATGGGAAGGACAGTGATTGGGATCTGCCTTCAACAAAGAAAGAGAAGAGGGGGGACAAAATAGGCAGTTATTTTAACAGCCAAATCAGTTCTCTGATTCAATTCAGTGTGATCTCATGAGAAGTTCAACAGGTTGAATAAATGGCTTTCCTATTGGATTTATGGACCTAGAAGTTTCAGGTAACTCCTTGATTAAGTTCCATCCACAGATCGGATGTTAACGTGCAGTCGTGGCAGCACTGTGGGATGTATCTACTTGCTATGCCACAATGACCATTATTAACTGAAGTTACAGGGTTAGATTTGGGGTTGGGTTTTTTGGGTTTATTTCTTTTGTGTTTCCTGTACTTCTCAAACCACTCAATGCTGGTATTCTCTCCAGTATAATTGTTTTGGAAGTACAGCTGTCTTGTTACCACTGTTAACCCAGCAATGTCTGAGTGACAAACTTCTAGGTTAGATTAGTTGGGAAGAAGTTTTCCTGAGCTGAAGAGAATGATCTACTTGTTTGCAAGCTAGAACCAGGGAAAATCCTGAGATTTTTACTCCAGCTAACAATCATTTATTGCAGTATAGTTATGTCAGTTGAAAAATTAGTCTTATGCCTTTACTTCAGAGTAAATCCCCTGCTTTTTCTGAATAGCACCTTTCAGGGGGAAGTATTAGTAAACTTCAAGGATGGCTCCCAAAGCAGTTGCTAACCACCTGCTTGGACAGCAGAAGCCTCAAAACTAGGAGGTAGGAAAACAAAGGAAACCCCAAATTTATGAACCAGATCAAACTAAAAATACCTTATTTCAGTGAAATTCTGGAGATTTTGTCTCTGTTCACTGGAGGATTCACATTTATGGATATTCCTCTCTGGGATTTTTTGTTGGATTTTTTTTTACACAACTATCTAAAAAATAAAAACCAAACCAAAACAGTCTAGAGCTTACCTTAAAATTCACTTTGCTGTAGCTGTGAGAATATTATACCTGATTTAATCTTGTTTTGACATGTATGTAGGCAGAAAATGTTCCAGAACAAACAAAATCAGGAAGCATCACAGTACACAGAAATCCCTATAACATTGGCATGCTGAAGTTGTAGGTATGTAGAGTCAAGGCCCTTATAAGGAATATTAAAATTAGATATTTTTTTTTAATCATCAGCTATGAAGGTTGTGAAAGTTGTAAAATTGGATGAAAAGAAGCAGCATCTAGGGGTGACTTTACTTAGAAAAGAAAATTCTGGGTTTCTGTAAATTCCACCAGCTGGTACTTTTGGGATAATGCTACATACAAAAAGTTTGAGTCGTTCTTTTTTGGGGAGGGGCAGACATGGGGTATAGTTAGCAGGTGACTAAAGTTTTTGGCAGGCCCAATGGTATTAATGATTCCCAAAAAAGTAGGCTTGAGTTTACTGGGGTGGGGGGACATTCCAGTAAGTGTGATATAGAGTTTCCTGTAACATTTGCTGGACCATTTGCTCTGGATGTCTCAATGTTTGTTCTGCCAGGTTGCTGGGTACTCTAGAAACCCAAAGCAGTGGTGGTAGGTTGCAATTACAGGTGTAACCTGTGCCTGTGTTGACAGAGACCAAGTCTGTTAGTTGGTTATTTGGTTCTGTGTACCTCATTTCAGAGGTGAATGCTGTGGTACCTGCGGGATTATCCTGGTGCCAGAGGCTTGTGGCACAGTGAAGTTCCTTGGATCCTTCTTGACTCCTGAGCAGATTTGAAAGGGAAATTTGTGTTTTTGAATGCAAGGACTGGGCATTCACAAGGATCCTCCTTGAGGACTGCATCCTCAAGGGTAGGTTGAGGATAGAGATGCACAGAAGAATTCTTGCCTCCTCTTAGCTTTGCTGTTGTGCTTCACAGATGTGTCTTGGTCCTTAGATTTCTGAGCAAAAGCTCCCTCTTACAGTACAACGTGCACTGGTTTTGTACTGGGTACAAACCCGCTATATCCAAGCTTGAGTTTTCATTTGAGACTTAAACCTTCAGAAAACCCAAGTGAACAGCATAAGAAATGTTCAGGGGAGCTCTTTTGTATGGCCACTGGCTTGTCTCTCGGGGTAAAGAGATTTTAACTACTGCTGTTGTTCAGAGAGGAATTGTGTGTGAACAGGCTCATAGAGAGGAAAATAAGTCGAATGAAATTGACAGTGAGACTTTGTGAACAGGATTTTGATCAGATCTCATCTCAATTACCTCCTGAATGCCACCTTGTTTCCACTGCAATAGCACTGAGCTGTGACAATGTGAACTTGAGCTTCTTCAGTTCTTGTAAACCACCAGATTGCTGAGAAGAGCTGATCTTTTTCTATTTGCATTTTAACCCTTTTTTCTTTTGTTTTTTAGTTAAATGTTACTTTCAGTGTAAGAATGACAGAGTTATTGATCTTCTGAAAAGAAGATATTTGTGGCCTTCAAGAAATTCCTTGATCATGCAGCAGGGATTCTCTGGGTACTGCCTCTCCTAAACCCACTATATGACTTACTGAAGGGCCAGTGTAAATACAGGGCCTTTTGTGGATTCTAGGAGTGCTAGGCAGCATGCTTGTTCACTTTTCCATTGTTTAGATGCTAAAATTTGACCTAAATGGAGATACTTGAAGTATAACGTCATGTCTCCTATTGGGTTACATTCCTGCCTTGGGAGAGCCTCTTCCAGTGGCCACCCTTCAAAAGAATGTCCTACCAGTAGTTCACCTGCAGATGGAAATTGATGACAAGTAGTTTTGTCATGACTTAGCCTTTGAATTACCAAAATAGTGCTTTTTCTCATGTGCTGCTTGCACCCCAGATCTCTAGACTCTTATTTTTTAATTACAACAGCAAATAAACCAACCTTTACAAGTTCTTCAGGCTCTAATGCCAGTGGTCTCTGTAGTCTTAAGATAGGGATTGCTCAGATCTGGATGCTTATTGCTGCTTTTTCTTTGCAACCTCAGGTAGCATAAGGGTTCAAATGCAGGTATCATTCCCAAATACTTGGTAATAAAACTTTTATTTCTCTTTCTTTGGTCTCTTAATCTTTTCCACTGTGTCAAGTATCAGTACTGGAGTTGCTTTCCTACACTGTCCACAAAGATTACACAGGTCAAATCTTTACATTAAGTCTTTTAGGTTTTCCCTCCTGTTGCATATTGTATTTATTCCACAGGGAATGTAGTCAGGCAGTCCAGACAGTCCAACAGGCCATTAAAATTCTTCAGAAAAGAGTTCATGTCATCATTGCTTTTTAGTCTGTGTTTGCTAGTAAGTAGAAAGCCTTATTTGTTCAGATGTTTCTATATAATTAGCATTAGATTATCAAAACCACCTTTGTTCTGCAGCCATCTCTTTGTCTTTTTGAAAGTTAGGTGGAGTCCAAGGAACCTTCCCAAGGAGTTGCTGACCTGTAAAGGTGTTGGCTCTATGACTAATGCTCTGCAAACAGACCAGTGCAGTGGAATCATGACTGGCCAAGCCTAGGTTTGCTTTGTCTGCTGTTACATAAAGGCCAGGTAGCAGAGAGCAATGTTGAGAGCATTGTCTTTGCTGCAGAAAGAAAGTCCTACAAAAGCTGGAAAATGGTATTGAGGGTTGTTCAAAGGAGTATCCAATACTGTGGTCACTGATAAATACTGACAGTAAACCCATTCAGCTCATTGCCTTTGTGTATTGAGCAGATCAAGCTGAATAGTTTGTCACACTACAACAGCATCATTCTTTCTCCTTTCACCTAAGCTCACGGTGGACCAGAAATTGTAAACATTTCATTCTCAAAAGTGAAGTTCTAAACAGCTTATAGTAGATCAGTAGATACTGATGTGCATCTCATCACCTCCTCTGAAAATCTGGCCCTCCCTATCCAGTCCTGCTCTTGTTCTAACCCCCAGAAGCACATAGAGCTGATTCAGATCTTCATGAGCTGTATAGCTATGCACATCCACTCAGTATTTGCTACTGCTTGGGGGTTTAAAGATAGGAGCATGTGGCAGAACATGTATAGTGATTTTTTCCCCCCTGTAGATACCTGTGTGGATGAGCACAGCCACAGGGGTGAGGGTTGCTGTTGTGTCTGTCCTGTTTGTCAGCACTTATGTTTGCTTTTTCTTATGCCACCAAGAAACGTGCCAGTGTGCTTCCTGCTAATTAGAATATCTGGTTAGCAGGGAAGGTTTTTTTTAAGGTTTTGTTTGCTTAAACAAAGGGAAGAGGAAAATAGGGCATTTCAATGAAGCAGATACATGTGCAAAAATCTGAAATGCTTTAATGAAAAAGTACTTTAAAAGAGTCAGATGTACACCAATCCCTCTTCTGTGCTGTACAGTCGTTTCCCAAAGGACATTCCTCATTCACTCTTAATCAGTCTCAATATCAATCTCAGGATCAATGCTGGAGCAGGGTGAAAGTGATCTGCCAAGTCCTCTGGGCTTTCAGTTAAGCTTTGAGCTCTTAGGGGCTTAGCTACATCTAGAAAATGGATTTGAAGCACCAAGTTAATTAGGTTCTTGAAAACTTTACTCAGCATTGACAAAAGAGTACAGAAAATATGGCTAGGCTCCCTGTATGTAATTCTTGTAGGAAGGCAGAGGGCAATAGCTCCAAGTTAATACCATCTTTTCTGATTTGGCTCTGACTAAATTCAGTTCAATTATGTCATGAAGTCACATATTAATGTGTCATATTAACTTGTTCATTGTGTGGCTGGAAATCACCTACTTGAGTACTGGGGTAATTTTGAAAATGGCACATAAAAGCTGCTGTTACCTGCCTTGTAACACCAGCTTGTAAATTTGTTGTACAAGTCTGTCTATCCAGTTTAATGTCTGGATGTCTTCAGATGTCCCAGTTGCTCTGTCTGCCTCTCAAAGAACAGGTCTCCCACAGGTACTGTCAAATCTTTCAGCTCACTAAAGGTGCTTTATATATACCTAAAGGGCATCTGAAATGGCACTAGACATCTGTGTCTTGGCTTCCTACAGGAGCTGTCATAAACCAGGTGGGATTAAGGTGCATCTGCAACCCAGATGTGTTTTGCATAAGAAACTCCAGGTTGGCTAAATATAGTAATAGGCCCTTACATAGGCAAGACTGATGCACAGGAGGATGTGGCTGCATTACCTGGCTGTTGCTGTGTGTTTCCAGTGCTGTGGATCCTCACAGAGATCTTGGCAAAGCCTAAGTGCAGTCCTGCTGAGTGCAAGATCCACTGAAGTCACAGTCTGGGAATAAATCAGAAACCAGAACTGATGATAAGGAATTAGTTCAGCTAAACCACGTGTGATGGAGCACAGTGAAATTTTATAGGAGGTGGTTTATAACTGCTTGCTGTACAAGCATGGCATAGAGTGGCATTCTCCTGCTAAATGCTTGCAGCCCTCTTGATTTATACTACCCTTTCCCTCAAGGTATTGCAGGAATCAGGGTAGATGAGGTGCTCAGGGATATGGCTTAGCATAGGATGGGAATGGTTGGACTCGATGATCTTAAAGGTCTTTTCCAGTCTTGTGATTTTGTGAATCACTTTTCTACCTGAGGCTTGGGAGTTCTGATCAGATGGCAAAATTTATTAAGATAATTTAATCCATGGGAACAGAGTCACCTAACAATGGAGGAAGCAGAGCCTTCTGTTGGCAAGGAGGCTACGAGTCAGCCTGTAATGTCTTGTTGCTCTGTTCTATTTTGCTCTCCCTTTTTGAGGTGGGAGGGATGGCAAAGAGACACAAGACAGCGAAATAGCTGGTCTTTTGCAAATGCAGGAGCTAGAAGGAGAGAGATGTGGCAGTTCTCTTAGAGCAGCAGATAATTATGAGAGTTCAGACTTGCCTGCAGACAACCATTTGCCTTTTTGCAGTGTATGACTTTAACATTGCAGAGCTCTATGAATAGCTTGCTTTTATTTTGTGTTATCCTGCCCTTGCAATTCGAATAAGGTAACCATTGTTTAAAAACATCACACGCAAGATGCATCTGTCTTTGTTTTAGCCTTAGATGACTGAAATGCTTTCTGAAATGAATCAGTGGCCAGCGTGCTTAAATTACAGAGATGAACTCTACGTGCAGGAGGCTTAGTGCCTACTTAATTATGGAAGAATTAACTACTAATGTGTTTTTTTTTTTTAATGTTGGAGAAAATGTGGTTTTATTGTTCTCAGTTTAAGAGATGGCAGGATTAAAATTTAGGAAGAAAGTACAAAATGGAACATTCCCTGTTATTTCTGTCCCTGGAACAGCAAAAGCCCATGGCATTAACCTTTGGGTTATTAATATGTTGATGGAGAGAAGGATTAAGAAAAGGGTAGGTTGTAGGACATGAACTGGTACAAAGGCCAGGGGCAGATAATCTTGTATTGACTCCAGTTCCAAAAAATAGATTCAAGGCAGAAATTAGAACACTTCCAAAGGTGGTTCTGTGATCAAATGAAGTCACTTCCCAACTGAGATCCTTCTGCTCTGGGACTGGAGAAGCAGGTATTTGATGTCTTAATTACACTTAAGAGTCAACTAAAATAAATGGAACTTCAGGACTAGTGTTTTACCAGGAAGACAGCTATAATGTGCTATCTCAGAGCAGATAAACTTAATGAATCCTTATCCCAAAATGTCTTGTGTGTGTCCCCTGTGACTGTGGTAAAATGTTTGGCACCTACTTACCCTGCCAGTGCTGCAATTCCATTAGCTGTGCTGCATGGACTTCACTCCTGATCAGCAATCCTACGTGTTCTGCCTTTGGGGATTGGGAAAAGCTTTTCTCCATTCCATAGTCCATTTCCTCCTGGCTGTGGATGCCTGCCCCTGTGGGAGCTGACGTGGCAGGTGCTCAGAGGTTAGGTCAAAACTAGATGATTATGTGGAAAAACTGAAGAGTAATCCTGAACCTTCCTTCTGTGAAAAACATTGTAGCCGTGCTGAAAATGGGATTAAAATGACTAATGATCATCAGGAGGGGTCAACTTTTATCTCATTAAAGTTCTGCTTTGTTTCTGGCCCCAGCAGAAAGGCAGTGAGTGTTCCCTGGCAGAAGGGGGTGCAGAGCAAGCTGCATGCACAGCAGGCTGCCAGCCAGGAGCTCCAGGGTCCCAATCCATACTGGTTTACTGTGACCTTGGGTGAGGTATTTCAGTTCTCTCTGCTTCCCTGTTCTGTGACCCAGAGTTAACAATTAGGTGTTTCAGAGGATTTAACTAGCTCTTAATTTTAAAGCACCTTGAAAATAAGCTCTATATACATGTTAAGGTTTAGCCCCTCACACCTGAATAGCAGGGCTGGTACTGAAAACAGAGGACTTCTAATTGGGTGCCAAGGTAGGAATGTGATGATGAGGTGACCTTGGTGTGAACAAAACAGGTTTCCAGGCAATAACTCTCAGTGGAGCAATTCAGGAGTAATTCCTAGTTCCTCTGAAGTGGGGAAACACAAGCTGAGCCCATTAGCAGAGAGGGTGTTGGGACTGGGAGATGGGAGGTTAAGGACAGGGAAAAGGGATGAAAAACACACTGTTGGTCAGAGGTAGCCTGAGTTTGGATGCGTGGGACAGTGGGAATGAGGGTTGTGCTCAAAGTTGGCAAGAAAATAGTTAAGTTAATAGGTTGGGCAGGGTGGATAAACAGGGAAAACAGGAATGAGGTACCATAGCACCATTTTGACCAAACAGAAAGGAATTTAATGGTTTGGATTTAATTTTTTTTCCCCTGGAGTATCTCCTTAGAGATGCAGGGCTGGTTGTTTTTTCTCTTCCCTGCTCAAAACAAACAGCCCTTCCTAGGAAGTGACATTCTGTATGATTCCAGCCACTTTAAGCAGCAGCATAAATCAACCCTAGATGGGGTTCAGCAGCTTGGCTGGCACATGTCCTTCTGGAGTCTCCCACAAACCATAACCAGTGTGGGGTGCCCAGCTAATCAGGTCACCAGGGTGAGTTGTACTGTCCTAAACACAGTCAGTGGTGGGAGCCTCAGGCCGTGGGGCTGGCAGTTCCATTTATAACTGCTACACTGCTCCATTTCAAGGTCATTCAGAGGGGCAGTTGCCCATAAAATAGACTTCAAAGTAGTGCTTATACTTGCTTTAGGGCTTTGTAATAAGAACTGTATTTTTCTGGGCTCTCTGTTTTCCTATTGCGTGGCACTGTTTTGGAGAGTGGAGAGAGGGAAACGCATAAACACTTCTACGTCATGAAAAAAGCAGGTTGGTTAATGGTTATTGATGGCTAGCAAATGCTTTGTGATTTATGACAGAACAAGTCAGCAGAGCATGGAGCCTTACAAAACACATGGGACAGGTTGAGTAAGCTCAGAGCCTGCCCTGGTTGGCAAGCTGGTGAAGTACAGATAATCCCAGTTAAATATCCTTAATTGTTATCCTTATGTATATGTCTTCCATTACTCAGGATCATGTTGCAGTTGTCATCTGGTGGTAATTAGAAGAGCACTGGCATTGCTACCAGAAATACTACATTTCTTTTAGGAAAAGGTGGTTTTCTCAGGGCCTTGCAATTTGTACCAGTGTGTAGTAGAATCAGTATTTCTTCTAATATATATAATACTGCCCAGTCAGCACAACCCAGCCCTTATATAGCACCACCCCATCTTGTGCTGATCAGATGACAGTCATCTCATTGCACTAGTCTGGGCATTACAAAAAGAAAAAGAGGGGGGGAAAAAGTTATTTGGGGCACTTGTTTTGTCATAAAATCTTATTATAACAGTAGGAAACCCCTTCAGGTTGAATAAAAGTCCAGGATGTAACAGAAAGCTTTAAATCCACCCCTTAGGCTCCATCGTCAAAGAACATCTGTGACTATTTGTAATGTGCATTTTACATCTTAAATCTCTACTCTCATTATATCCTGTGTGAGTACAGCTGCTCTGGACTGTTGCCCTATCGTATGTTCAAGAGATGCTTTCAAACAAGGCCCTGTTCTCTGGACACCTGGGCTTCACCCCACGTGAACCTTTGGCTCTGAGCAAGAAGGAGCTGTGCTGAGCTGGTGATTCTCTGCTGGAAGTGATGTGTCACATCACATCACAGCCCATTCAGTTTTCACTTATGGTGGTAGCTGCACTGACACCACAAGCTTTGCTCATCTGCTGAGCTCCATGTGAACGCGTTTTACAGGTGCCAGATCTTGGCAGCTGAGGGCCCTGGGGTTAAGAGATGAGATGAGCAGTTAGCCGGGGGGGCCTTCAGCTCTGGTAAGTGAAACGAGTGCTCAGGTCTGGACTTGGAGCAGCAGCCAGTGGGGCTGCATGGAAAAGCTTCAGTCTCCACCCGTGTGTCGCCCAGAGCTGCCTCGGTATGTCGGTGCCTCCAGCTGCAGATGACTACATGAAGCTGCGTGGGCTGCTCGCTGTCCGGCCAGACTGTCTCTGCTATCGCTTCCATAAACACTGGAGCCTTTGTCTCTGGCCTTATCATGGCCCTACCATCACAGAGCCCTTTCTGTGCTCTCCTCCCAGCACACCCCTCTGTGCTCAGGGGTCTTTTCTTCAGCTGCTCTTTGTCTCCGGGTGTTTATTGTGCCTGCTGCAGAGTGTATTTGTTTGGGAGAGGGGAGGAGTGGCTCCTGTTGGTGTGTGGTTTATAAACCTAGTCCCCTCTTCAAAAGAGATGCTGAGCAAACTGGGTGGTGTTAATATTAACCCTCCACTGCCCTGCGCTCCTGACAGTGCATCACTGTGCTGAGATCTCCTCGGAGGGAGAAATGCTGGTGGGAGGGTGTGAAGTTCTTGCTGGGTAGGCCAGCGAGTCTGTTTGCCCTTGGTCCTAACTGCCCCAGGGTTTTCTGTGAATGCTGCACATGGATATGGGCAAAGATTTACACATCCCAACGTGGGGAAGTGTAACTGATTCTAGGACTAGCCCCCCTCCCTGACCTTCTAGAACTTGTTGTTACTGCAAACACCGGCTCACTAGCCTTTACTGTTTGCATAACTGGCCCATGCATCCTGTTTATGTGGCTGTATCCGACAATACCTCTGCATGTTATAATGACTCAAAACTTTATGGCTGTGTACTTTAGGGCTTTGCTTCTGAATAAGGTCCTAAAACCAGGAATTTCTGAATTTCCTAGTGTTGCCACTTGTAGTGGCATATAATACCCTTTGAACCAGCTGTGGTTTATAACCAGTTTGTTAATATGTTTATGGTTAGGATGGCTCTTACTGTTTCTTTAGTACCCATGGTCCCATATTCCAAAAGAGCTTTGAAAGAGCAGTGAAAGATCAGTAACTCAGAAACTTTATTTCCCTTGTAATCACAAAGTGCTTTGCAATTATGTTTGTTGGAAAATAAACACAAAAAAACCCCAAACCCAAACACAAAAACCCAAAGCACCAAGCCCAAACAGAACATTAACTGTCTAACCTCTTTCTGCTCTTCCTTCGTAAGAGGATGGAAATTTATAACATGAAAAAAAATCTCTTGGCCATCTCTGTGAGAAGGTGCAGCAACATGATTGTTATAATGTTAGAAGCATCAAGAGGCAGTTTTGCATTGCACTGAATCTGTGGTCAGCATTAAGTGTTTCAGATCTTTTTTTATGAGGATCTGCATAAATGCAGCATCATGCAAATACATTGCTTCATGAGTGATAAAATACTTGTGTGATAAAAATACATTTGCTTTAAAGATGGCATCTTTTTTAAGTTACTGAACTTCTTTTTCCCCAGAAATAAATAGGTTTAAATTCAGCATTTTGCAAAGTAGTGCAAAGATTATTTTAAAATTTAAAAATGGCTAATATCCTGGTGTTGGGGGTTGCAGTTCTTGTATTGTGGCATCTACGTATTATGTTATTACACTGGGAAAGAGTTCAGCAGGCAGAGTTCCTTTGCAGGGATGGGGGGGGAGGGTGGAGGAGGGGAAGAAATGCAAAATAATGCAAGCCTTTGTGAAACATGAATCCACACACTCGGTCTGAATAAACCTATTCAAACACTCAGGTGTTTTTTTCCAAGACCATTCTAGGCTCTAGCCTTGTTGGGTGACTTGTTTTCTTCATGAACTAACTCGCTTTGCCTCATCTCTTTCTCTTCAAGGAACAGTTTCGGCTGCAAAGCGCACAGGGATTCCAGCACCCCGGGAAGTATCATCGTCTGTATCCAGAGAGAGAGCTGTCTTGCGTGGACAAACCCCTACTAGGAAAACACAACCCAGCCCCACCTCTTCTGGTACACCGACTCCTACGAAACACGTGCGCCCCACCAGCAAGTCCAAGCAGGAAAATGAAACTGGTGACAAAGCTGTTCTGGAATCTCAGGTTAAAGAGCTCCTGGCAGAAGCAAAGACAAAAGATGCTGAAATTACCAAACTCCGTTGTGAATTGAAGAAGTGCAAAGAGAAGGGGTCGCTTAACGCTGAAGGAATGGGGGCTGCCAACCAAAATTCAGAAACAGTGTCACCTGTTGACATAGACCCGTTAATACGGACCCTTCAGGAGAAAAACAGGACTTTTCAAAAAGAGCTTGCTAGCCTGGGAGAGGAAAATCGTGTTTTGAAAGAGAAATTGCTTTATCTAGAGAACTCTCCTCTCTCGGACACAACAACGAGCAGTGGAGGTGCCGGCAGCCTCCCAACCCCAACTACCCAAGAATCCAGTTGTGGAAGCCCATCAAAAAATGTACTGAGAGGTGGAATGGATGAGCACAGGCAGCATATGAATGCAGGTGCACTGCGCAACTCGGGTTCTTCCAGCAGTGATGTGACTAAAGCTTCCTTGTCACCCGATGCATCTGATTTTGAACATATAGCAGATGTACCTTCCAGACCAACATCCTCCAACAGCAACCACTTCAAAGGTTCCAAGTGCTCCACTGCAGGAAGTTCTCCAAACAACATTAGTGACCTTTCTGTTGCATCTCTTACAGAGAGAATACAAAAAATGGAGGAGAACCACCACAGCACAGCAGAAGAGTTACAAGCCACTTTGCAGGAGCTGTCGGATCAACAGCAAATGGTGCAGGAGCTGACAACAGAAAATGAGAAGCTAGTGGAAGAGAAAGCACTCCTGGAGACTTCTTTTCGTCAACATAGAGATAGAGCAGAACAGCTGAGCCAAGAAAACGAGAAGCTAATGACTCTCCTCCAAGAACGATCTGAGACTGAAGAAAGCAGAGCTCAGGAGGGGAAGGTCCTTGAACTGGAACAGAAATGTGCAGAAGTTCTTGAAAAAGCACAATTTGAAAGAGAGAAATTGCTCAACATTCAGCAACAGCTAACCAGCAGCCTACGCAGCTTAGAAGGGGAGCATCAGGATGCCCAGCAGGTGATTAAAAACCTGCGAGAAGAAAATGAGAAGCTGCTTAAACTTCTAGAAGCGGAACAGCAGAGCAACAGCACAGTGACACAAACTCTGGAGGACTATAAAATAGCCTTGGAAGGTCTGAAAATTGAGAACAGTTCTCTCAAAACCCAGTTAGAGAGTGAGAAACAGAAGGCTGCAGAAATCAATGCGATGGGATGTACTGCTGGTAACTCTGAGGTGCAAGAGATGCTGAAAGTAGCCCATGCAGAAAAGGATCAATTAGAAGTATCTTGCACTGAGCTTAAACAAGAGCTGCTGAAGGCAAACAGTGAACTGAAGCACATTCAGGGGCTGCTAGCTAAGGTAAAGCAGTTAAGAGCTATAAAATACGATGGTTGTTTGTGTCCTTCCATAAATAGGTAATTGCTGGGCTTTAGATTGTTACTGGGCCATAGATTATAAGTTTCTAGGATTTAAATGGCATTAGTTGTGAGTGGAAGCTGAATGGATCATATGATATTGTCTCTTTCTGCTGCTATATGCATATCTTCCCAGGAATAGCTGTTAGCAGAGCTCTGTTTTTAAATCTAAAACTAATTTCTTCTGCAGAAATTCCTGTTGTAGTCAACAGAATGGTGCTTATCAAAATTAGAGCAATGAACAGGTCAACAAAAAATTAACGTCGATATTATGTGAATAAATATTAGTGAAAATCACTTGGTAATCCAGATGGAGTGAGGGGCACAAGTAGTTAGCAGCAGATATTAAATTGTGATTAATTAGTAATAAGCTATGGGTATCATTGGTCATGAGAACACAGGGACATGAGCTTATGGTCAGAGAAGCTGCTGTTTATGGCAGCATAACTAGTGATGCACAGACAAGCTCCAGATGAGATTATTTTCATTAAACTATTTTTACAAAACTGAGAAATATTCTGCTTTGGGCTAGGTAAAGTAATGGGGAAGAACATTATTTTAGACCAATTTTCCTCTGCCTCCTTTGGTAGCTTGGAGCTTTGTTCCAGGCAAGCTTTCAGTTACTGTTTTGTTTTCTGTGTGATCCCGGATGCTCAGAAGAGATCTGCCATGTGAGCATCATAGAACAACTGTTGTTAAAGCATGAGCCAGTGATTGATTATGCCTCACTGCTGCAGGAAGTGTGATAGTTGGTGTGTGGGACAGGGATCATGAGAAGAACGGTAAAATTGGCTAGTTCCAGAGGAAGAAGAATGTTGCCAAAAATCACCTCAGTGATTTGAGTCATTTAGAAAATCCAGATGCCTTTTCAGCTTAAATAGGTGACCACAGCAAATGGGGTTATGGTAGAGGAAGCTCCCAAGTGCTTACTGGAGCTGCAGTTTATGAAGAATAAATGAAAAACTGCTGAGTGCTCAGACTCTGTACCAAACTTTTATTGCTTGGTTTGGAAACCACAGATTTCCTCCTTTTTTGCTCTTCCTTTCCCTCGAATTAAGCTGGTTTGAATCATTGGCTATTTGTAACACCCAAATGAGACCACAGGCTTCTGTAAGGCTGCCTTAAGTCAGTCTGTGCCAGTGCTGCTCACTGAATTGGCAGTGTACACCTTTTCCATAGCTTCTTTGTAGTCAGAGACCTCCCCTCAAACATGGAAGCATCGATCTGTGGGTCTGAGCCAAAACACTGAAGTACAGCGGATTCCCCCTTCAGTAATTCCAGGTGGCCTATATCCAGAAATATACATATCTGCAGTAGTGAGTTCTACTGGGTATGTTTTCCCAATCCATTGAAAATGCACATCCTAAAAGCAGCCAAATCGTTAATGTGGATGAACTGATCATTGTCTTGGCCCTAAGGCAGTGATAGCACTCTCATCATGTAATACATAAACAGCTATAATTCCCTTCTGTTCATTACCTGCAGAGACTGGGTTGAAATTATGGTCATCACATAGAAATTTCTAATTTCCTTTATAGCATCTTGTTTTATTATCTTTATTACCAGGAAAGCAGACTGACATTCATAGCTCACTGTTTCCTGAAACTCTCATTCACATGGAAACTTAGTTTATGCAATGTTTAGTACACAGGTTCAGTTTTTAAGCCCAGTAAAATCTCTAATGAGTTGTATCTCTTAAAAAATAGACAGACTTCCAGCTTTCTTCCCTTCCCTTCTAGGCTGAGAATGAGTGTGGTCAGCTGAAGGAGATGTGTGACCGGCAGGCTGAGCAACTGAACAGAACCAGCCAGAAGCTGCAGGAAAAAACCTCAGAGAATGAAGCCCATATAAAAAACCTGAAAGAGACCATTTTCGAATTGGAAGACCAGGTGGAGCAACATCGTGCTATAAAACTTCACAATAACCAGCTCATCAGTGACCTAGAAAGTAGGTGGACCTGAAACAAATTATTTAACTTATTTAGGGGACTCAGTTATAGCTGCACCAGGGAGGGGGAGGCACATCTAGCTACATGTTCACGCACAACAGTCACTATTTTAACAGTTGGTGTTAGAGAAATGATATTAAAGTCTGTCTCCAAGGCTCATTCTTCAGTGAAGAATGTTTGCCTATCCCAGAAACGGGAATTACCGGCCTTTTAAAGAGCTTTTAGCGCTAGTAAGAGCTGTGCACTCGAGGCTGCTGTTGCAGTGTGGAAGGGGAGCTGCCACCTTGTGGGATGAGGGGCACATTTCACCCACCGCTGTCATCTGGGATGCTCCAGGGGTGTGTGTACTGCATAGGGGATCCTGCACATGTGATCCTGTAAACTGTAATACCTCAAATTAATGACCTATTTCAGAGATGCTCGAGTAGCATATCTGATGTTGATTCCATTCCTGATTCATTGACAGAGCATCTTCATTTCAGTTCAGTCTATTCAGTGGCATTACTAGAAGCAAAATGAAACTGGCTGCTCTGCCGTCTTGCTTTCACTTTTTGCCCTTGCCCTTATGTGTTTAATAGTCTTTTCCCTTTTTACTCTTCCTAGGTAAAGCAATGAAACTGGAAGAACAAAAACAAGATACAGAGAGGCAGCTGAAGGCCTTGACTAGGCAAATTAAGGTAATGCTTAGACTCCATGTAAAAGCTAAGCTGAGTTTTTGCTGCAGTACAGAATTTGAGAGAAACATTGCGGCTTCCTAGAACAATTGTACAAAGTTCTTTCTACATCTTTTCATCCTCCATTCTCTTCACTCACTTCTAGCTGTTTCTTTTCCTGTGAAGGAAGCAGGTAATATCCATCCTTTGCAAATCACATAGGTGCTTTTTGCACCTATGAACTTGTGCTGCTTCAGAACGGCTGTTCCTGCCTCATGAATCAGCAGGAGCAATGAGCTCTTCTCAGTAGCAGTGCTTGTAGTAGTATCACAAGTCTGAATGATCTGTAGCTATGGAAGAACTTTCATTGTACATTTTGTACTGGAGTGGTGAGATTAGCATCAGTTTCTTCTGTGGCAGTCTTGTTGGCACTGCCTAAAGAGGCAAGTATTTAGTTTGGCCTTGGCATCATCTTGAAATTGTGGTGAAATCCTGGTCACTTTTGATCACTGAAAGAGAGACCAGTAAGTGCTCAGCTCAAGTAGGTGCATTTTTACAGCAGTTTGGGGTTCTATTTGCTCTTTCTAGGAAGACACAGAGGAGTGGAGGCGTTTTCAAGCTGATCTGCAGACTGCAGTGGTCGTAGCCAATGATATTAAGTGCGAAGCCCAGCAGGAGCTCCGTGTGGTGAAGAGGAAGCTTCAGGAGGAAGAGGAGAAGAGTGCCAGGCTGCAGAAGGAGCTGGATGAAGTGAAGGGCAGCAACAGGTTGGTTGCTTACAAAGGCCAGGATTTGATGATCTCTGTGACTGCTAACATGCATGCAAACAGTGCTTTGTCAGTAACTTTTCATTGGCTTGGATGTGCACGTTGTCTGTTTTTAACTCTTCTGACAGATTTTGTTGTCTCTTACTCTAAAATGTTTCTGTTCTATTTCTTTTTAGCAATCTAGTCCTGTCAACTAGGCCATGAACATTTTAATCAGCAAATATTAAGTAATAACAATTGCCAATATCCTCTTACAGTTCTCAGTATTCCACTGTGTTTTATTGCCTTCATAACTCTCTGCAGCTGTATTAAACCATCTGTAGAAAGATTGGTTGGCTACATACATTCAGTGGGACATCCAGAGTAGAACTACTTAATCTAAGAGGAGTCAAGGGCTGTGTATGCTCAAATTGAAATGAGAAATAGCTGGCCTGCTTTGTTCTGCAAGTCTAATGTATGCTGACTGAGTGATCAATGGAAGTATGTGGATTCCTTATCTCACATGTCCTCTCCTTAATTTGAAATCTATTATGTGATTAGCTGTGTTAGATGGTCTGGACTGTGGCCTGGGTTAGCAGCTAGCCCAGAAGTGACTTTGTCATGCAGTGGACCCGCCTATAAAACAAGTGCCGTAGTCTCAGAGATTGAAGGGGAACATTAGTTGTGAACCATCCAGAGAGATTCTCCAGCATGGATAGCTGAACATGTGGGGCTTCCATCTGTGGGAGTGTGGTAAGAACAAAAGTGACTTTAACAATTGAATCTGGAACCAGGCCAGACAGGTGCCTTGCAGTGTTTAAGCAGTTCATGACACTATATATCACCTATTGTTCCAAAAATCATACTACAGCTGAAGTACTAAAGAAGAAGAGATGGAAAACAAAAGATGTATTAGAAGAATCAACATTTCTAAAGACAGTGCTCTGCTCCTTGGTGTTGTGTTGATGCAAGCAGAGCCATCTGAGCTGCAGTGACAAAAATATGTACGGGGGAACAGAGAGGTGAAATTACAAAGACTGGTACTGTAATTTTGTTGCTCTAGATTTTTCCATTTAATCTCTCTCATAGTAGATACGTGGCCACTGGTAGAATAGCCAGAGTAAGACAGGGAATCCTGTCATTTCTTTCAGGTGGAGTAACAGTGCAGCTTTGTGCATATTTGGCTGTTTTCCATTCAGGAGTTTTCACAGCAGCTGTGCAGTAGGTGGGAGTAAAAAAGGATGGGAGAGCTTTTCTGCAGAGGTGTATGGATCACAATTCCTGGATTGAAGGAACAGAAAAACTTCCTTCAGAAAAACAAAGGAATGTGTTTAAGCTCCAGTTTCATTATCTGAGTCCCCAGTGGATGCAAAGAAAAGCTATTACAGACTATGTATTTAGACTAAATGATTACCAGACAGTACTTAAGTTTTGGGCTCTGTTTCCATTCCTAATTTGTTCTTAATGAAATTTATCTTGTTTAGAGCAGGGTCCATATATAAGGACAGGAACATGTAATTTCCTCTCTTTATTTTTTAGGTTTTTAATCTGAAGATGTATTTGATAATACTTAACCTGAATAGAAGATGATCTGCTAATTTGCAAACAGGGATATTTCTCTTTGTGTATAAGGAGCATGGCTGCATTGTCAGCTCTGGCATAAGAAGCCTGAATGCAAATACTACTTCTGAAATTAGATCCCCAGAGCCCCTGTGCATACATAGTTCCAGCAGGAGGTATTCTGACATGTGTTTAAGTCAGTTTTGGTACCTGTCTCCCCCTCTTTCACATATGTATGATATATGTCTGTCTTTGCGTCATGTTGACTATCTGTATAGCTTGCTTTGAGTATTGCATTGGTCATGGAGCCAGATACACTGTCTGCAGTGGACAATATTTATTCTCTTTCAAAGACAGGTGTTGAGACCAAATTTTGTATCTGTCAATTTAAGTAGAACTAATTTAACTCTCAGTGTCCATGCAGAGAGTGTGAAACTTCTGTACTGAGTGGTATGGAGAAGGGAATGAAGCCTGTGTTAGTCACTGTCTACACAGACCAGTGATCAACAGCTAAGCACTGGATTTTTAAAACTGTATTGACCTATAAAACAAATTCCTGAAGTCCTCAAAGCTCCTGCTGAGAGCCAGTTCTACACTCCCAGTTATTTTTGCATTCCTGAGGTCACTGTCTTCCGCAGCACCTCCGCTTCTTCCACCCAGAAAGTTCTGGGGATACTCTCATTGATGTATTTAGTCAGCTTTCATAAACTACTACTGCTCAGAATCAGCAGTAGACTCTGGTACCTATGGTGACTTTTAATGCATGCTCAGTGCTGGTGGAAACCGTTTGTAGTATAACCTAATGCAGCCTATAAAAGTATTCCTCACAGTTGTCATGCTGAGCAGCTGCACACTCAGCTCAATATCTGGCAGTCCCTAGTGAAAGTTTCCTGTCTGATTTTTAAGCTCAGATTGGAAAATGTACCTTCCAAGTAGTTTGCTACACAAAGGTTTTTGGCAAAATCTCAGCTCTCTCTTGAGGGTCATTAGACTCCACCTCATAAATTGATCTCGAAGCCAATTTATCTCCTACAACATCCTGTTATATTAATGTTTGCCTGTGGCTGCCTGAGTTCCTGCCTCCAAGTTTGATTTCACCGTTACATTCTTCTAATCAGACAAAAAGTCACTTTTGGTTCAGGAACAGCCAAAGAACTTGCAGAAAAAATCCTGATGAGGTCATCAGAGTGCATCTGAATGAAGGTAAGAGCCTCCTGAAGGCATCTTTAACATGGATTAAATGTCTAATTCTATGACTAAGAATGTTGGGGGGAGGTTGGACCAGCGTCAAACAAAAGGAAGAGAGGAGTTAGCCTGTCCCAAGTTAGTAATGATTGAAGCCTATAAATTGATTAACCCATGCTTCAGGCAGTCTTCTATGATATTTTACATCCTAACTAATGTTATTTTTCTGCAGTAAAATGCAGAAGCTTACAGTCCACTGTTGTGTAACTGTGTCCTCACAGGTAGTGGAAACTGAAACTATATAGTCTCCATCCTTGGAGGTTTTCAAGACCAGGCAGGATGAGACCCTGAGTAACCTGGTCTGACCTCAGAGCTGACCCTGCTTGTGAGCAGGAAGTTAGACTCAATGACTTCCTGCTCACAATCTGAGTTATCCTATGATCCTGTAGCAAGTCACCTTGAAAATAAAGTCATTTTTATAGATGCTTTAGGATCAAATAATTAGGTGGTAAAAAAAAATGCTGTACTGGGTTTTTAACACAAAGCAAGAAAGTTATTGTTGAAACTACCCGAATTATGGATGGCTCTTTTTGGCTTCATTAAACACCCATTTCTAAGCCTTTCTGGCAAACACTGTTTAGCATCAGTGAAAGTTTCAAGATCTTGATTTGACTCTTTCCCTTCAAGTTCCAAAAATGAGTTTGGCACTATAACATTACGTGCCTTGAACCAAGAACATGGAGGGCAGACAGGCTGGGAGTAGTACTCAGAAAACAAATTATATCTGTAATATAATTTGTAAGATTTCTTAGAAGAAATTTTTTTAGAAATTCACCAAATCTTCAAATGGAAGCCTAAAGTGAAGATTGCAGTGTGTCCCACTAATTTGCTTCTGTTCTTCCTCCTAAAGTCTCAAATGCCACAGCATGGCAGTGTTACATACTTTTTCTCCTGGAAATAAGCTTGTACTCTATGTGTATTAAACCCTGCTGTTGGTCTGTATGTGCTGATGTGCTGCTCATTTGTGCTTGTGTTTTGCAGCTGTTCTGTCTTACAGAGGTTTGATAGTTCATTCTGCTCTCATTGAAAGTAAGCAAAGGAGAATTTCAGAGCAGGGTCCCTGGAGTATTGTTTGTTCGCTCTAGTTAGTGACTTCTCAGAGTTGTTGGGGTTTGGTGGTTTTGCTTTGTTTTTCACTGGATGGAGATTATTCCATCCTCTTTGGTGTAAGGACCCTGAAACAAACTCTGACTTGAGTAGAGCAGCTCTAGTTACCTGGATGGGTTCATGCACCCATTTTGAATGAGTAGTCCTGTATGATGAGAAGAGAGGAAAGCCAGGAACACTACCACCCTTGTCCTTTGAAATTGATTCCTTGGCTTTAAATACTTGGCTTCTTCATATCTGAGCAACATAGATATTTTTTTTTTCCCCTTTGTATTTTATATTGTTTGCTCATCACATCCCAAAGCTGAGTTAGTGGAGTGTCAAGGTAGCTTCAACTGGCCTAATCAACACTATCAACATTTTCTCCTCTCCCCTATATTTAGTGATAGTGGGGTGATTAACTGTAACATAAAGCTCTGTACCTCAGGATGGGCGTTGTATTGCTGCTTATAACTTCCCCGATTATTGTCTGTATCTCCATAGGTGCCTGATCTCTACCAGCTAACACAGCCCTGAATGGATGTATAGCCAGGCCTGTGAGACACTTGAGGACATACCTCCAACTTGCAGCTGGAAAAGGGAAGTTTCAATTCAAGAAAGCATCTCCAGTTTCTTTATTGCTCTGCAAAAGTCAAGTGTATCGCAAAGTGTGAATGCTGCACAGATCCACCTCCTCCTCATGGGCAAGAGCCGGTTCCTTTGTTCCAGAAGGCTTCTCTTCAGAAGGCTCTGTGAGGCAGAAAAAGTTCTGAATTAGTCTAATGCCAACCAGGCCATAAAAAGTAATTGGGGATTTGGGGAACTGAAAGAACTGAGGGCTGCTTTTGATCACAGAATCACAAGGTTGGAAAAGACCTTTAAAGATGATCAAGTCCAACCATTCCCATCCTAACCTAAACCACATCCCTAAGTATCTCATCTACCCTTTGTTTAAACACACCCAGGGAAGGTGACTCAACCCCCTCCCTGGGCAGCCTGTTCCAGGCTCCAACAACTCTTCCAGTAAGAAATCCTTTTCTAATATCTAATCTGCCCCTGCCCTAGGGCAGCTTGAGGCCATTTCTCCTTGTCCCATCTCCTGTCCCCTGGCTGAAGAGACCATCGCTGGAAATTAAAATGTGCCATTTTAAGCTTAAGGAAAAAAATTAAAACTGAGTGTGTATGTCTTAATTAGTAAATGTAATGTGCATACACGTTGGGGTTCTCCATGTAGGATTATAGTCCTGGTTCTCTGTGTGTGTGTGTCTGAATACACGTATGCATACAGGTCAGTATATCAGTATGTATACACACACACCAACTCGAGCGATAGGTTCCTGAAATCCAGCAGGAAAACTGAATGGAAACGTGAAATTCTTTATTCAGCATCAGCTGCTTTGATGGTTTCAGACTTCTAATGCTGCGTGTACAAGGCGCTCGCCACTGGGTGGCATGTGTGACTTGGTGTGTGCTAGGAAGCAGGCTGGTGCACAAGGAGCGTGTCCTGCTATGACTTTCACAGAGAATGTCCCATGAGAGGTTTGTCCTGGCTGTGAGAATTGCAGATGGAGAGAGCAGAAGGCAAAGAAATTAATATCTCAAGCCTCTAGTAACTACCTTCTTGGAAAGGAGTCTTTCTCATGCCCTTAACCCAGGTGAAGTACATGACTATCAGGGAGAACTTGCTGAAGTTCAGCTTTGCAACTGGAGACATGTGGAAAAAGCTTTACTTGGATGCTAAGGAGACATTCAGAAGTCACCATCTCTACCAGGAGATCATCAGGATTCATTCCAGGACTGGAATTTCATATTTTGGCTGTGGGATTCCCATCCTTTCCTCCAGGATGTGAAGACCTAGCAAAGGGCCTGGTTTCAGAGCAGGCTGAGCTAGTAGAGAGTTCTGTGGGATTGGCATGGCCTTCACCTCTGTGCCATGCTGCTGGATTGTGTGCATATATGCACACTTGTATTGCCTTTTCTGTGCTGGCAGCTGTTGAATGTTAGGTTTTATGTTTAAGAAATATATATTGAAGTGCCAAATAAATGTTTAAGTGTCTGGAATTGTCTGCTGCCTGCCCTTGGCCTCTCTTCTGTTCTGTGCCTCGGTAGCTGTGTGTCTCTTTGTGTCCTTTGGTGTTCAGGAGGATTCACAACAGTGACAAGAACTGTGTCAAAGACTACATTTGCAGAGTAATTGCTTCAGAAAATACAGTTCTGTGGACCTAAGCCACCTGTAACCAAGGTAATCAGAGCAGTTCAGAAATGTCACACACACATGCAGGCTGCTCTTTCTAAAATCTATACATTAAGCACAGAAAGACTTGCACCATGTTGACAATCTCTTGTCCACATATTCCAAACCTAGAAAATGAGACTTAACTCTTACCATTAGAGAACTGCTCACTGCATACACTTCTCTCACCAATGAAGGAATGAAACCAGGCAGTGTTTCTGTGAAAAGGACCATGCACTTTAATTCCTTTGTGGCCTAAAGTGCTCTGCTTCCTCCGGAGCTGCTCCACTTAAGCCAGCTGCACTTGCAGCATTTATCTATGTAAACCTTTCATTCTTGTTTCAAGGAAAGCAGGAGATGACATTTTTTTCATAACCATCCTTTCTGTATCAGAACTTGCGTAGTCTTCTGTGATGGGCTGAGCTATACTAAGCTGAATAAATTCTGTGCACAAGGAGTTTTGAATGCTTTGAAGTTATGGCTTGTCATGAATATTTCCAAGTCTTGTTCTCCTGTGCATGTTCATTACATGTGTACATTAATCTAAGTCATCTTCTCCTGAATTAGCTTGCTTCTGCAAAATAAGCTTTTACTTTTCTGCTTCTCTAAGAAACCCATATATGTACACATGCATGCATCCCCTTAAACAGATTTTTCTCCTTAAAAATAGAAGGTACTAGCTAAATTTCATAACTTTCCATTGCTTGTTGGCTGGCATGTGTGGGTTTAGTTGAAGCAAATGAGTCTCAGCACCGTTCTTTCTACCTTTCATGCTATGGTTTGCAGCATGAGAGGCCTTGGCTTTCTGAAGTGATTGTGTTTAATCCAGGAAGTTGTTTTCAGGGTGCTTTACAAATACACAGACTTAAGATTACAAGAAGCATCTTAACAAAATTGGAACTGGTAATAGCTCCAGCACTTGAATCTTCATAATTGGCTGTACAGTGACAGAATAGTGGCATGTGATTTCTCTGTGGACTTTTCTGTGGCATGGCACAGGGGCTGGACTGGTTACTTGAACTTAATTCAACGTTTGCATCCTTTTGCAGTCACAGACTAGACTGAGGAGAGTAGTCTGTGAGGTTTGAGCTGCTCTCAGGGTTAAATCCTAACCACTGAAGTAATGACTTCCTAACACATACCTCTGAGTTGCTTTATTCTCAAGATTTGCCTCTCAGGCATTTACCTCTCCTTTCTTATTCTAATAGAACTCCACAAACCTTGTGCATATCCTTGTTACCTGGATAACTAGACAGAACTCTTGCAGATTGACCTATGTAATTTTTGAAAGTAGAATCACAGACTCCCAGGGGTTGGCAGGGCCCTGGAGAACTCCTGGGGTCCAACCCCCTGCCAAAGCAGCTCCCCAGCTCATATTGCACAGGGGCTGGAATCTCTCCAGAGATGGAGACTCCACACCCGCCCTGGGCAGCCTGTCCCAGGGCTCTGGCACCCTCTCTATGTAAAAGTTCTTCCTATGCTCTGACTTGCAGCCATTGCCCCTTGTCCTGTCCCCACAGACACTGAAAAGGGGCTGGCCATTTCCCCCTGCAGCCCATCCTTAAGATATAAACATTAATAAGGTCCCCCTTTAGTCTTCTTCTCTAGGCTGAACAGTCCCAGCTCATTTATAAAGCATTTATAAATGCTTTTATAAAGTCCAGGCTGTTATTTATGAACTAACAAGGACTTAACTTTGCATTTTATACCAAAGCCTTTCCTGGAGCCTGTCATTTAACCTAGACTTCTCTGACACTTGTGTAGCATTCCATTATTCTCCTCCACCTACCTCATAAAGACTTGCAAGGTGCACATATTTGTTTTATAAATCATCTCAACTCTCTGTGCTCAGTCCTGCCAGAGGAGAAAGGGATTCAGTAGAATGTCATTTTGTTAAATGATGCTTTGCACATTTATTCAGAGAGACTCTACACTTGGGGAAAGCACAAGGGATTGCATTGGATGGCTTGGTATCTTGAGACAGAAGTCTGTCCTTCCTCCATACTTTGCTAGAATCAAGATTACCTTAGTTTTCATCTTTTCATACATTTAAAGTGCAGATGTTACCTGTTGGTTTGTTGTTGATGTTTTATTAAGCTGCAGAAGAAAAAATGAAGGGTAGAACTTAAAAGTTAGACAGTAAAACACTGGGTCCCTCAGAGCTCAGTGAGTCTTGCCTAGTCTGCCTTTTCTCCTTATTGGATTAGATGGAGAATGGAACTGAAATGGCTTTTTCTCTAGCCATCTGCCTCAGCAGGCTCCCCTGGCACACAAGAGGCTTGAATGAATTAGCAAAGAAATAGCCAGTGTCTGCTTAAAGACAGCACCTTCTTAAGCTCTGCCAGAAATAGAAACATGAGTCACTCTTACTCACTTATTCATTAATACCCTTTAGCCCCTTGCCTTTTGTAGCTTGTGATGTTGAATGGGAAAGAAAAAGACTGATTTCTATTTTTATCTCAACAGAAGTTGTTTGATTCCCACAGGTGCTTTCTGACTGGAGTTCTCCAGCTTTCTTATGAAATAATTTCTGGGTTTGTGCTCATGTAGCTCTTGGGTGCCTACTGTACTTAAAAGTAGGGAAAGGTGTTGATACCTTAGAGCCTGTAGATCAGGGCACGTTCCTTGAGCAGCTGGGATATCAGGAAAGTAACAGACAAATGCTGTCTTAAAGCGTGCCTAGGCTTTGTTATCTAACTGCAGCTTTCCTAAACTAAAGCTAGGTACTGACACTCCCAGGCTACCTGAGAGCTGCCAGGTAAGTACGGTGTCAGTGTGAAGTGATGTCAGCCAGACCCATAAAACACATGACTAGAAGCAGCACTCACACTGTGTGTTTACGTTCGCTGTTTAATATAGCTGTGGACTTGCTGGTACTAATTCCTCTAAGTCCAACTCCTAATCTTGACTTCATCATTTCTTTTTGATGGGGTAGCTTAATGATCTTTCCTGTTAGAATAGGGGCTTTAGTTCTATTTTGTCTGTCTTCATTCCAACCATTGAATTTCAGTATTCTTGTGCATGCTAGGATGAAGCAGTTCACTATTCTATTCCCTGTATAACTGCTTATGGATTGTGATTGAGGCTTTACTTGTTCAGCACGTGGCCTTGTTGATAAGCTGTAAGAATTGAGTTTCCAAAGTTTCTAATTTTAAGATATATATTCTGGTTTAATTTTTACTGCTCTTATCTGAACACTGCTCAATTACTTGTTTTATTTTCAGTTATGGCATTTTAACTGGTAACAATTACTCCAACGGTGGTCACAGCAGTTAAAAACATAGAGTGTAAAATAACATCTTTCTCTTTGGTTACTTTCCTCATTATACATTGAGGACCACTTGGCCCCTGTACTGTGTTGAAAGCCCATCTTCAGGTAATTATTGATGATTACTCACAAATCTCATCAAAGTGCTTTTTCAGTGATAATCCTCCAGCCTGTGTGAGGAGAGGGAATGATATGGTTAACAACAACAGAGAAAATTTTTTAGGCTCGATGGTTTAATGTTTGCCAGGCATTCCAAGAAAAGAGCATCGATGTTCTAATGAGTGGTCCATGTTCTGGGCATGACAATAACAGAGGTGCATCGTTGGATTTGCCTGACTACTTTTAAAGACCTTTAATCTCTGCTTGCACTTCCTGTTGCCCCTGACTTTGATCTGGTTTCTGCTCCACAGGCTGACAGCTGAAGATGTGGAATCTCTAGAGGCAGATGCGACCAACCGCTGGCAAGGAGTCTGCCTTAGCACAGCATCTCCCACACCATCAGAATCTGCAGCCACTGTGAAGTCGCTGATCAAGTCATTTGACTTAGGATGCTCAGGTATTTGAACACTGTAAAAAAAATAATCTAGCAGTGAGCAGGTGATTTTTGGAATTTTGTCCTGCTTCATGCTTCTTAATGGGTATTTTCTGTCAGTGCTTGGTACATAAATACTGGACCGGCGGTTCCCTGTTCTGCCAGGAGGGAGATAGCTGGGTTTGAAGTACAAATGTTTCCATGGTTTTTTTCTTACAGGTAGCACTGGACAAAATATCACAGTTCACAAGGTCCCCCGGAGCCCTCTAAGTGGAATTCCAGTGAGGACAGCCCCAGCAGCTGCTGTTTCCCCCATGCAGGTACAAGGAGCATTTTGCATTCCTGCAGTTATAAAATGAGTAGATGCAACATTTGGTCCAGCATGACATAGCTTCAGCATGCCAACGTGTGTATGTTTACAAGGGGAAGGGGAAACTCATCTGTTTATTTGTTGTGAAACATCAAATGCTGTAATACCAACAAAAAGGATCAAAGTGTGTTTGTATTTTTGACTTGAGCTCCAAGGTCTCAGTGGACGGATGTGAACTCTTTGGAATACAATTCAGAACTGTAATCACTGCTGACTAGAAAATAGGTCTTGATTATTGGGAGTGAGTTACAAGAAACATCAAACTAAACTAGTCATGTGAGTTGAGAGATGTGGGATGATAAGTTTCTGTGATGTGCGGTCCCAGTTTCCTTGGAAGCTCATACAGTGCTGAGTAAAGAGCTCTTGCAGTTTGTGCTGGTTTTGGCTGCCTACTGAAGCATAACTGCTCTGGAATACAGTACTGCTTACATCACTGCACCAGTTAACTTTGTGGTAGCAATTTTGAAACCTGAGGTGCAGTGTGGTTGGACATACTGCTTTTGTGAATGACAGAGAAGTAAATGCACTGTGCTTCCTGATTTCCACATGTGCTGCTAACATCAGGCTGTTCACCTTTCTGGCCTGGAGAAGCCATTGTCTGTGTTCTGACTAGGTGGTCACTGGGCTGGACAGAGGATGTTCTCCTCTCAGTAAAAACAGTTGTGAGGCTAGGGTGTTTAATTGAGTGTTATGAAGAATGAGATGACTTTGAAAGACTAATTAACAAACGTGGGAGCATATTTCCATCAAAGATTCAGCATAGGGAGTTTAAAGAATGGGATTAAACAGAGGTCTGGGAACTGTCTATTAGTGCCTGGCTGAGGGGATATTAATGCTGAAAAGTGGGGCTGCAGAGACACCCTTCTGACTTATGATTCCGGGTGCTGGGGACATAGGTAGGGTTAGGAACAGGTGTTCTTACTTTGGGGTTGTGACACTAAGTCATGTGCACATAGAAATGTCAAATAGTTCAGGAACCAACATATTGCCAACTAAAAACTGTGTCCCTTTGTCCTTTTATTTTTACAGCCATTGATCCAGCTCTAGTTAGAGGTGACACCTTGTCAAAAGGTTTCTTTATTCCTCCAACTGCTTTGTGTTCTTGAAATAGCACAAACATCTTTCTGCCTATTTAATCATGACAGCTGCTATTCTTTTAATTATCTTTTGTGTTATGTTTGTTTCACAGAGACATTCTGTTTATAATAATGCCAAGCCAGCCAGCAAGGGCGTCGCCAGACACACAGATCTTTCAGACCTTCCTCTTGCAGGTAAATTGCAGTAGCCATACAAATGTTGGCTCTTTTTAGTAGCAGTAGCTTGTCATTAACTGTTGGTCTCTGCCTGGGCCATTTTTCCTCTTCTCATATGGTCAAAGGAAACATGAAGTGTCTTCAGAGTCTTTGTTTTAAAGAGCTTATTAATTTTCTTGTGTTTCCATTCCCATCTTGATTATAGCCTTAGAAAACTAAAAAATAGCTGATTTATTATGCTTTGCCAACACAAACTTGACGCCTTTATTCTAAAGTATCCATGGCACCTCTCTAATCCACGCTGTGGAACTGGAGAGGATTGGATTTTGTTCAACATGTATGTATCTGGAACGAGTCCAAAGCACTGTTTTTTGAGAGTTTATTTGGTTTTAAGTTGAGCTTCATTTGAAATACATCAAACATTTCAGATACTGATGTGACTGGTTTAGGAGCAGTCATATTTGGGCTCGAAATAGTTTGTTTTGAGAGTTCTCAAGAGATGCGTTTGTTTTTATTTCACACTTTGCTTTTGTTCTCTTGTCATTTAATATTCTTTTCTACCAGTGTTTGTTTCCAATTTTCTTCAGGGCCCTTTATTTTGACTGTCTAGTCTTTAGTGTAGTCATTGCATTGGAATCAAAGCTAGTAACCACAGATTATTGAATTTTTAAGGACAGATAAAATATATTCCTGTAGGGAAACCTCAGTGTAATTGTAGTTGGGGACAAAAATTCAATCACAGTTTCATTAGTAGACAGGATTTTCTGCAGTAGTTTGCTAGTACAGGAGAGAAATTAGAACCTTTCTTTGTTTTTAGACTCTTCACATAATCTGCTAAGATTTCCCTTCCATCGTTCAAAGATGAAGAGACACTGGATCTGAACACCAAAACAGGTTATAGGGTAGATGGCAGCGTAACAAGTAACATCTTGTCTGTGCTACCAGCCTCTCCTGCAGTAGTAGAGGCTAAGCAAGCAGAAGTTACCACTGGAACAGACAGTTTACTCACTTCTGTCAGTTGGTTTCCAGAAAATGGCTTCATGTGAGAGTATATAATGAACCTAAACAGAATGTAAGACCTCTTGAATCTCTACCAGGTTACTGCAGAGTGAAGTAATCTGTCAACTGTGTAATATAATGCTAGTCCTCAATAATAAATATCCCACTTCAGGCCATGGATAATTGCTGTTATTACCCATAGACAATCGTTCTGTGACAATCTGTTGAAATCAACAGATGTTTTATTAGCCATTGTATGGTACAAATTTATGGTTGCTTATCTAACAAGTTCCTGTATTTACAGCTTCTCTTTGTACCTGGGTTTAATTTAGTTCCAATAATCCATAGCAAAGGCTTACTCACTGTAAGGTTGTAATAGCTCTGGTTCCAATCTAAATAATCCTGGAAGGCAGTTGGTCCAAGCCCTCTGCAAACAACACTGAATTAAAAAATATCCCAAAGGAAATTCAGAGTGAAGTAGTCTCCATAACAATAATCTTCTGGCAGATTCCATCTGACCGGTATCACAGCAGGGTTCTGTGATGTCCTTAATATGACCCAAATGTTACATTGGTGGAGAGGAGGATGGATTACTTTACAAAGAGAGCTGGTTTTTGGCTCTGATCCTTTTGTTTAGAATCAGAGGTTTAATGGTTCTGCCCTGGAGTTTCTAGCAGCCAGAACTAAGTCAAAGGAAGTACGTTACTCAGGCAAGTGACTCAAAGTACAAAACTGGAGGCTGTTCACTTGTACCACTTCAGGCACTACTGCGTAATTCAAGCCAGTAGCCACAAAATGTCTTTAAATAGTGCAAATAGATGGTGCTAACGCAACGTGACTTTCCTTTAATCATGTTGCATATTTTTCATATGATTATTATCCTGTTTCTCTTTCCAAATGACTCCAAATAGGCCCTTGTCTTCTCCCTCTTTTCTTTCCAGCTAGATGCTTCCTTTATGGCTCTCTGGGATCCTTCTTTCTTCCTTCTTCTGTACCTTGCATGAATGAATGCATCCTGAATGATTGACACGGCACTTCCTAATTAGGACATGCCATTAGCCAGTCCAATTATGTTAATGATGCACTTTACAGGGCTTTTTTTTTTTGTGAGAAACCTAGATTCCTTTTCATTCTGTTGAGATTCTTGGTTATTGATATTCCTTTTGCAGCAGATCTGTTCCTGTAAGCAGAATATGCTTAGGTTTAAAAGACTCCCAAGAGTCTTCATTGGTAGCCTGATTGGTGTGACTATTTTGATTTGAGGCAATTCCCCATAAAGTCAATGTAATGATGAGCTAGGACTGTCACACACATTGGGAATAGATGGTGGACAACTAACAAAAAGACTTTTAGAATATATGCTGTGTGCTACTTCTGGTTTGATAGGGATTTGTGGTATGCACAAAGAAGGGAGAGGTGAGTGGAAGGAAGGATGATCCTGACTGAGCAAGGAGTATGCAATTCAGTGCAACACAGCACTGCCAACAGCTAGGTCACTGGAAAGGAGGCAGTATCTTGGGACTGGATTCTGTCCCTGTCCATCTGGACTTCTTAATAGACAGGAACTCATCAGCCCTCTATGCTTGTGGAAGAAGGTGTTCCCCAGGGGTCTGTCTGTCCCCCAGGGGTCTGTCTTGGGACCGGTGCTCTTTAACATCTTTATCAATGACGTCAGTGATGGAATTGAGTGCACCCTCAGCAAGTTTGGGGACAACTCCAAGCTAAGTGATGTGGTTGACACCCTAGAAGGAAAGGAAGCCATCCAGAGGGATCTTGACAGGCTGGAAAGATGGGCCCGGGGAACCTAATGAGGTTCAACACTGCCAAGGGTCAGGTGTTGCACTTGGGTCGGAAGAATCCCAGGCATAGATACAGACTGGGAGAAGAGCTGCTTGAGAGCAGCCCTGCTAAGAAGGACTTGGGGATTCTGGTGGATGAGAGACTGAACATGAGCCAGCAGTGGCTCTTGCAGCTCGCAAGGCCAATGGGATCCTGGGCTCCATCAGCAGAGGGGTGGCAGCAGGGACAGGGAGGGGATTGTCCCTCTCTGCTCTGCCCTCGTGAGGCCCCATCTGGAGTCCTGTGTCCAGAGCTGGGGCCCCCAATACAAGAAAGATGTGGAACTGTTGGAGAGGGGTCAGAGGAGCCACAGAGATGCTCAGAGGGCTGGAGCAGCTGCCCTACAAAGAAAGGCTGAAGGAGCTGGGCTTGTTCAGCCTGGAGAAGAGAAGGCTGTGGGGGGACCTCATTGCAGCCTTCCAGTACCTGAAGGGAGCTTATAAGCAGGAGGGGATTCAACTTTTTAAAAGAGCAGATAATGGCAGGACAAGGGGGAATGGTTTAAAGCTAAAGGAAGGAAGGTTTAGATTAGATATTAGGGGGAAGTTTTTTACAGAGAGAGTGGTGAGGTGCTGGAACAGGCTGCCCAGAGAAGTAGTGGATGCCCCATCCCTGGGGGTGTTCAAGGCCAGGTTGGATGGGGCCCTGGGCAACCTTGTGTAGCTCCAGGCGTGGATGTTGGTGGCCCTGCCTGTGGCAGGGGGGTTGGAGCTCTATGATCCTTGGGGTCCCTTTCAACCCATGCCATTCTATGATTCTGTGATAAGGTGTGGTGATGCCTATAGCTCTTCATCAGCCACAAGTGCTGATTTAGTCTTATGAAATTCAGGAGCCAAAGGAAGGGTGGCTGTTGGCAGGATGGTTTGCCTGGCACTTGCTGATACGTGTACCCCAGTTACTACTGAAAAGACATTTTCAGCCAGTTCAGTAATACTAGCCTTTGATGAAGCTGAGAGAAGGAGGAGTTCACAACTCCAGGTGATAGGGCATTAATTGATAATTAACGTAGGGGAGTAACTGAAAAAGAGGAGAAAGTTGTGTTCCACATTCAGTTATTCTCTGATAACAGCTCATGATGTGCTGGCCATAGATCCTGGCTTTTGGCAGCTTGCCCACAGAAAGGAAGCAGCCAACTTTCCTTGTGTTATACATCACACTACCTCATGACTGATACGCACAAGGAGATAATTTGTTTTCTATAATCTTTTTGGCTTCTAAAAAACCTATTAACATTGGTTTCTATGCATGCTAGGTTTTTTATTTATATATATACACACAGATAGAGTACATAAAATACATATTATGTGTAACAAAAACATAGATACATCTGCTGTGAATTTATTGAGACTCCCCAAAGGTCTTTTGGCTAAGGATCATGTGATAAGTGTCTTTTACTGCTGCCTTGAGCCGGGTTGTATTCAGGAGGCAAGAGGCTTTCTAGTTACAAGCCTGCTCACAGCAGAAAAGAAATTATTGTGCTAGGGCTGGTCAGTCATCTGGTGAAGATATCTGCTGATCAGCTTTTGAACCTTTAAGACTGTAGATTTTGGTATTTCCCTTCATTCACCTGAGGCCCCTACCCCCCAGCAGGAGTATCAATCACAGGAAACTAGGCAGCCTGTACTGTTGAAATCATCAAAGCCATTCCTTGTTATGATCACCTCTAATCTGCTCAAGGTTTCCTAGCCCCATGTGTGTTTAATGAACAAATGAGTACATTTGTTTAGAATCAAAACACCAGACGACATATTGTGTGCTGGGTGGCAGGACAGTGATTAATCAAATTCCTGAGACTGCAAACTGACAGCTTTTTTTCTTCTCTCTTTTTTTTTTCATTCCCACAGACCTTCTGAAGGGGAGAAATGAAGAGCTGAAACCAGACCATTACCTCCGTAAAAGCCCCTCCCTGGAATCCCTGAGCAAACCCCCTATGGCCTTCAGCAGCAGAATGCTTACCTCTACCCCCAGCAACTTGAAACCCCAAAGCAAACTCAGGTACCAAGTCAGTTTCCTGGAGGGGGGTGGAGAAACCACACTGGAAAAACTGACAGCATTACCTGGCACCAAAATGAATGATTTAATTTGGTGGACCCCTGTTTCCAGTGGAAACTCTGCTGGCTAGTCTATCTGGTTTAGAATTTAGAATCTGTCAGATCCAGATATCAAAATGCAGATTATAATAACCACAGCTATCTGTAAGATGAGCAATCATGATACAGTGAGGGTTAGCAAGCTTTCAGAAGCCACTAAGTTGTATTCAAGTATTCTGTCATGTACAAGTGATCGACCCTCATCTTACTGTAGCTTTGCATGTTACAGTGCTTGAAAAATAAAAAGCTTTGAGGTCTAAGGGAAAGCTGGACACATCATTTTCTTCTGTTTTGAGGAAAAAATCCATATTTTTTGCTAATCTCCACCACTATTTCCAACAGTTGAAGGGTGGAGACAATGCCAGTGGCTTTAACTGTCCTTCAAGCCTTGACTGCAATGCAGCTTCCACAGTTTTCGTTTTACTGAAGAGCTCATTCTTCAGCAGCTCCACTGGATGTGAATTTGCTGTGATGGATTCCTCAGTTTCTTTCAATTCTGCACCTGAAATCCTAGTTTTCAATATGTAAAGCAGAGAGGTTAGTTAACAAATTTATAAGTAAAGCTGATGAAAATACCAGCAGAAATGCTGGGTTAACATGTGCCATCAACTATCCATAGGCTGCTGGGTTTTGAGCTCGTTGTATGCAGTGATACCAGCTGAATTTTCTCATCTAAAAGCAAATACAGAATACAAGCTCTGAAGGCTCTTTCAGTTTGCTTTACATTTAGGTTCTGTGCTGCCATTCTGCTTTTTCATACAGATATTATCTACACACTGGTATAAAATAGGAGAATTCAAGCATATTTGTCTTTTTCTGCCCTATGCTTTCCTGGGTTAGTGTGGAGAGAAAGGACCCCCTGGCAGCCCTGGCTCGGGAGTATGGTGGTTCCAAGAGGAATGCTCTGTTGAAATGGTGCCAAAAGAAGACTGAAGGTTACCAGGTAAGGGAATAGAGTCATTTTGACTTTGCTCTGGAGAGTAACATATCACTTTCCTATAGGTGTGCAGTAAGCAATGTCACTTCAAAGAATTGTATGTATTTGTTTGCTGATTTTTGCATGTTTACTTCTGCTGGGTGTTTCCATCCTCTTCCCTCAGATTTCTTTAGCACCACTAAAGAAACTCCCCAACACTACCTTATCCTAAGGAATTCATGTACAAACCCAAAAATATTAACTTCACCAAAGGCTGCTGGTGATGAGAAACAGACTGCATATGTGCAGCAGCTTCCACTTGGCATCCCTTATGAAATGACATTCTAGTATTCTTTCTGCAGGCTTCTGTGGGTGATGTGCTCATCAAGCTCTGGTTAGAGTTTGTATGCAGTTGAGTTGGGCCTTGGGTTCTGCTTGCAGCTGGGCTGTACAAGGCAATTGTGGACACCAGTTCATCCTGTGATATATGCTGGGTGTGCAGGATAGTCTTGGTTTGATACAATGTGGAGATTTTTCTTTCTTAAGAATAATATTGTTTGTTACTTAGAGCAGAAGACAAAAGCAGTTATCACCACATGATATGCACCCTGGAGCAAGACTTTAATAAAAGCAGAGTCCATCTTTTAAAGTAAATAATACACTCTTTTTTTTTTCTTTTTCTTCACAACCAGCTCTTTATGAAGCATGAGCTGCAGGGTGCAGGAGTTTGGAATAAAAGAGACAGTATCTTTCCCTTTAAGTAAACTGATTATGAAGTTTTGAGTCATTTCTTTGCACTGGCACAGTCACCTGGCTTGCACCAATTTCACAGGACAAGTGTCAAGAGAAAGTTCTTGACTTCAGACGCACCTTAGAAAGAGTAAATTCAGGGCTAGTATCACAGGGTTAGTCCTGTGATCCTGCCTAAAGGCTACAGTGCTGTCCTTGAAGTTGTCCCCTCTATGCTGTGCTGCTTTATGCTTATTTATATCTCATCCAATAAAATTCTCCTGGTCTTGGATTTGAAGGTGTGGGGCAACATATTCCAATCTAGTCCTTAGAAAGTTATTAAGGAAACACATCTTTTCCCAGTCTCACCTCTACTAAGCCAGAAAGCCCTTCTCTTGAGTAATACTTTCTCCTGGCAGTGTTGTCCCTTTTTGTTTCAAGTAGCATGTACAGTGAGCTTCATCCACTTCCCTAAGAGAGGTCTGAGTTCACTATTAGAAGTGTTCTTGGAGAGGCAGCCTGGAGTTTCCTTTCCCTAATTACACCCAAGTTGGACAAAATGTATTGCTTGTAGAAATTATTGTGTGGCTTTGCAAGTATCTAGGCCTGTCCTGATTCTGCAGGTACCAGCCTAGCACCAAGAGTGGCAAGTGTTCCCTCTGTGACAGAGTGGGAAGGGAGTTTTGTTTTCCTCTGCTGAACCCAAGTAGAGGAGCTAACCCTGTATCAGATAGCAGGCCACCCAGGAGGTTTGCAAGGCAATCTGGGTCTATTTGTTTTTCCTTTTAGTATTAGTCCCTGGAGGGAAGTGTGTCCATGCTTCAGAGGATAGTGGAAGTTTTTGCTTTACATATAGCTGCTGGAGTGTTGTTGCTACGTGACTGTCTAGATGATGTAAAAAAAAAAAACTTTGTTGTTTTGGTTCCTGCTTTGATGAGGCTCTTGTTCTGTTCATGGCTGTCTCTGTTGTTGCTCTTTCTAAAGCAACAGGATGAATTTTCAGTGGTTTTTGAGAACAAAACTGACAAACACTGTGTAATCCAGGAGAGAGAAGTTCAGGCCGTGATGTGGTGAGAGTCCTTTTTACCCAGAGTGGAAGATGTCAGGGCAGAAATTAAAGTCAGATGAACCAAAGTACAAACACTGTATTTGATGTTATTGTGACCTAATCGAGGTGATCCTGCTCTGGCAGGAAGTTGGACTAAATGGTCTTCTGAGGTCCCTTCCAACCCCTAACACCCCGTGATTCTGTGATCCATGGTGAGAGTCTTGCCTCCCTTTCTTCACAGCTTTGTTTAGAGGCATTCCCTCTTGGACATTCTTCCTCAGATTCCCGTTCCCATTGCGCTCCGTGGTGCATTCACTAGCTCTTCTTGAACTTGCTTTTCCCAGACCCTTTCACTTATCATATAAGGCTGATATTAAGCTCCACAGGGAGTTTTATCATTCTTGTGTACAGACAACTGGAGTGCAGTGAAAAACGTCATCCTCCTTCCTGCCTCAGCCCCTGCCATGGTAGGAATGAGGTGATGAACTCCACCAAGCAGGACCCTGACGACGTGCATGACTTCTTTTCCATATGGAATACACCTGTCAGTGAGACATTATCTGTGCAAATCCCAGTATACTCTTTCTAAGGTGAAGCCCAGAACCACAGCTAACTGGATGTGAGCTGCTTTCAGCTCTGTGACACTGGAATGAGAGAAAAAAAAAACCCTTGCTGCTTGGCTGCATAACTTCTTTTTTTCAGTGGCACAATGTACACGGTTCCTGATCTGAGCTGGTGAGAAGGGGGGAGATTCCTTTCTGGTTAAACTGTGAAGATAGGAGATTTCATTAAACAGCATCTACAGCGTACATCAGAACAGCTGATATTCTCACTAGCAGCTGCCCGTGTCCCAGATTCCCTGAGGAAAGCTGGATTAGTGACCTAGGAAAGTATCTGGGGATAAGACCTAGGGACCAGCACACAAGGCCTCACTTTTTAAATGCTTTAATCCATACAAGGCTTATACTATAGATAGAAATTTATGTCCTGCTCTGGGCATATATCCTTGTGCTCACTACAGTGGGAACATTCCCTGGCTTTGAACTTCAGCATGTTCCCCAGGAGAGGCAATCTCATAAAATGAGAGGGACACAGGAGGGAGTTGAGAGAACTGCAACACAAATTAGTAGTGGCCTGAAGGGCTTTGGTGTTTTTTTTTAAAAAAAAAAAGAAATTGCATGGGTTTACAGTAACTGAGGGGAAACATGAAAGCATCTCTGTTCCTCCAGTCTACTATGTCATTTCAAAGATCCCTATTTAAATAGTGATTTAATATCAAAAAGATAGGAACGCTAAGGAGGAAGTCATCATTTAGAGCAGGAAAACAGATTGACTAGAATGAAAATTAAGTGGAAGTTCAGTTTAGTGACTAGGAGAAAAGAAAATGAAAGTGGGATTGCATAAACTGTGGCATGATTGATCATATGATTTCAACTGTCATATTTAAATTGCCTAAATGAGTGTTATCTCGCACTTTGGCCACTGAGTAACTGTAGTTACTTGAGTAACTACACAGGGGAGGTGCTAAAAAAGAAATCTCAGCAGTAAAAAGAGTTGGAGTGGAAAAAGGCTTTGGGCAAAGCTTCCTGGAGGAGAATCTCTCTCTAGCTTAAAAATAATCAACCTTCATCTAATGTACATTTCCCTGTAAGAATTATGCACTGGCATGTGATCTCTTTTGCCAGACACACACAGACTGTTCCTTCTGTCTCTCTGAATTTGTTGACATCATGGTGTTTAATGTAGGGTGATGAGATGACCAGACTTGAGAACTGCTTTTGTGTCTCTGGAACTCAATTACCACAAGTCCTTTAAACCACAAGGCTTGCTGTGAGAGTAAGTTATTTATGTTAAAATAGCTTTCTCTCTGTTGTGCTGTATTTTGGTTTTTTGTTTTGGGTTTTTTGCCCATCTATTTAAAAAGATTATACATCATAGTAACAGTGTGAAGTAGAAATTGGGTGCCTCTTTTCTAATAGGCTCCATTCCCATGAGTTGTAACTCCTGGAAGCTGCTGAGAGTCATTCTTGTTGCATTATCACCTTCCATAATCATATCATTAGTGACTGTGGTGTTATTTAAGTGCCCTGGTTCTGTTTGCTCTCTGTGGAGACCATTTGTCAAGAGGCCAAACCTCTCCAGATTAAGTCTATTACTATCCACAGATGTATTGTGAAAACACAGAACATCAAGAGGCACTTAACCCATGATCATTAGAACTGAGGATTATTATTTCTGCCACATATACCCTCTCCAGAGAGGGGAGGGAACTGCTACCACGTTAATGAATATGGTTCGCTTAAAAGAACTGTTTTCATGTTTTTTCCAACCACTACACATCCATTCTGTGGCACAGAGGAGAAGAGAATCTGAGGCAGACTCTGTTCTCCAATGCACAATCATGGTTACTCATTTTACCAAAGGTATTTGGTTTAACAGGACCCATTGGGATCCACTTGTTGAAGAACCACCGTCTTTTAAAGGTATCTGTGTGGTTATCTTAAGTACAGACATGCAAAACAGGAGGAGACAAGTGTTCTAGAACCAACAGAGGGAAATGGCAGACTTTTACATTTCATGGTATTGGTCTTATTGGTGTTTGTGGGACAAGCCTCAGATCTGATTTCATGCTATCTGGAGGAATCTCAACAGCATGGAGAAACTACTGACCAGAGCAGTCTTTACCCTAGCTTTCCTGTTATACGAATAGTTCCTGGAGAAAGTAAGTCCTTTTAATTATTCTTCATGGAACACGTGAGTAACTACAAGCAAAACTAGAACAAAATGATTTGTTTGTTTCCATGCCTTATTCGGAGTTATTTGACTTTGCAATAGGTCCCAGAAAGTATGCTTAGGAGCATGTAGGAGCTATTTTTAGGGAGATTCGCTCTGACATTGTATTTTTTTTTTGGTCTAAATTAGCAAAATACAAATATCTGTATGTTCAACCATTCTGAATATTTGCCTCAGAAGTTGTGAACTGGGTTTTTTTTTGAAGCTTCCTTTTCTTAAGACACAGGTAGTTCTAAGGTTCTAATGAAATATCCTGATGGAGACTGCAGCCTGCATAATTTCCAGAAATAGAGATTGGCATCAGAATCATAGAATCATAGAAGGGCATGGGTTTGAAGGGACCCCAAGGATCATAGAGCTCCAACCCCCCTACCACAGGCAGGGCCACCAATCTCAGGCCTGGAGCTACACAAGGTTGCCCAGGGCCCCATCCAACCTGGCCTTGAACACCTCCAGGGACGGGGCATCCACCCTGTCTCTGGGCAGCCTGTTCCAGCACCTCACCACTCTCTCTGTAAAAAACTTCCCCTTAATATCTAATCTAAACCTTCCTTCCTTTAGTTTTAATCCATTCCCCCTTGTCCTGCCATTGTCATTAGGAGGAGTCTAAATACTTGAACTGTTGTCTTTGCTGTACATATTAATACAGTGCCTTTCCTGTATTCCAAATGAAAAAAACCAAACCCTACCCTGAAGTATTCCTGCTATTGTGGCTATTTCAGCCTTGAGGGACGGAAATTGGAAATAAATTGCTTCCAAACATAATCTAGAAGTCATTAAATGCAATTCAGACTGCTTTTACTACTAGAAGCATAACGCTGGTATCTCAGGCTATGTAAAAGTCGGTGTGTCTGCATAGTACTGTGTTCTTCGTGTGACAAACATGCAAAAGCTTGGGAGAAAAATCAAGGCTGTTGCAGTATTTGCTGTTTGTCAAGTAATTATGGCAGGAGACTGGTCGACTAGTGGTTTGGCAGTGGATAGAATATAAAGCTTTTTACCCTTTTGTATTCGGTTTAAACTCCGGACTATTACTAGCTTTTTGTTTGTGAATTTGTGGTGCTCTTTCTCAGAGGAATTTGCATTCCTTTTCCTTTTGTACTAGACAGTATTTTCTCCATATCCTCTTTGTTCTCAAGCCCCTATTCCAGGGTATTATGCCCTGGTTTTTCTCCTATCTTTTGACATGTTTGCTGGCTGGCTGGGATCCAGTACAGATTGACTATGGCCCAAAGATACACAAATGCAGATAGGCTGATGAGGATGTAACATGCTCCCTTTGGTGAAGTGGTCCTGGAGCCAGTGCGTCCTCACTGGGGAGGTGGACTCTCTGCTGCTAGGATAGCCAGCCAGGATGGTTATTTTTTGACTGCTGATGGATCAAGCAGGTGTATTCCTGGGGCTGTCTGTTGTGAGGACCAGCTTTATAGGAGATCCAAAACTCCTTCATGGCCAGCTGTACATTAACACATCTGTGGCTGACCATGTCTTCCTTATTCTGGAAATTAAGGGTTATATTTAGAACCAAGTTGCCTGTTGCTTCTTTCTACATCATTTGTGTGAGTAGTTGATGTCATCTTTTTACTTAAGCAACTACCATCTGTCTTTTTTTAAGCCTTTGCTCAGTAACACACCGTCCTGGACCGCAGGGAGAGGCCAGCAACCAGACTGCAAGTGCTACCACCATCCTCAGGGCTGGTGTGCAGGCTGGCACTTCTGGTGAGGAATCGAAAAGCTAAATGGGTCAAAGCCCAGAATCAACCCTGTGAACCTGGGCAGAATAGAATTCCTGGGACTTGGCTCATAAAACCATAGGTCAAATGCTTCCTTTGATACTAATGAAAGGGAGCTTAGTTTTAAAGCCTTGAGAGTCCCCACACAGCTGTGCACTGTTCAACAGAAACACAGGGAATAGCCCAGATGTTTCTTAATCACGAGATGTGCACTTGACTATGGGAGTGATTAGTTCACCCTTTCCTACATTACTGTTTGTGTCAGCAAGTAGCATAACACTGTTTTGATCTTTCCAAAATGTTTCATGCTCTCTCTCATTATCAACATTAATCAGGTTTCTATCTAAATATTTAACTATTAACTATGAGAATTAGGTATGCTGTGGCATTCTGCAATTCAGCAGTGACAGAGGAGTGAATGTACACATCTTCTGGCCACCTTTCCACCTCTTTAAAGCAATAAGAGTAGAAGATAAAGTCTACCTGCTGTGACACACAATTTATGTGCAGCCTGGGAGGAGGTGGGATTCCCAGAGTACTGTGATCTTGTTAGCTGAATATCAGCAGCAAAACAAATAACTCCTGGTTTGTGCGATGTGGGTGAAGGAAAACACTGAATGAAAGCCCTCCAGATTTAAATGGCAGCCATCCATCCAGTCTAAGCAGCATTCATGGCAGCATCTCTCTTCTGGGGAGGACTGGGAAGATTTCCCTTCCACTCATACCCTTGTGCCTGTGATTAGAGGCTGGTGGCCAGAGCCTGGTGGATAAGCAGGAAAAAGCTCTCTTAATATTTACCAATACCATTAATGCAACAAAATTCTTCTCTGACAATCAATGACACTTAGTGTAAACTACCATACGCTAGCATATCCCTTCTGGTCTGAGGGTGCATATGCTTACGTATCATTTTGACATTTAGAAGTAAGATATATGTGCAATGGGTTTTTCCCAGGAAGTTATGAATATGTTCTGTGAGTTTCTGAGAAGTGAGTGAAATTTCTGGCACTCTTTCTGTTTCTTTGATTCTTGGAGAAGGGCAGTGACTTCAAAGAGACTTTTTGGTTTTTTCCTCCTCTCTCTGCAGAAGTTGAAAGGGATCTTGGTAATGGCTATTGAGATAGGAGGGATTATCCTGTATTTAAATAAATATTGACAGTAAATTGGTCAAGAATTTTGCTCCCAAGTTTGCTCTTGACCATCTCTGTGACCTTGGTAGTCTTGCATAATACCATTGCCTTGATTTCCCCACCAGTTCAAATGTATCTTGATATCGTATCATTGGATATTGATGAGTTTCAGTAATAGTTGGAAAGATGTTTTGATAAAAAGGGATATCTTGAGAGTTTTTAATTAATGAAAAAACACACTTAAAACTTCAAGATTTTCCTTTTTGGTTTTTTTTTTTCCCCAGAAGAAAGATGTTCTTTTTCTAAATAAAAACATAGCAGTATATGTACATGCAGCTTTTCTGTATGTCCCAGCTAGAGCCAGGATTGGGTCTGGAAAATAAATGCAGCAGCCAAATCATGGCATGTTGGGAATAGTCAGGTCCATTACCAATGTGCAAGCCCCCTTCACAGTAGTGCCAAGGTATAAACGTGCCTCTCCAGTGTAGCCAAATAACTTAAGCCAAGCTCTACCTTTTTTCACAGAGGCTTTATCCTGTAAACAAATACCAGTCTGTTGATTGGAGGGATAAAAGAAACGCCCATGCAGCGCTCTCATGCGTAACTTTCTATCCTGCTGGGTAATTTTAAAAATAGCATTTACATTCTATCCATCCCAAAGTCCAAGACACCTTCCTGGTGTTGCCTGGATGCAAGGACAGTGGAAACACTGAATTGATTGGTCACCAGCTGGAATGGTTCCAAACTGAGAATTTAACTGGCAGAGGGTTGTGCCTGTTCCATGAATATCCTTTGTGGTTGAGACCTCTCCCCACCATGTCTCCATCCTTTGCCACGAGCCTGCTGTAGTCTGCAGCCCACCCCTCTGGCCAGGAATTCCAGGACAGGGTTAATCTTTGAACTCTCCAAGCAGATAGTTGCAAATAGCTGTGGGAGCAGCCAGTGTGGTCATTAGCAATTCTGCAGCAGGGCTCTAGGCAGGAAGTAGCTGTGCTGCTGTCTTGGACACAGAAGGGATCTAATTCCTCCCTCCCTCTCCCTCCCTTCTTCCCCAGAGTATCTGTGTGGTCCTTGGAGCTATGCTGCTGCATCTTCCCTCTTGCAGCCTTGGGAATGAAGGAACACAGCCCAGTCTGTCTCTTCTCTGTGGCGCTGAGCAGTGCTCTCATGTATGAGCTGGTGAGAAAGTGGATGGAAGTGGTAGTTGTGTAGCAAGCAGGGGAGTTGGCTTTCAGCAGGTGAGCATAACAAGTACAATTTATACAGAAGAGCAGGAAATAGATGCAGAGCAAAAATATAAACTCACTAAATCTAATGGGATTATTACCATGAGGAGAACTTGTGAGTTCCTGGTCTTGCTGTGTCATCCACCTCTGCCTCTCCAGATACAGATTACGCTTGTTTTGCCCACTCACTGAATGTGACAGTGGTGTAAATGACAGTACCAGTCACACTTGACACATCTTTTGTCACCGTTAATTCATCTCTGAAATGGCCCAGAGGTAGCTATAGAACTCCTTCTGCTTGTACCAGCTCTCTCTTGGTCCTGTCTGTCCATGTAATAAAAAGCCAGCTCTCTGTAAACTCAGATTATGCAATCTCTCTCTCATTCAAGTGGAAACTGTTGTGCAAAGTAATAAATTAAGACCCCAAAATGAGGAATATGTACAAAACCCTGTTACTTTGCTTGCTTTTAGTGCAAAGCCTTTGAAGGAGGTGACTTCCAGTAACAAGAATATTGCCATGGGGTAGTTGGCATTCAAAACAACTCATTATTTGCTAGGCTTCGAATACATTCACTGTGTGTTATGTTCACTGTGCCAGCAATTACTCTCAAGCCTTGTTCACCAGAATTTGTTTTCGTTTTAAAAAGCTGGTCTTTATATATAAAAATACAAATAAAACCTAAGAAACATGAACAAAGTACAGTGAGATGTTTGCTAGCCTACACGGTGCTGGGAGCAATAGTCTGATGGGCATGACTGGATGCTGCTTGGCTCATTAAGGAAGCAGCTCATATATAGTTACAGTGATGATTTCAATGTCAGTAGTGACTGTTTTTCACCTTGCAAGCAGAGGAAATGACAGGGCACATCATAACTTTAACACATTTCACCTTAAATATCTCCCATTTGGTACTACTTGAATTTTTTTTATTATGAAAACCCCAGCTACAGCAGCACTGCACCTATTTTGCAGTCAATATATCAGAGCTAAGCTGGCTTGTCGAAGTCATGGACCTCCTCAATGCCTCATGAAGAAAAAACTGAGCTTGAAGAGTGCACAGATCACTTTAGAATGGCTTCACATTTACTCTCAATGATGCCTCTGAGACAGCCTCTGTCAGGTGAGCTTGTTTTGAGCACAGAACTTGGGAGCATTGTGCTACCTGTTCTCGCCAGTCTGACTCAAAGAAGAGAAAATTGGAAGTGCCTGACTTCTTGGTATTTTCCCAGAACTCTGGCTTTTGAGAGATTAAAGTAGTTGGGAGCCGAAAAACCTTTGTGTAGGGTGCATGACAATAAGCTAGTTATATTTCCTCTTTTTAAATGTCCCTGCTCTGTGTGACTACTATAGTCAGCTGATGTCCAGTAATAAGCTCTCTTTCAAATGTCCTGTCCATGCTAAGAAGGCTCGTTAGTTCAGACTAATGAGCAAAGGATAACGGGTAAACCCAAGGCAACATACATGGCAGCAGTGGAGCAAGGAGCAAACAGAACCTAGGAATGTGGTGGGAAATGGGGTTACTTTATAAAAAGGATTGCAGTAAATGGGATAACCTTTGAAGAGCTGGCACCAGTTCCTCATTTCACTGTGCTGTAATTACGTACCTTACGTTAACGCACCTCGTGCTATCTGACCTGTGTGGTTTCATACACGTGTAATCAGCAGGAAGGTGCGTGACTTGCTGATGTGGCTGGCAGAAGCATTAGAAATAGGGATGTTGGGGATGGAAATGTGAAGTTTCAAAGGAAGGTTAAAACAATTCCTACAGAGACTGCAGCTGCCTGAACCATTTGAACTAGGGATATTAATACAGCCTTGAGGATAGAAGGTCATTTGGCTTCCTTCCCAACCTTGGCTAGCCACTTAATCTCTATACAATAAACAATATTGCTGTTCCACAAGTTATTCTGGATTTATTATTTTTTTTAAATCAAGAGACATTATTGTGTATTCCATTTAAGAGAAAAAGAACTGTAAGGGAATTCAGAAAGGTTTCTGGTTGTAGATTGATTAATGTGATATGCAAATCACTTTAGACTTGCAGCTACCCATTGAAAATAGCTGTGTGCAATTGTCCAAGTCATCTGGGTGCACCCTGTAATTACAGAAGAATCCAGGCAGTCTTTAATTTTAGGCATTCATGCCTTTCATCCGTGTTAACTGGACCTGACCACACTTCTAATTCACCCACATTGCCAGAAGATTGCTCAGATGTTTCATATTCTTGCTGGAGCATTTTAGATGAACAGGAGTGGTTTGTTTGCTCAGAAGGTTGGGTTATGTTAAAAGGAGCCCTCCTTCACTTGTATTGCTGCCTAGGAAGTATTCAGAACTTGCCTATCCAGAGCTTGAAGCTTATGTACTTCCTTTGATAGAGCCTCTTTGGCTGAAACCTGCTAACATGTTCCCAAACAATTAGGGTGTAATAAATCCAAATTAGATTTGCAGTTTCATGCAGCTATTGTTAAAAATGGGTGGATATGTAGGTAATCTTTGGAAGTTGCCTTTCAAGGTACCTTTGTTGGATTTTACATTAGAAGGGTCAGAGTTTGCAGAGATGTGGCTGATGAAAAGAAGGTTCCTGTTCAGGCATCTTTGTTTAAATATAGCCACATAAAAATTTATCTGTAAAACTTCTGGTCTGTGGAGGAGATGTGGGTCTCTGGTTAGTGATAAACAGGAGGGACTGCAGAATGCTGAACCAGTTAAGAGGAAGCTGCTATTGAAAACAAGGCAATTCCCATCCGTTTATTCAGTATACTTATTTTAACTAGTCCTGACTTTGGTATTGAAGTTTATATTCTGGATGGGCTGAACCTCAATAATTAGCCCCTCTGGCATGTTCCCCTCATGGTGTTCTGTACCAATGATTTCTGAGAGGTATGTTGTATGCTGGTAGGGGGAGGAATGATGCTAAGGTCATAGTCATTGCAGGCCGCCTTCCACAAGAGTCCCAGGCTAGCTTCAAGCTGGCTCATGTCTATAATTTATAATTCTGGGTCTTATTGAGAAAATGATGACTCAGAGCCATTGGTGTGGGCACAGTAACATCTGCGAAGCGGGAATATCTTGTGTCAGTTATTTTAACATACTCAGGCTGTATTGAAGAGCGTATGATGTCATTGTTGGATTTTACTGAAAACTGAGTCAAAGATCCAGTGGAATCTAATGGAGTGGTTGTTTTTTTCCTCAGATAAACAAGAAACTGTTTTCAGTGAGGACAGATCACACAGATTTCCCTATGTGTCTTTACCATGGTGTTCATAGCGCTCTGCTATCTGCAAGCCAAGGTCCTGTTCCTGGGGTTGGGGGGGCTAAGGTTAATCTCTTGCAGGTGTTCAGTGCCTTTAAGAGTTGGCCTGCCACTAATATCATAGATTTGCTGTCATTAAATAACATTATACCTTTTTTTTTTAAACATACTTTAATATTCAAAGTACTTCAGAGACTTTAATATTCATAGAAACTAACTATACTGGGTACTTGGGTACTTGCAGATAACTGTGCTCCCTTATGTGCTTTCAGATCCCGGTCTCTTAATATTCCCAGTGCATGTATAGTCGTTCACTCAGGAGCTTTCATCTGAAGTGAATGGACTGTTTTCACTGACAAGAAGCCTGGGAACTACACTGGAAATAGTTTAATCCTGAGACCTTTTTGCTCTACACAGTACCCTGCCACTATCCCAGCAACCTTTGTACCCTCACGTCTTTCCATGGTCCTTATTGCCCCTCCACACAGGGTGTGTAAAGATGGTTAGGTAGTCATGCTATAAAAACACCCCTGTTCTGGCCTGACGTTCATGTTCTCCCAAGATTCTCAACTATGCTGCCCCCACCTCCCTGGTTATTTTCTCAGCAGCACCATGGGAGACCCAGGTGGAGTGCTGCGTAATGTGGATATATCTGCTCCAGAGGAAGCTACTAACCCGCAGCTACTCAGCACCCTTTGGGCCAGGGGTTATTCTCTGGTGCAGATGTCTTTAGCTGTGTGGACCCACTGATAACATGCTAAAAATCAACATTGGGGTACTAGTGACCATGACACAAACTGTGGCCATGAGATGGCAATTTTTTCAGCTGCCTAAGGAGCACTAGAGCTCAGTTTGATCTACAGTCCCTTTTGCATTCTTGTATTTATTAAAAGGGTAGATAATGGCAAGACAAGGGGGATGGAGTGAAGCTAAAGGAGGGAAGAGTTAGATTAGATATTAGGGGGAGGTTCTTTACAGAGAGAGTGGTGAGGGGCTGGAACAGGCTGCCCAGAGAGGTGGTGGATGCCCCGTCCCTGGAAGTGTTCAAGGCCAGGTTGGATGGGGCCCTGGGCAACCTTGTGTAGATCCAGGCCTGGATGTTGGTGGCCCTGCCTGTGGCAGGGGAGGTTGGAGCTCTATGATCCTTGGGGTCCCTTCCAACCCATGCCATTCTATGATGATTTCTCTGTATGTTCATTCTGCAGGTGGCACATCTCCCCCCTGAAGGGGGATACCATCCTACATAGGTTAACTTCCAGGTCTCTCCTGGGAAGCTGCATGCAGTTTTGCAGAGTTTGAGGTAGGATTTCTGCTGTAAGCACGCTAGGTAATAGAGAAGCCACCAAACTCATCCTGCAGTTTGGAAGTGTACATTAACAGTATCATACAAATAGCTCCCACATAGTCACGGACTGTATGTTGTGAAATAGAGAGGTGTGGCAGAAAGACTGGGGCGGGTTCCGGTGCCAGAATAATCAAGACAAGTGAATAGTTTCCAAGGTGTTCATTCCCTAAAATTGTTTTTCCTTTTTTTTTTTTTTTTCCCTTTCTTGGCTTCAGCAGAGCCAGAGAAATCCAAGTGCCTCTATTTTGACTTCATTCCTCTTGCTGTGGTGTAGTGGGGAGTTATTGCAAGTAAAGCTGCAGTGTAGCAAAGCACAGAAGATCACTTCCCATTCACTACAGCCTTGTATCCCAAGCTGAAAAGCTGTTAACACAGATCAAAGAAGAAACACCAGAGAGGGATTTATACCATCTTTGAAATAGGAATGGATTTGTGGAGAGGAAACAAAAACCCCACCACAGCTCACTGATGCTTGTTGGATGTGAAAATGGCAACTGAGTGGGTTTGAGGACATTTCAGTGTTTGTTGTTGTGCTATTGACTGACCAGTTGAGCTGAGTCCTTGAACGCTGAGTTTGAGTTTGCGTTTGGGACGAGAGAATTCGCATGTGAGTTCTTTTCCTCTGCTCATGACACACCACATTGCAGTAGGTTTCCTCTGTGGTTTAAGCATTGTCAGCAGAAGCCCATTCTTGAACTTTCGCCTGTTTGTAAGACTTGGATCCGAGAATTACTGAACACACATGTCTGGACAATGCTGCTGGAGAGGTGAGGGGGTTTCTGCCTAGTTCTGACCTAATGGTAGACATGAGCACTTCTTATCTCTAGGTATTGTTAGACTGGAGGAAGAGAAGAGTTTTAGGTATAATTAAAACTACAGAGACCAGTAAAGAAGCTGATGCTGGGCTGGTGAAATACTGTAGGAAGAAACAGTTTTGTATCTCATGTGTCTCTCAGCATCATGAAAATGAGGATAGGATATAATGTTCCCACACAAACATGGCTTGCCTTTTTGTCTAGTCCTGTTGCTTAACTAAGGTTTTGTTTTTTCTTGTTCCCATGGCCTTTGGGGGGAGGAGGGGGGCGACAATGAACTCTATTTTCCATTTCTGTCATACAATATAAAATGGGAGAATTGGCATTTAACAGTAGGCTATTTGCTGATGAAATATATTGGTATAAATTCAGTAGTCTGGCAGTCAGTCCTTTCCTACCACCTGCAGATTGATAAATAGTAACCTGTTTAAAACATGAAGAAAGCAGAGTACTCCAGCTTCCTTCACCGATTCCATAACGCAGAGTTGGACATCTATGGTGTGCTGTTATGGATTAGACAAAGTCAAGGCAGCTTTCAGAGCAAAATAGCAATTTTTCCTTGTGGTGGTATTCAGCCACCACGTCGCTCTTTTCTTTTATCTCCGTTGCCAGATGTTAATAGAGCAAAACACAATGTGGTGGCTGGTGCAGTGCGGTAACGTCTGCTGTGCCAGCCTGCTTTGAGCCCATTAGATTGGGAGATTTATTACAGCCAGAGTATTTTAACCTGAAATACTCTGTACGGCTTCAATTTGAGTCATCTTTGGTTACGGACATTTATTACTAATCTGAAATCCTGTCTGACTGGAAAAAAAAATCCATGTTGGACAAGTAATCAGTGAGGCATCGTAAGTGAAGAGCATATGGTAAAATGCTTCCTGGCTGGGCTGCAGTGCGGCCTGCATTAGCTTTTGGATGAGATGCAGTAAAATGGCTTTTGGGGAATCTTGAAAGAAACCAGCAAATAGCAAAATAAAGTGAAGTGTCAGAGAGTCTGAGTACGCAAGATGATGTGGCTGGTGAGAATGGTTTGCAGGTAGCTTTCACACCTGGACTAGTGTGTGAGATGGTACAGTACTGTCATGTCCTGGAGCCTTCTGTGCTCCGGCAGCTGTTACTTTTCTAAGTGCTATCACTTAGTTCACTGTTTTGTTTTTAGCTGGTATTTGGAACTGCTGCTGCTACAGCAGCAAAGCTTTGCTGTGAGAACTCCTTGGTGTGCTGGTATGGCCAGTCAGTGCAAACAAGAGCACTGGAAAGGTCACCTTGTTCACAGGATTAGAACTGGCCCACGAGCGTGTGTCTAACTACAGCCATGCCTGGCAAGAGAAGCCCTGCAAGAGCCTCGAGCACACTCTGTACCTCAATAATGTTTGGATTTTAAAGGAGTTCCTTACAGATGGACTGATTTTAAAGATACCTGTTTCTGTAATCACTCTGATCCCCCTGTTGAACATAGCATGTTCTGGACCTCAGGTGTCCTGAGTAGGGAAACTGGGTTTCCTCTGTGCCCCAGAGAGCTCCCTTGTCATCAGCGGTGTGGCTGGCAAAGAAGAATCCTACCATCTGGCAACAAGGGGAAGGAAGTTGGGCTGTTTCGGTGTTTTTTACCATTTAAACTCACAACCATATCACGCTCTTTCATTTCAAAATGTTCCCCTCTCACTGCCCTCCTGTTGGGGCTGTAACTGGTGGGAGTGTTGCTACAGATGAGTCGGAGGTTGGTCTAGCTCAGTTCAGGGGTTTCAGTTGGATGTTTATTAACATATCCATGCCCCTGAAGTATTGCTTCCTTGAGCAAATTCAGTGTTATTCTCATGTTAGGAAATGCATGAAGACAAGATTTAAAGGTTTCTGTTTGGGTTTGTTCCATAAGGATCTTGTGTTGTACTTGTTACCAGTGATGCAGCCACCTTTATTTGCCAGTGACTGTGGCAGTAGGGGAGTGAGCATCACACAACCTCCGTTCTCTGGCTCGCTTTGTGAATTAGGGTAGGTGATTAAATTCTGTACCTCAGATTTCCCATTCTTTACCTGCCTTTTCTTAAGTAGTCTGTGATGTGCAGATGAAAGATGCTGTGTTGATAAAGAATATGAGAATGCAGACATGTGTTCATGCACATGACTGCAGACCGGTCACATCTGCCCAGCTCTTGGACAGCTGCCCGCTCGGCCCTTGCTGCTGCCAAACTTGAGCTTACCTCTCACACCCAAGTAAGCACACCCTTTATTTAGGACTTGAGGACTACGTTAGTATTCCATCAGTTTGATACCACTTTTGGTAAGCCCCTTATCAAGTCATAATTGATAATTACATATTCTCATGAAAGCATATGCCTGCTGTGTAAGATAGCAATAGTCAAATACACTGATGACATTGCCACAATTGTCATTCTATAAATCCACCCCTCTGTTACACATCGTGAGATAAGGAAGCATGAAATTGATTGCAAAACACCATTTGAAAATACCAGTGACTTCTGTTGGAGGTGCTGGAGAAATCGTATTTCTGCCATTCTATAATCAAAAGGGACATGATAAAGTCCTTCCTCTCTCCAGCAGCATGTGCTGCACAGGGCATTTTTCAGCTCAGAGAGTCTCTCTGTTTGGGGTCTGGTGTGAAAAACATTTAGCTCTTTAATCATTGCTTATCTAGGACTTTGAAATTTGCCATCCTCTTCAGTATCTTTCTACTCGACGTGAAGAAGGGGAGAATGGACATTTTAAACCTATATTCTTTTAATACTCTTGAGATTTTGTTTCATGACTACATACCAGCTGTTGTTTGGAGATATTTTTGTTGTGTAGCACTATTCAGGGATGGCTCATGTTTTCTCTTACAGAATATTGATATCACCAACTTCAGCAGCAGCTGGAGTGATGGGCTTGCTTTCTGCGCTCTCCTGCACACGTATTTGCCTGCACATATTCCTTACCAGGAGCTCAACAGCCAGGATAAAGTAAGTTTTGTTTACCTGCTCCTACACTGTTTGCAGATTTCGGCTTGAACATTTCCCATTTTGATGGGGATGGGATACAGACACACACAGGGTTGCAAGATCTTGATAGTACAAAACATATAGGTGGCAGCAACAGTAAGAGACAAGTGTCAGCTGAGAATTTACAAAGCAGACTGGATGGAAAGGGGAAGGAAGCCAGCTCTGAGCTCCCAGAGAGCAATGCAGGGATAAAGAGTTAGCATCAAATTGCCTGGATGCAGTGAGTGCTGCAGGCAAACATGAAGACAGCATCCCCTTAGAAAGGCTGAGGGGAAACCTTTTCACCACCTACAATTGCCTGAAAGGAGGGTGTAGAGAGATGGGTGTTGGCTCCTTCATTCAAGTGACAGGTAACAGGATGAGGGGGAATGGGCTCAAGCTGCAACAGGGCACATTCAGATTAGACATTAGGAAAAAATTCTTCACTGAAAGGGTTGCAGGCACTGGAACAGGCTGCCCAGGGAGGGGGCTGACTCACCAGATGTATTTAAAAAGTTGGTAGATGATGCGTTCACAGATATGGTTTAGTAGAGGATGGGTATAGTTGGACTTGATTATCTCAGAGGTGTTTTCCAAACCAGTGACTGTGATTCTGTGATTTCTGTACTTCTGAGTTAGCACGTGTTAAAAGTGCTGGATCACTAGGCAGACAGATGATTCATTGCATCACTGGGACAGCAATGTATCCAAAAGTCAGACCATGTCAGCACATTCCATTCATGTTATTATGACCATCACAAAGGGGAGGAACACAGATTTACTGGATTTACTTCACAGCTAGTATGTATTACAACAAGAATTACACTTCAGTACAAGAATGCCTTTTATTAGTTCCTACCTCTTCCGAAACCTTTTGGTCCCAATAAAGACAGAACCTCAGTGGGCTTTTTTGCCCAGTTACCACTTTCACAAGAACCTGTTTGTCAAAAACAGGGCTAGAGTTCAGGCAGAAGTAGATGAGCTATTCATAGACAGAACTTGTTTGCAAGTTTACCTTGGTAATGCAAAAAGAGTCTATGTGAAAGTATTGAATCTAGTGGGTATCAGTTATCAAATATACCCCCTCATTTAAACTTCCTGATTAACCAGGTGCAAGGTAGGGTGCAGGAATCATCCTTCCATGTTAATACTTTTGAACTTTTGGGTTATTTTTACAGAAGAGAAATCTGCTGTTGGCATTTCAAGCTGCTGAAAGTGTAGGCATCAAACCCAGCCTGGTGAGTGACTTTCTCTTAGCCAGGAAAGATTTGCTGTAAATCCCTTGTTGCCTTGTGGCCAGTCAGCCAGCTTGTACTGGAAATGTCCGTGGAGTGTGAGGGAAGGCTGTACCACCATCTGTGGCAGTTTTAGAAGAACTCCCAGAGAGAATTCGTAGAATCATAGAATTAATATAATTTGAATGAACTTCTGGAGGTCATCTAGCATTGAAATGAGAATATTGATAACGTCTTCCTTGTGGAAGCTGTTTCCAGATGATTGGTGTTTTCATGGGCAGGCTTGCCTCTTAGACCATTTTCTTTCCTTTTGTTTTAGTGTTTTAAGTGGAAGCATCATTTGTTTGTTAAACTGTCTAAAAAGCCTTTTCTAAAATCAACAATATGGTGACAAGGCAGAGGGAAGTTTAATATGAAGGAAAAAATACTGTGGAGTTCATGAACTAAATACAGAACCAAAGTCATGCAAAGAAGCAGCAATTTAAGTGAAGCTAGATAGAGAATTGGTCTTTGCAGATAGAAGAAATCTTTTTGGAGCATAAAATGCACGTGTCTCATTTGTTTGTTACTGAGTTCCAGAACTGCACTAGGCCAGGAGGTCATTCCCATGGACTTTCATACTGTATGTGGCTGTAAGGAGCTCTGGAATGGAAGCAGAAGTGGTGCTCAGTAGCCACAGCTACTCAGAGCACCCAGTGATGTTCCCAGTGTGGCACTTGGCTAAGATTTGACAGTGTGTGTGTCCTCTGCAGGAGCTCAGTGAGATGATGTACACAGACCGGCCAGACTGGCAGAGTGTGATGCAGTACGTCGCGCAGATTTACAAGTACTTTGAGACCTGAGATGCAGAGCAAGAGGTGGACAGAAGTGGAGAAGAGAACAAAGAATGCTACAGATGCACACGATCACTTTAAAAATCCACTTGCTCCTCTTCCAGAACCAACCTAAGCTCTTAGTTTGAAAGAAAGCTCTTCCATTATCCCAATTTCATCTGGGACTGCAACCAAATAAATACCCACTGTCCATCTATACAAACCAAATTCATCTGTAGTTTTATTCCCACATGGGAATTGCAAAGCATTTTCGAACAGGTGTGGGATGTTTCTGAAGAGGATACCTTCTGCTAAGGAATGTCTTGCCTCAAACCAGACTCCAGCATAAGGAGACTTGCTACAGAATGAAGTTCTAAATCAATGTGGACTGTGCTGGCACTCAAGGGAAGGCTGGGAGATTGATATTAATGTAAAAGCTCACAAAAATGCTCTTCTTGCCAAAACATGCTTAACTCATCCCAAATACACGTTGTTTTCTTGTCTCCATATATCTTATAAAACGTCATGACAGATGCACATAGGTGTGTAGAACCTTTAACCTGAGTTATTCCCACACACCTGACACAGTCAGTGTACCAACCACTTCAGTTGTTGTAGCTTAACCAGCAGGAGAACAGGATCATCTGTAACTCTGAAACCATCACCAGTTAGTGAAAGAACTCCAAGAGATCCTGCTAGGTGCCGGGACTTCATTTCAGATCAAACAGAAGTAATCTCTTTGAGGAGAAATAGCTTTATTACTACAACTTTGTTACTTGATTACTACAGGAAGCCAGAGCTCGGCTTCCCAGCTGACTGTGCAGGCACAGTTACCGTAGGTATATTTCAAATGCCATTTACTAGCTGTAGTTTGCAAGGTGCCAGTAATCAGGTGATGACTCTAAGCAATACAGGGACATCTCAGTAGTTTGTATTTTTGTGGGTTAAGTGGAGTAACTTCTTCTGTGTGAATCCTGCATAATCAGCACAGACCTGCAATTGCTATATAGAGGTGTGGATCTTGAGATAGCCCCTGCCCTGTCCAATAAGATGTAGTCCATGTGCTACACGCTTGGAGGGGGTTTCACCCTGTGAAGGACCACAGTAAGGTATTGGTACTGATGGAAGTTGCAACTTCACAAGTTACAAAGAATGTAACTGGAACCCCTCTCTGTATCCTGGAAATCCCTAAGGCAGCAGAGAATATCTTTCCAGCTCAGTAATAATGTTAGTAAAGCGTCTGGAAGATACTGTTTCATTTGCATTGTACCGTTTCTTATTTCACCTCATGAAGTTAACTTTTCTGTTTGTCTCCAAGGATAGCAGGATCAAACTGGCTGCTTAATTTATTGTAGGAGCAGGTCTTGGAAAGCATGCTTTGTACAGGACCTCATGGAGGGCTGCCTAGCTGCTTTAGATGATGCTGGTAGAAGAAAGTTGTTGTTTAGTTAGTGTGTTTAACCCCGTGACCGGATTTGATGCGTTGTGAATGTTAATCATAGGGAGCTCTAGAGATCGTTTCACTTACAAAAAAAAATAGCGTGTGCTCACTGCTCTTAACTCCTGAAAAAAGGTTCATGAAATAGAAACAAACTATTTCACAGAAGAAACCTGATTTGGGGTTTTTCCAGGGCTTTGCAGGTGGCTGATCACAGACTCTGGCTTCCCCAAAGTGCTTTGTTGGTTGGTTGGGGTTTTTTTATTAATACTACTACAATTCTACTATTTAACTAGTAAAGAACCGATTTCAGACTTTGGTTTTCTCACAGCAAAACACAGGATTAAGGGAGAGATGGCAGCAGCCAAGGTCAGTGAGTGTACTCAATGGAGAGGAAGCTGGGGGAATGCAGTGCGTGCCTCTTTCACGGGAGGAGAAAAGCAGCACTTACTCTTAGTTTAGTCTGACATGTATTCAACCCCTTGCTCCAAGGAAAGTCTGATTCCAATATTTTGAGAGCCTGTGTGATTAAAAAGGACAGTGGCAGGCACTCAGAGTGCCCTTGTGCTCCTTGTGTCATCCTGCGCTGTGAGAAGGCAGTTGTAAGTGCTGGCTGGAGCTCTTTCTTTGCAAAAGAATGCTTCCTAAATTGAATTAACTCTCCAGTATCTTTCAGCATACACTCTGCCATCCCTAGAGAACATAGGGTGAGTTGCTCTAAGTGTTCTCAGATATGTCTTGTGTTATGTGATAAGATGGAAGAGGGATATAGCCGCTAGGCAGAGTTCATTTAGGAAGGCAGTGGCAGTGCAGAGCTCCCCGGCCCTGTGGACGCAGCAGGCTCTTCTCCCCTGAGGTATCCATCCCTTGGCAGGGATCCCGACTCTCTCCAATGGGCTGTAGTTCAAAGCCTAGTGAAGTCAACACAGAAAATTCCATATTCCTCAGTGGGCTTGGGATTGGGCACTTGCAGGGATGAGAAAATCGCTTTTAATTCCCAGCCTCTGGTAAACACTTCAAAGTCTGATGGCTCCACTTGATCTGAAAACGAAAGAGAATCTTAACCCTCTGGTTACTGGCAGCATGTTCCGTGGGGCTGCCAGAGGCACACTGAGTGTGTGTGTCATCCAGTGTGTCAGTGTTGTTTGCTTACAGCACCTTCTGACATCGATTCGGATCTGTTCCCCCAATCTGACCTTACAAACCATCGTTTGATCCAGCAGCTTTTGTTTGAATCATTTCTGCAAAGCAACGTTTCTGTCAGCTCTTTGCACGCTCTCCTGTGCCTGCCAGTAGCCTAGACTAAACACTAATCCACTTAATTCTAATGGTATATTCTTAAGGTTTTTTTACTTACCTAAGAGTTAGAACAACTGAGTAGAGAAGAATGTCTCTACTGAGACTGAATGTCTCAGTTTCACCATTTGCTCAGTGTTACTTTTCATTCTTCAAACCTACAACACATCTCATTTGGAAATGCTGATACTTTGAGATTGGGAGAGGCTCTTCCAGATTGTTTTTTGAGACTTAAGAATATTGTTTATTTGTTCACTTAGTTGTTACAATATTGTGTGTTTTTTCTTCCTTTTGAACCTTGCACAGTTGAATTTCTAGACATGGTTTTTCATGCTGCCTTAAAATTTGAATATGAATTTAAATTTGTCCCACACAAGATGCTGCAGACCAACCTGACTTTCAGGAAACCCACAGGCCCTTGCAAGACATCTCAAATTCAAACTGCTAAATTAAACTTATAGCTGCCTTAACAATTAGAGAGTTTGCAAACTAAGCTAGAGGGTGGAGGGATAGTCTGTAGAAAATCTGAGACTCCCCTGAAAGTGGCCTAGAATGGGACGTGCAATGATAAGCTGTGAATGGTGTAATGCATTGTATCCCTAACCATTTTCCTGAACTGCCTAGATCCTTTCTGACTTGGCCTCTTGGGAGTGATGGATCTTTCCCTGATGTAGGCAGATGAAATCTCTTCGTGTCGCCATATGCTCCCTGAATATACAGTTCACACTTAAACACGCCTGCATGTCTGTGTGTGTGTGTGTGTGTATGTGGGTGTTCTGTCAGGCTGCAGGAAACCAAACGAGCTGGTTTTGGATGAGCATGTGAGAAGAATGGTTAGGATGGGGATATCAGTGAAGTTCCATGGAGGGATATTGCATTGTGTGGCTGGAGGAGAGGAGATCAAAGATCACGACTCCCAGAAAGCCTGGTGAGCCGTGGAAGGTACGAGTTGTTTCGTTGGCTGGGGAAGGTGCAGAAGTGTTGAGGAGCGAGCCTAGAGTCAGCCCTCTAAGAAAGTTTTCTAGAAAGGCTGATGAGTTGTTTCTGAAAGTACACAGCAGAACTGATGGGAGGGACAGTCTGGTGTATGAGGAGAGGGGCATATATGGGTCATGCTTACCCAGGCATTGCAGGCAGCAAAGGATGCAGCTTGGTGGAGAGTTCTTACCATCATCTTGAGTCATGTTTCTCCTCAGAGTGCAGCCCGGGGTGGATCTCAGAGGATGAGGAGGGAAGATAGTGCAGAGCTTGCTGCCTTTGCCAGGTTCCCCTTCCTCTGCCTGGACAGTCAGGGAAAGGCAAAGGGGACAAAGATTTCCCGGCTCTTGCTGTGCTGCGGCGGAGCGGCCGTGCTGAGCAGAGCAGGATTGGATTCAATCACGTTCTCTGGTTTCCTCTCAGCGAGGCACCTTCTCTCTGAGTTTTGGCAGGTTTTCTCTTTGTCATTTGAAGTTGTGTTTCACAGGTTTTCCCTGTATTTTCCCTTGTTTTGTACGTGCAGGGTTTCTGTCCAAACCAAATAAGCGCACGCTGGCAGAGCGACTGGTTCCTCCCTGCAGATTGATTCCTGACCTGGAACCCTTCAAAAAATCTCCCATTTTTTTGCTTCGCTGACTTTCTCCCTTCATTGGCAGTGAAAATACGAGCACTGGCTCATTAGTTTGCATATGCCTCCCTCATCTCTCTGTGCTTTTGGTACTGGCTCTTCCAGCAGGAAGTATCTGAGGGGGCCAGCTGTTTGCAAAGCTGCGCCTTGTGTGTCAGTGTGGGATGAGATTATGCATTTTCCTGTCAGGAGAGGGCTTTTGCCTAACAAGACTCAGGGCACTGAGCATTAAGACATTTTTAAACCCAGCAATAACTTCTTCTATGCTAGACTATTTTGGTTCTTACAACCCCAGTGCCATTTAGACTTGCTCACCGGCACGGTGTAGAATCAAGCTCAGAACTGACCCACAGCTGAAGTTTTCTCAACCAATGGTCTCTACGTTTTTGACCTGTATGTGTGCCAAGTTCCACTGGGCAGTGCTGGACATGATGTTTTTATTGATTGTTGATCCAGGCTTGAATTTGTCATATGGGGTAATTACGCCTAACAGTCCAGTACTTTTAGCTTTCTCTCTTGGGTACAGATGTTACATGGTAATCTAATTTATACAAAGAGCACATTAGAATGTATATACTAGGCATTGCCAGATTTGGCCATGCAAATATTTAAAGATTAACATTATTAAAATGTATGATGAAAAAAATCTGTGTCATATTTCTAATAAATCTTTTTCTGTTTCTGATGGCTGTTGTAATGTTTCAGATGCCTCCATCCAAACCAGATTCTCCTGCAGTCTGCTGGGAAGTGGGGGAGTTTTTAAAAGATACTCATGGTTACTGATTCTCCTACATTAGTAGCAAAGAAAAATTGCTCAGAATCTTCATAAATATGTTGAGTTCCATTTGTTTTGAGTAACTTAGATGCATTTAGGTGCCTTTTAGAAGATTTTCTTGGGGATAAAGGAGTGCAAGAGATGTCAGTTGCTGAAACAAATGATGTCGAAGAGATGGTAGGAAGTCATCCTAGTGCAGAGGTAAGGAAAGAACTCAGGAGAGACCAGTGTCTCTGTGCTAGGACTCTTAACTGACTACATGATTAAGAAAGAAGTAGCCAAAAAGTGGAAGCAGGACTCATGACTGGAGTGAAGTGTACAAATGAGTCAGGAGTAAGCTAAGAGGCAAGATGAGTTACAGCTCTGAGTAGAGTCCAGCTGGTAGGTAGCGACAGGGCAGTACAAGGGATGAGCACAGCATCTGCTCTTCTGTGAAACAAACTGTGCAAAGGTAAGAGACAGGAAGGCTACTGACCAGACCTGGCACAGTTCTGTTTCCTGCCACAGAGAGCACTAGCAGCTGCTGACCTTTTAAAAGGAAGCCAGAGCATCCTGACTGAGATTGCAGGATGAGCATCGCCACCAACTGCGAGGGGAAATGGGGTTCATGTTGGAATTCCAGGTAGGACTGAGTTACAGCAAAGAGGGCAAAAAGAACTCCCTGTCAAAACCTGGATGCCAAGCAGGGATGCTCCTCATGACTTCTATCACAAACCCTCTCCTTGAGGAGGGCTTCCAAACTTCCAGACACTAACCCTGCAGAGAATCCCTTTCTGCAGCTGCACAGCGAGCGCTGCGGAGGCCTGGCTTTGCTGAGGAGGAATTCAGCCCCATGGATGTTGTGCTCCAGCTACTGCCCACTCTAGTACAGAGCTTTCTGAGATGCTGAGATCAAATTTCAGAACACTTTGCAGAGGCTTCTTTAGCTCCTGACAGCAGTGGAAATACTAGAACAATCCAGGTCACTGAGTCGGCAAAGAAGACAAGAAGATAAAGGAAATGGGCATTTAAATCTCTTCAAGCCTCTCAAGTGTGTTTGTGTTCAGCTGGTAGATGAATTCTTATGGGAAGAGTTCTCACCCAGACTACTTTGCCTTTCCCCACCTAAGTATCATGTTTCAGCCCCGGGTTTTGAAGCTGGGCTGATCCTTTCTTGTGGCAGTGTCACAGTCAAGGCAGTGTTGTTTTGATGTTTGTCTCCTCTGGGCAGCTTTATTTCCTGGGCAAACTGTGAGGTGACAAAGTGTTCCCCCTTCTTTCAAGCTGCCACCCGCACTTATGTTGAAGGTTTCCTGTAGCTCACTGATGAAGCATTACAGTAAAAATCTGCACCTCAGTTGTCTTCTGCAAAGGAATTCTTGGAACTAGCCCTGTCTTGCTCTCTGGAAATCTCACCATCACCAGGAATGCAGGCTCACATTGTGCTTCAAGTGTAACGAGCAGGACTCTGAGCACTTTTGTTCCTTGGCTGTGTGACCTTGGAACAAGGCAGTTCATGTCTGTCAATCTAAATTCTCAGTCCTTCACTGATCTCTATCTGTTTGTCCTCCTCTCTTTTTTGGCTAGAAAATCTTTGGGGCAAGAGCTGTATCTGCTAGGGGTTTATAGAGCCTCCAATAACAAGCTAATGTGCAGTTTTACAGTAGAACTAATTAATTATCTGACCAGATTGGGTTGGCAGTGTTTGGTCCCAGTGGGGTGAGATCCTGGTTGTTGTCCAGCCCTGCGCAGGGGAGCTGTGATCTCGCCAGCCTGTGCTTGTGAAATCGCCCTGAAACAGGAGCTGGGTGCAGGTTGGCATTCAAAGCTACATGTGCCTGGCTACCTCATTTCCCTCTTCCTGCCACCCAACCAGCTCTTCGTTGGTGATTTCTCTCTGTGTCCTACAGTAACTGCAGTAAGTGAGGGGCTTCAGGGGGATTTTGTCCACGGATCAAACTGTTGGGCAGCATCCTTCGTGTCTGGTGGCCTGCAGCAATTTTTTGGTACAGACTCTTGAGTCTGAGGATATGGAAAGGCAAAAATCCTTCCTGCCTTACAGACCAGGGAGCAAAAATTGCATGTGATAAGTTTGTCCCACTCTCTGCCTAGAGAGAGACAAACCTCCCAAAACATTGCTGTCAATATGCTCTCTGTGCAGTACGGAGCTACCAGTGGGTAGCAAGTTACCTGTTAGTGCGGCTACTTTAGTTCATGTTTGCTTTGGTTTTAAACAAACAATCAAACAAGATATCTCTGTTTGTTGGCTCTTTAAAAACCTGTCCCTGTAATCCTTGCTTGAGCTGCAAGGGCTACAAAACACAGCCATGCTATTGCAGACTGAGACTCAAAGCTTCAGCCAAACAACCGCTGGTAAAAAATATGTGCCATAGAATCATATCATAGAATCATAGAATGGCATGGGTTGGAAGGGACCCCAAGGGTCATAGAGCTCCAACCCCCCTGCCACAGGCAGGGCCACCAACCTCAGGCCTGGATCTACACAAGGTTGCCCCGGGCCCCATCCAACCTGGCCTTGAACACTTCCAGGGACTTACCATGGTGGTAAGTACATCAAAAACCGAACAGTCCAGGATGTATGATTGGAAAGGATGTAAGGCAGTCCTTATTTTTGTCAGGAGTCACTATATTAATCTCTCTGCAACCATTAATGTCTGTGAATTCCCTCGTTCTCTTTCAGAAAACAGATTCTGCTTAGAAAAAACTGGTTCCAAAGCCCTGCTGTCTCTCACTGCCCAACTTGGTGTTTCCGTTCCTGAAGTAAGCTGCTAGATGCTTACAGGCAGCTGTACTGTCCCAGCTCTTTGGAATATACTCCATAGGCTTTGACTTTGTTGGAAAAAGCTGGATTCTCTGTGGAAGCTGTCAGCAATACATGCTGGTGGGTTTGCAAGTGGTTCAGCAGGAGACTGGAAATGAGACTTGAGGCCAGTCTTTTTCCCAGGATTATTTGTGGCTGGTTGTAGACGGGGTGAGATGATGAGGTTCAGGACTGCTTTGCTGCTGAGTTTGGTTTCACTGCCAAGTGTCTCCTGATGCTTAGGGAACATAGATTGGGGTGGGAAGAATAATTCCCTCCCTCACTGGTGCACGTTGTTCTGTTTGAGATGGAAAGGTTTTAATTGTTTGCATCAGCTTAGTACTTCTGCCCCATCATGAACCAAGACCTCTCTGTGAACACACAATGCTGCTCCAAACAGGGATTCCAGGGTTTTGAGGTTCATGTTCAGAGCCCCTGGCAGAGGCAGACACAGACAGGAGCAAAGAGCCATGACCTGACCTACGTTTGAAGCTGAAGACCACAGAGCTGGTGTAGTCTAAAGTTTAAAGCCTGGAATGAGCACTAGGAGCCTCGGGTTCCCAAATGGGGCTTTCCATGGGAGCAGAGGCAGGCATGCTGGTCACAGACATGGTTTCAACCTACGTGAACTCATTTGTGGTTCCTTGAGATGTGATGAAAAGGATACTCTCAGTTTCAGGAAAAGTTTATTACTGTCTTTTTCAGTCTACCCCATCTCTGAGCCAACCCTTCTGTGCCTCCCCTGCGTCATTAACAATGCTCATTTCACCCCAAATTCCCAAGCTCCTGCTACCTAAATGGATGGGACCTCAGTTCATGATCTTCTTAACTACCCAGCTTGCTTACTTTACCACTCTGCCTCCAGAGACACCAGGCTTTTTAAACTCCTCAGAGACACCGTGCTTTCCAGACACCACCACCAGCAGAAACTTTCCTGGAAGAGCAGAAGTTTCTGTAGTGCTGCCATTAGGAATGGCAAACGACTCTGTATACATCTCTCATGAGGCTGCAGTAGCCATAGTGATGTTTGGATGGAAAGTCAGTGCAGGTGAGCTTTGGTTGAGAAGCTGTCATGGTTATCCATGTGCTTGAAAGATAATGAGCCGTAACGGATGGTAGGGAAGCATAAGCACTGCAGGTAGACTAAGGAGTCTTCCAGATGGAGACTGCAAAGGTCAAAGCCAGGTGGCTGAAGTCCCCCAGGTAATGGTTTAGAATTTGATGTGGGAAAACTGCAGGTGCAAATTCTGAGTAGTGGGACCCTAAGTAAATGTCACCCAGGAAAGATGACAGCCAGGCTGGGGGGGCAATCAGTGGTTTTTTTATTGAGCACAGCAGGAAGAAAACAAAAGCTGTAAAATGCCAACGTGGGTAAACACTTTTCACCTGTCTAGAATGTGAACTGCTGTCCCTTCTTAAGTACATAGCAATGACCGAGGTTTGGTCCTTACCCACACTCTGAGAGCTTAAACTGGTTAAAGAGAAAGTAACAAGATTAAGAGAATGAACAGGGGAGCAAGAGCTTCCTGTCACCTGCTCCCCAGGCACAGCTGTGCACCTTCTGTGCAGAGCTCTATTTTACCACTTCTTGTGGCTTTAAAAAAAACCCCAAAGAGTATATAGCAGTTCAAACCCTTGTTCTACCTTGACGTGCTATGATTTTTGTCTTCTCACCTCATTGTTTCTCTCTCGTTTTAAGCCACTCCCACACATGAGTCAAGGGATCAAAGTAACTCTTTGAGCTGGTGATTCAGCTGGACATACTCAACCTTCTTCTAACAGGATCAAGCTCCTGGGAAGTGAGGTTACTACCAGGAGTCTTCTTGGCTTTTTCAGCTATAAAATGTCCGTTATTTTCCCTGCAGAAATAAAAACTGCAGCCAGGGCAGTTATGGTGAAAACTGTGAGTGTGGCCTCTTATTTATAATGCAGCTACTAGTATCGAGCTTGGGCAACCCACCAGGTCTGGATAGCATGGCAGTAGCAATATTATACGTACAGCTCAGCCCTTGAGAGCAATTGTACTGCCGAGGCCCTGGAGAGCCTTTCTGGCAAGGGAGAGTTCAGTCTGAAGCTTGCAAAGGGGCTGCTAATATTAATAATAAATAATAAATAATATGCCATGGGAGAGTGAGCTCTGGGTTCTTCCCCTTCAGCTGTGATGAAGGCATTGCTTTCATAGCAGCTGAGCTGGGAGAGTTTCTGATAAAGCCTTGCGAGGATGGAGACCATGCTAACCCAGCTGTAACAGTGTTTAGCACAAGGTTTATGTACCCTTCTTTTGCCAAGAGACAAGTAAACCAGAACAATCTCCTCTCTTTGTGAAGGATCGATGCAACAGGGGCTGTAATAATGATAGTGGGGTTCAGTGTGCGCTGGCAGGCAAGTGGGGAGCCAGCGGGGGGGAGAGGGGAGGGAAGGCTGGTCCTTTCCTCTGCATCGGCCCCTGTGAGGTTTCTGTGTGTATTCTGCAGTTTTTCCCCTTTGCCACAGCCAAACTGCCCCCAGTGACCAGCTAGAGGTTGGGGATGGTTTTCAGAGCTCTTGCTGGGACATGGGACACCAGGTTCAAGGCTTCTCTCTGTGTGTAGCTGTGCTCTGACAGCTACAGGTAACCAGAATAACAGTGCTATGGTATTCACAGATCCTGCTTCCACCTTGCAGACAGAGAACAGGCTGGAGGATTTGAGTGAAATCTGCCTTTTCTCTAGAACTGGAGCATAATTCTATGCTCAGAGCACTTGCATCACGCTAGTTCAAGTCTTCGCAGGGTATTCACTTGGTGTGCCAAATGTCACACACGCTTCTGTGTAAAGCAGAATGGCTTTAAGGGCTTGGGATGAGCGCGTTTCCCTGCACATCAGGGAGCAGAATCACTTCTTATTGTTGCCATGAAGTGTTGGCTGGGGGTGAAGCTCAGAGGCAGGCCTGGGGAGCAGGCACTTTGCAGGTTTGCTTGGTTTGGGGCATGAAGTTGTGAAGGTGTTGGCCTGGAATCGCAGTCACAAATGGCATCCCTGCCCATCCAGCTTCACCCCAGGCTTCCTTCCAGCTACTGATCCTGGCCTGGAAATGGAGCAGTACTTCCTATCGATTTCTCTGAGGAAATGGGCTGTACCAGCTCCACCAACATAAAGGAGACAACTGGGCCCAGTAACCAGCTTGGAGCCGTGTGCGGGTGAGGCCTCGCAACTGAGGCTCAGCACTGTTGGGGCTTGATACGTTGTTGGCTGGAGCTGCTGCTTTCACCTGAAAATGCTGCTGGAAGAGTACTTGGCTCTTCATCATAGGAGGTGGATAGTAAATAAAATTAAACACAGGGATAAATTAAAAATGTCTTCAAAACGGTATCTCCATACCCTCGCCTCTGCTCAGCCAGAATCCTTCCCTTTTAATTTCACTGCTGTTTATAGTTTGGGATTTTTTTCAGTCTTGTGGTGACTTTTTTGTTTTCCAATGAAAGGTGTAAGATATAACCCACAACTTATAAAGAATTCACACACCTGCATTGTTACAAGGTGAGTTCTTGCAGATAATTTAAGCCCTGGTTTTAAATTCCAGGATAATATTATATTACCTGGCAGTGACCCTGAGGTCTAGGAAAATCCAAGTTTTGTCAGTCTGCAGTTTACCATCTTATCATCATTTTCTCTGTTTTGTTTTCCAAGGATTTTGCAAATTTATGGAAGTCTCCAGTATGGAAATTGTTTTCTCTGGAATTTCACCCTCTGCTTTCCCTTCCGGCTCCCTTCCACAAACCCACCTTTGGCCATTCACCTCCATTGTTTACTGCAGAGCTCATCTGGGATCTTTGACATGCTAATGCTCTGCGCAGGCAATAAATATTCAGGCACTGAGTACTCCTTTCACCTGCCTGCATACCTCCTTAGCCTCAAAAATCGTTGTCCCTTCACCTAGGCTGGGGGTAGTTCAGCCTCATCGTTCGCAGCACAGCTTTGGAGAAGGTTTTTATACCTGCCGCATGGTTTGCAGGTTATACTGTGTCTTGGGAATCCTTCCTTGGAACCAGGTTCAGGACAAGCTACATCTTGTCCTACAAAAGAGCTTAGAAGTGCTAGTGGAGGCTCAAGTGCTAACAGGGATTTGATTCACATGGCAGGGCCAGTTTGGCTGGGCTAATGTATCCTATGGAGCAAGCTGTGGCTGAGGTAGGATGCCCTGGCTGTCAAACACGGCCCCGTGACAGACACGAGCCTGTTCATAGTCCAGATCCCTCTGTCCAACCTGGCCATCACCACCATCTCTGGCCATTCCTGTTAGGTGAGGGTCCTTGTGGCAAAGGCAAGGAGTGAAAAAGGTTGGAATGTGAGTGCTGCCTGGGGAGAGCGTGTGCAGGGGCTTGTACTGAGGGGTGCTGTGAGGTCTGGAGGAGTAGAGAACCTCTGAGCTTCCATGGAATGGAAGGGCAATGCCATGACACAGGACTGAGCTACAGCCTACACTCCAAGGCCGGGCTTGTTGAGAAAGCCCTGGGGACTGCCTCTGTCCTACTCACCTGCCTGGGCAGGGTGGAGCTGTCCCTTAGTGGAAAGGGATGGCTGGCACCTGCTTTGCTTGTGAAGCCACGAATGCTGGCTGATGCCCCCAGGCACCCAAGAGACAGTTCTACTCAGGACCACAGCATGCTCAGGTCAACAATGGGTTCCCAAAGTCAGTATGACCAATGTGCCTGTAGCAGCAAGACAGATGGACTGTTTCCCTGGCAACCACTTTCCCCCCATTTTTGATACCCAGAAGATGTCGGTGTCCCTTTGAAGCAGAGACACTCCTGCTTCGGTACTTGTAACTCCTCTACCACCATGTCCTTAGCACCTGGGATGGCAAATCCAGCTGCAGGATCATCGAGGACATCTCAGCTGTCCCTGACTTGTGAGCTTTTCTTTGGTTCTAGGCTTGGTGCAGAGGGACACCTGTGTCTACAGAGAGATGTGGGTTAGTGGGGCTCCTCATGAGTTCTTTGTGGCTGGGCCAAAAGTACTGGAGGTGTCAAGGCAGACATTGCTAGGGAAGTCCTCAGCGAAGCCTGAGACTGCGCAGAGGCCTCACACAGACGAGATCACAGAGGGCTGCAGGAAACGTGCTGCCTCCAAAGCGGCCGCTCTGCTCCCCCGGGGCCTGCACAACAGAAGGAACAGCACGTACAAGGTTGGTGGGCTTCTGCCAAACCGCAGAGACACGGCCCACGGCCGCACCAGGGTGCCGATCCTGTCTCCCTCTGCCTCGCCATTCATAACGTGGGATCTGTTTAAATCTGCTTCCCACTGAACAAAAGAGCCAGGTCAGTTCTTACCACTTGAAAGAAGCAGATCGGGGCTGGGTCCGTTTCCTGCATGAGTGTTGAGAGGCAAATCCTTGGAGTAAAATAGAATCCAGGAAAATAATAGTAACGATGATTCATTTGTCTCTGTATCTGACATCCTCACATCCAGCGGTGCGCCAGGGACTTGTTGCCATGTCGCTGTTATGCTCCAGTTCTTGAATGGGTCCCAGAAGCTGCCAAGCTTTGGGCTGTATTTACCTTGCTAATCGTGTGGCTTCCATGCTCCTTTACGGACTCCAGTATATAAATATGCACATTATCACCAACGGATTCATCCTCTGAAGAGCCCCAAGAACTGCTGAGTTCCACAGCGCCTGCTCTGATGATTACTTAAGGCCAGCACATTCAGCTGGTATTTAATGGCAGGGTGCACAATGCCCTGTATTTAAAGCAGGACTGAAGGATGCAGCTGGAGGGCAGGGGCAGTATCTCTGGCTGGGAATGGGCTCATCCGCCTCTTACTGCCAGCAGGATTTAACCATGTTTGGTACGACAGTTCTGAGCATGCTTGTCCCTGGCTCTACTTACAGCTAAGTTGTATTCAGAGTATGTTCAGCTGCATCAGTTAACACCAAAACAAACCACTGGACCTTGGCAAAGGCCTCACTGCTTTGGGGAGCCATCAATCTCTGTGTAATGCAAAATCCATAATCTCCACATTGCCTTACTACCTGTCTCACAGATCCACCTTGCCCAGAGCAACCTATTCATCAGAACCTGAAATAATCGTTTCTCTCTCTGTGTCTGACTTGATAAACTACAATTTCCCCTGGCTCAGCCTGTCAAAAAGTACTTCCATGATCACAAAAGCAGCTCTGCCTCTGAGGAAACTGTAGCCACTGCGAAAAGTTGATTCTCATCAAGCTGAGGTGCTGTAAAGCAGCAGAGGCTTCTGTTGGCACATGTTTGAGAACTTAGGGAAGCAGTGTGTGTAAAAACCCTGATGTAAATCCATTGCTTTGGGGGGAAAAGTGCTTTTCCATGATCGTTGACATGATTATAACAAGCTCTGAAAGTTACGCTCATCCCAAAATAATAAATAAACCAAACCAGTGTAGGCAAGTTCAGGATCCAGATGGTGCTGAGAAATACGGAGCAGCCTGGCATGGGGGCTGTGTAATCGCAGCCTTGAGGTCTCCTCAAAGCTCTGTTGTACTTTTCAGTGCAGACACCGATGTCCGTGCTTTTGCTGTGTCGCCCTGAGCATCAGTCCTTTCCTTGTGCCTGCAAAGTGGGTGCAAAGGTGTTAGGGAGGAGAGCAAGGGGTATCGACACTCCCAAGTGATGATGCTTTTGTCTAAAAGGAGCAAGGGGACCTTGCTCCCATCGGATCAAATATACCACAGCCTTGGCTCTCCTGTAGTGTCCTACTCATCCCGAAGCATTCTGCTCCTGAGAGTCCAACTGGAATAAAACAGCTTAATTCAACATCAGTGAGGAGTTCTCCTTCACATCTGTCTCATCCAAAGCTTTTCTCATCCATTTATGCCATGACAATAAAAAGAATTTAGAACCTATTTTTTTTCCCCATGTGTTTTTGCTTTGCTTTAACTTGGGCTCCCCAGAAAGCTTTATCTTCCCCTCTTCCACAGGATTTTTTTTTCAACTGTTTAAACAGAAAAAAACCCAAACCCATTTTCTTTTCCTTTCTGTTTGCTACAGGAAGGTTTATTTTGCCTTGTTGTTAGGATTTTTTCCCCCAGTTTCTGTCCTGGATTGTTTAGTGCTGCTGAATGCTACAGACTGGTGTGCAGTTCAACTTCTGATCCAGTTGGGTTTTGATGGTTGAACACAATATAAAGCATGAAAGCTGTGATGGAAAGGTAAGCAGTAATTAAATTACATTTCTCTTCAGATTCTCTGCTGGTTTTAGGATCCACCACTGCAGCCAACCCCTTTCTTTGGTGAATGCATCAAGGTTTTAATTTTTTCCAGGTTTCTTAGCCCTTAACTCCTGTGGCTCTGTGAGTAATAAGGTTTGCTAATCCGTGGTATTTTGCCATCTTTTTACATCAGGAAACGTCACGTTGTGTGATGACCGTCCACAGGCTGAGCCCTGTCATGACTCTTGTGAAATCATCTACTTTTGGTCAGTGCTTTGCTCTTAGCTGGGATTTTCCTCCCTGTGCCTGTACCCTGGCCGTGTCCCACCAGCCTGGACCGATTGCTGAGCCCAGGTCGTGCTGGGGCTGAAACCTTCGGGGGCATCTTCCCAAACTGCCCCCGGGGCGAGCACCCAGCCCGGGGGCAGCGGCGGGTGGTGCCGGGGTCCGGGCGGGGCCGGTACCGGGGTCCAGGGCCGGGCGGTGCTGGTGCAGGTGCCGGGTGATGCCGGGTGCGAGAGGTGCGGGAGGGCCGGTGCCAGGGTCCAGGGCCGGGCGGTGCCGGGCGGTGCGGGGGTGCCGTCCCGGGGCCCGCCGGTTCTCGGCCAATCGGCTCGGCG
>VZTU01032936.1:25156-55775 GCA_013400835.1 Zapornia atra | reverse complement strand
GCCGCGCCCCTCCGGCCCCCCCACACCCCGGCGGCCGGGCGGGAGGCGGCAGTGAGCCCGGACATGGGTGTTTCTCTCCGGGAAGCGCTGCCCCGTGGCCTGTTGGTACCTGCGGCCGGGCGCCCGCTGGAAAGTACCTTTCTCTCATGAACAGCTCCGGCTCCTCGCCCTGGGCTCTCGCCATGAACACTATGAAAACCACCTACATCGTGCTGGAGCTGATCATCGCCGTGCTGTCTATCGCTGGCAACGTGCTGGTCTGCTGGGCTGTGGCCATCAACAGCACCTTGAAGAACGCCACCAACTATTTCCTGGTGTCCCTGGCCGTGGCTGACATCGCCGTGGGGTTGTTAGCCATCCCTTTCGCCATCACCATCAGCATCGGGTTCCAGGTGGATTTTCACAGTTGCCTCTTCTTCGCCTGCTTCGTGCTGGTGCTGACCCAAAGCTCCATTTTCAGCTTGCTGGCAGTGGCCATCGACAGGTACCTGGCTATTAAGATCCCGCTGAGGTAAGAGGCTGGGCGGCACGTGAGTAACCACGTTCCCTGGCAGCCCAGGCTGTGACCTTCCTTGCCCTGTTGCACAGGGACCTGTAGTCTCTAGCATTGCCATAAGAGGTTTGCTGCTCAGTGATGGTGATGATGATGATGGTGAGGAAAAGACCAGGGGTTTTGCCCTTGCTTGCTGCAGGTCTGAGATTAGTCTCTCAGTATCCTGCCTCGGAGCTCAGCTTCTTGGGGATATTTGTCTTGGGAGGGTCAGTGCCTTCGGTGGGGCGGGGGGGATGCAGAGGTGTAGTAGTGTGCTTGGGATAGTTGTAGCTAATCTATGTAGGTATTTATACAGCCCCCATTATTGCAGTGTCTGGGCATCTCCCAGGTAATTAAAGGTAGGAGCAACCCCTCTTTCTCCTACTTCCCAGCCTGTTAGAGAAGTAGCTTTGCCAGCTGTCTCTTCCTGAGCTCAGGACACAATCCTGAGCTGAAAGTTATCTCAAACTGGTCTGATTGTGACTTGGTACAGACCTCATGTTTTGAGCTAGGACTGGAGTCTGCCTAGGCTGTCTTTAGAGGGATGTAATGAACCTACTGAAAGTGCAATTTGTAGCATCTACAAACGCTGATACTGTATTTCTGTGCTTGTACATGTACCTTTTCCTTCTGAGAGTGCACCACACGTGAGTGTATAGATCAGAAAGTGTCGGCTCTGTGCATACACCATGAAAGAAGAGGGAAGGAGAAAGGATTCTTACCTCAGGTTTTAGGATTTTATGGTTTTAAACCTTCATCCAAGTGCAGTAACAAAGGCATGAATTGGTTTCCTTCTCATTCATGGGAGAGTGCGATATACTGGGGCAAAATGCACTGAATGTATTTCACAGGGAGTCGGTGTAGCTGCTTCCTTAAGCACTCCAAACCCTGTAACATGACAAGTGTGCTGAGCCCATCAGACTCAGCCCTCTTCATATCTGTGTTCCTCCTTGTGAAAGAGGGATGGATGGATGGATGGATGGATGGATGGATGGATGGATGGAGTACCATTGGGCATCCAGAACTGCTCAGAGCACTGGTCAGAGTTGGGGGCTGGTGTAGAAGGAGGGCAGATTTGGAGTAGGGACCTCAGCTCCACTCTTCCACACAGGAAAGCTGCAGCTTTCCTAGGTTCTGCTCATGGCTTGTATTTCGCTTGTGCCAGCGATAAATTCCCCCTAAAATGACTTAAAAAAAAAAAAATCCCTTCACCCTGTTCTGGCACCTTGCACTGGAGAACTTTCATTCACTGGGCAAACAGTAATTAGTCATCAGGCAGATGATAAAAGCAGGTAGTGGAAATGCTGAGTGGCTGAGTGTCATAGGAGCGTGGAAATTCCACAGGATGCAGAGCAACAAGAATCAAGCTGCAGCCCTCATCCATCTGGGAGGGAGTGGAGCAGAGCTGCTCAGGTTGCTGCCAGCATCTTGGAAACCCTGTTGGATTCAGAGATGTCCGTTGGCTCCAGATAATGCTTTGGTGCCTCTGCCATTCGTTGGTTTGGGGGTTTCTCGGGATGAGGGCTAGCTAGCAGCACAGCAGAGGCTACGGAAGCAGGTTGGGCTTTTTTTTTGAGCTTGGGTTTAATCACACCTCCTGGTACAGGCAAGCTGTTCATTATAACTCTCTCCCTTTGTACCGCAAGCACTTTCCTTGCAGTGCTTGGCTGAGGAAGTTGCATCTTGTTAGATGGGTTTCTCCTCCACTGGAAGAGGGGAGCAGGTCAGAAACGCCCAGAGGGGATCGGTTACAGCTTTGCAGGAGGGAAGTGGTTTTGCTAAGTGACAAAATAGCAAGTATTTCCCTCCACTCTCTTTCACAATCCTGCACTCCGCAGGTTTGCTCGATTCCCACTAGGTCAGTCCCTACACCCGTGGCGCTGAAACCTGAGAGCAGTTCTGCCTTGCTGCAGCACCCATTCCTCTCCCAACGCTGCTTTTCCACCCCATCTTGGGCTGAATCTTTTATTCCATCTGCACAAACACCTTGATTGCTATGAGTGCTTCCTGGCTGGACACAGAGGTCCAGGAGTCCCATCCTAGGCTGGTCTAACTGTCAAGTTTGGATTAAGCTTGGTCTTGGCGTTGAGGCCCATTGCATTGATCTTAGAGGTGACTGGTGAGTAAAATCCCTTTAGAAGGAGGGGGTTTTCTTCTGCTAGGAGTGCAGAGCAACGGACAGGTCATCCCTTTGGTAACGGGAGATTTAAGGACTGAGAAGCTGGTTTTATTTGTACAGCCAAGATCAAAAGAGCAGGTTGTAAAACTATGCTGTTGTAAAACTATGCTGGCATAACACTTCTCTCTGTACTATGGTTTCCCAACCAAGCCTTAGTTAGTGCTGTCTTGTCAGCATCACTCTTCCCAAGGTGCTCCCCAGTGCTGACTGCTGTGAGGGGGCAGAGACTCATCCAGTCACCCGCCTCAGGTAAGTACTTGGTTTCTGGAGGAGGTTTGTGCTGCAGAAAGGGAAAGTTGGCCATCAGATTGTAGGAATGGAGCCCTTAGGAAAAGTTTTTCTCACTAAAAGGCTCGTGCTGGAGATGAGCACAGAGGCTGGTAACAGCCTGTCAAGTCTGAAGCATTTAAGCGAATTATTAATACTGAGCCCTATTAGCAATTCCAATGGATAACACCGTTGCTGCAGAGCAGGCAAGTGTCCCTGTTGCATCCAATGCACTGCCAGCTCCCTATGGGAGCAGGGACATTGAGAGCTGCTTGTGTGTATTGACTGTGCCGTGTTATTTATTGCTGTTTCAGGGCTATTTCAGCACACTGAGAGGCTGGGCAGGACTGCAGCCCTGGGGTGTGCAGGAGAAGTTTACATTACAGCCAGGCTAATAATGGATTTTTCAGTTCTGTGGCTGAACCCAAACAAAATCCCACGGGGAAGAGGGAAAATTGTTCCAGTCAAACTGCAACAGCAACGTTTGGAGATTTCAAGTGAAGCAAAGTGATCCTGACCAACCTGGCAGGATCTTTGGTTTGAGCTGCTTAACCCTTCTGATGCTGTGTGCTGCTTTTTGAAGCAGAGGCATCCTCACTGGGAAGAAACGAAGAGATTCCCATCTAGACAACGGCAAAGCACACACCTTGTAAAATGTTAAATGGGTGTTTTAGAACCCTCTCTCTCTTCTGGCTAAAAATATTTGCTGGATTTGACCCAAAGCTATGAATTCTTTCTGCCCCTTGAAACTCATTCTTTGTTTTTGACAGATTTAGTGTTTGTGGAGAAGCCCCACCCTACTTGGTACAGCTGCAGCTCTGAGCCTTTCCCAGGTCCCTTCTCCCCTGACTGGGAGAGGGGACGCAACCTCTTGTCCTCAGGAGTGCTCTAACCCTGCTTTGTACCCTGGTGCTTCCAACCAGGTAGCCTGTGTGTGCCCATCCCTGTGCCACCCCAGGTCACAGCACCATCCGTGCTCTGCCAACCTGACCCCCACCCTTAAAGCTTGCTTGCTTCCCTGTAGCACACTTCCTCCCAGCAAAAAATCAAAGCCCGGCAGTTGAGCATCTTTCTGCAGCAGTGAATCTATGTCTGGCATAAGAGGAGGGCCAAGGTTTTGCTCTGGCTTTTCCAGGGCTGGATTTCACCCCCTCTGAGTCCCATTGCTGGGAGCCAAAGATTTGTAGGTGGAATAAAATCTTTCCCTTTCATTTGCATTAACCAAACTCCTTTAGGGTGGCTAACAACTGTAGGTATGGATAGATGCCTGGAACAAATGTGTCAGGAATTAGGGAGAAGTGTATCTGTATTTAGAGAGCAGCAGGAGAATGAAACGTGCTCGGAGACATCACGGTACGCGTGCCCTTGCTGGGCTGGTGACTTTCTGAGGGATAGCAAATGTGGTGGTTTTTTGCTGCCTACCTGGCAAACACCCCAGCTGAGACCTGCTGGGGACAGGAAATGATCCCAAATTACTCCTTGCGACTGAGCTGTGCTGGTGCTTGTCCTTCCTCCCTGGGTTTAGCTCTTGCCTGTCTTCAGTTTTGTTGCTAGCAGAAGCTCAAGGCTGGTGCTCCTGGGTGGCTTCACCATGAACAAATATTCCTGGGTTTGTACCAGTGTGGCCAGCTGGATGAGGCAGGGGATTGTCCCGATTGTACCTTCCGTACTGGGCTCAGTTTTGGGCCCTGTGCTGCAGGAAAGATCTTGAGGTGCTGGGCAGTGGGTAGGAGGACTGGATCCACTGGTGAGGAGAGAGAAATCCTCTGCAGTGCCTTGGCCGTCCCCTGCCATTTTCTGCATGCCACCTAGGCTTTAATGACACGCAGGATTGGGGCTGCTCTTCCTTCTTCTGCCCTTGCTTCACTTCCTTTCTGAAGGGTAATCCTCTTCATGTGCGGCTCAGGGGCACGGTGCCGGGTCCTGAGACCCCAGCAGCACGGGCAGGCAGCGTTACTCCAGCGTTACTCCATGGTGGATGCTCTGCCTCCCCCATCCATCAGGCCTGGCCAAGGCTACCATCAATTAATACGTTTAATACACAAGAACCTGGCAAACGTGGCCAAGTGCTGAGGGCCGCAGGGCTGATGGCTTCGCTTGAGCAACGGAGCCATCATGTTTTTAAGGAAGTTGGTGACGGTTGAGCTCGACCCAGGCAGGACGAGGGCGGGGTGGGGGGTTGTGCTGCACCCCGAGGTCAGCAGTGCCTGCTCGACTGGCTGCAGGTCACAGGGCTGATGCTCGCTCTGGGCTTCTGATGCAGCTGACTGGAAGTAGAAGCATGATAAAAACCTCCAGAATAATCTCCTCATGGCCCTGAACCGGGGCAGGAATCACAGCTATTTTTAGTGATGAGCAGCCTGGTTGCCTTAAATGCCTGTCCCAAATGTTTGCATTTTTTTTCCCCCCCACTTCAGGGGTCACTTCCCTCTTCAAAAAGCAAAAATACCATCAGGAAAGGAATTAATTGTCATCGAGACCTTTGCCCTGAGGCAGCTCCCGCAGAAGCTGGGAGATAGCAGGACGATGGATGTCAGGGAACAGCGGGAGATGGGTGTGTGGTGGGAAACCTCATTTCCAGGCTGTGAGCTGAGGGCAGTGGAGCTTTGGGTTTAGGAGCTTTTCTCAGAGTTGGGCAGCTCGATCTGTAAAATATACAGGTTATCATTTTGAGACTAAACCACCACCCCCCAGCTTTTGGGATCTAGCAGAACTTTACTCTGGAAGTAAGACCTTTGGACGTCCCTGCAGAACATGTATTAAACCCAAATGTTTTGACAGCGAACTGTTTTATTTTGCAAGTTAAATGTTTTTGCTCTGTTAATTAATAGGCTTGTACTCAGGGGTCTTTATGAACTTGCTGTTTGCCATAGCCATGAGCACAGTCTGCAAAACTGAGTCTTTTAAGGAGTGTTCTGCCCCAGCCCTTGGCTGCACTGGGTGGTCATGGTGTGGGGTATCAGGGCTCCTGTTGGGCCACAGCATGCTGGGAATGAGTAACACCAGCTGTGCCTACAGATGTGTCAGTCCTCTCCCCTCCCCATGGGCTTTCACGGCTTTGCAAAGTCCAGCGGTGGGTGCAGGGAATTTGTATGTGCCAAAGAGCAGATTATCTCCTAATCCTATGGGTGACATCAGGCCTGGGAAGGAGCCACAAATAACCTGTGTGTGGGAGTGTGTCTGTGCCCTTACACTCACCCTTCAGTGCTGTGTGGTCAAAGTGAGTGGGCACCCAGCGCTGGGACCAGAGCTGCCAGACCTGATGGGGATGAGGGATGGAGCACAGTCACATGCAGGAGCATCTGCACAAGCAGGAGCGGTGCCACCATGCCAAGGGACAGTCTGCACTCCCTCAGGATGCACTGTGCATCAGCACCCCTCACCCAGCACCCTGCATTAACACCCCCCTCCTGTGTAAACCCCAGCTCGGGGTTCCCAGGAGCATGGTGCTGGGGGGGCGGCTGTTGGCCACATCCTTCTTCCCCCCGTCTCTTCCAGGAGACTTGCCCATTGTGCTGCAATATGTGGCTGGCACGTGGGGGCTGGACACTGCGTCATCAGCTGGTCCGAATGTAGCTGCACTTGGGCATGGAGGCAAGGATGGGATGGGACAGGTTCCACAAGCTGCTGGAGCTCACTGGGATGGTGCGTTGTGTGGGTGAGTGGTACTGGGCATGGTGCTGACCACTCAAGACCCCTCAGCCCTTGCGAAGGTTGGTCAGGGCTCTGCAGGGAAGGCAGATGGGTAGCAACTTGGTGGGGCTTGGTGGATGGAGAGGCTGGTGGTTTGGGCTTTTGGCAAGGCCCTGTTTCATTACAATGAGCTCTGCCATCTCCCCTATACATTATCTGAGGGAGCGGGGTGTAGGGTGGCTCTCACCTTGTGCCCCTCCGCTCCTTCGGAATCAGATCCCTTTAATGCAGGCACCCCGGTGCCTCATGCCTGGGCTGCAACAGCTCTGGGAGGTTTGGGATGACAAAACATCTCAGCCTCAGGAACTCATGCTGGGCATGGGTGTCCTGGAGCATGGATGGTGCCGGGGAAGAGCCGGGGAGGGCTGCGGGCTTGTAAAGCTCCTCCAGACTCACGGTCCCTGGTAGGGAGAACCGGGCTTTTGTGCTTAGGGCCTCAGAAACACCCTGCAAAGCGTGAACTGGAAAGGCATCACACGCTCCTGCCTACACATGGCATCTTGAGGTGGCTGCGTATGTTTCGATGTCGCTGCTTGCCAGTGTGCAGAGCACTGAGCTCATTTCCTTCCTGTGCACCGGGGAGCTCTGCACACTTCTGTCAGACCCACAGCATCAGGCGTGGGGTTGTCTGGCCTGGGCAGGGAACCCACAGCCTGTCCTGCGCCCCGCTTCTACCCTGGGTGTCTCAGTTCAGTTTTCAGTCCCCTTTTCTCACCTTACAAGGCTGTGGGGTGGGCTGTGGTGCGAGCTGGATGGCCCAGCTCCTACGGCCAGACACCGGGGTAGGGACTGCAAACTCCTGCCCCTGTGTGAACACTCACGTGTGAGAAATGCATTCACACGTCTGCATTGTGTCCTGCCAGTGTTCAACATGTACGCAGCGCTGTGCAAACCCCTTCCCCTCCCCCTGCTCCCACCTTGCAGCAGCCTGAGCTGCAGCTTCTCGTACTCATCCAGCTGACCCGAAAGCACATTGTTTTCAGGGCCAAAACTGTGCTCCCCTGTATGACTCCTTCCCCCATTCCTGGCCCTGCAAACCCAGCATCCTTCAGCCCTTTCCCTGCCCTGGCAGTGGCGGGGCCTAGGTGCCAGTCTGCAGCGGGATAAACTGAGATGAGCTTGTGAAGGCAGCCTTCGCTTCCAGCTGCTCTGTCTCCATGCCAGGGAAGGAGGAGTTCTCAGAAGGGATAAGCACATGCTGAAAGGGTTTTAGACCTGTATGCACACAATAGTCTGAGCTCACAGGCTGCAGGACCTAGTGTGATTGTAGGTTCTATGGGGCGGGCTGGGGCACCATGAGGAAAGGAATGTGCTCCTCCATACAGCCAGCTCATCCCAACTGTCACTGCTGTCGCTGAGTGTGAAGCACAAGTGGGTTTTGTCTGGTTTTGTCCTGGGAAGAGTAATTTGGAGTCTATAACTGGGGAGCTAGCAGGTTTGCTTCTGGCAGACATCCCTCATCCCCGCCTTCATTTGGGAGCAGCAGATGGCTGGTGTCCACCCGAGGGCCCGTTCTCAGCCAGAACCGCTTCATCCTGATCTCCGTGCTGCCAATTGTGCCTTTCTGTGCCTCACTCCATCTTCTCCATGCCTCTACGCTGGGTGGACTTGCTTCTGCCTAGGGAGCAGATGCACAGTATGGTAGGCACAGAGCAGCCCCAGCCCCAACATCCTCCCGTCTCACACTGGGCATGTCCTCATCTCCTTGTAGCTCAAAGCAGCTGGCTTGTCGTTCAGATGAAGGCTGATGATGCTGTATAATGAGCACAGGGCAAGCCACAGAGGATTTTAAAGCCTTCCAGTCTTTAAATGGCTTTTAGTGTTCCTCCAAATCTGAACGAGAAGCATGGCAACCTGTGACCTTGCTGGTTAGCTGCCTCACCCGGGAATGGAAACTTCCCAGCATGGGGAGGCGAGCAGGCAGCTGTTCCTTCTGGTGCTGTGAGTATGGGAGCCAGGCCCAGGCAGGGCTCCCTGAGCACCCCGGCTCAAAGCTCAGAGCACCATCCACATACGGACCCTCCTTTAGAAGACAAGGCTCCAGCAGCAGTCTGCAGCTGGGCTGGTGTGTTGCAAGGGCCCAGTGTCCTCATTTACATGTCGTTACCCAGGGCTGCACAACAGCGGGGCTGCCCAAATGTGCGGGGTGCTCCTGGCTGGGTGGGGGTGCTCATGGAGGTGTGTGCCCTTGGCACGGGGAGTAGGAGAGGGCTGTCACCCTGTGAGCACTCACTTCTTCCCACTCAACAGGTTAAGGATGGCCATTGGGCCAGCATTGCCTCCATCCCCTGCGGGGTGGGGGTGCAGCGGCTGGACCCGACAGGCCCCCAAGTTTCCCATGAACCAGGTGATGGGAGCGGTGGTTGGGGCAGGCAGAAGCAGGGGGTGCTGAGTGATGCCTCCTGTCCCACTGTGTGCTCACCTGAGCTCTGTGTGCCGCTGTGTTTGCAGTGACCCGTCCAGCGGAAGGCCAGGAGTGTGAACGGGGGATGCTGCTGCTGTTCCCAGCAGACAATAGGGACAGATGTGGGAGGAAGTGATTTATCTGCAACTGGACGTGGACAGACACAGATGTCCTGCTTCCTTGGCTGATAGCGTAACCACTGATCAGATTTCTCTCTGTCTCTGCCAACCCCTTCCTGGTTAAAAATCACAGCTTTTTTTTTTATTTTCTCCCCTCACCCTGCACCCCCAAAGGTACAATTAAGGATTCATTTCTAACATCCTGCCTGGATGTTTCAGCTGGTGTGTCATCTCCATCCCATGGCTGCCCATGAGCAAACAGCCCAGCAGCAGTGGTGCTTATTTCATGTAGATACAGCTCAAAAAGAGAAGGGGAAAATAAAGAGCAAGATGATGGGAAGTACAGCTGCGAGTAGATGACAAGGACACAATGCTTGGCAGCCAAACAGCTCCCTTATGAATGGAGGTGTCTGTGTGTTTTCCTTCACACTTAAAATAGAAACGTATAAATTATCACTGCTTTTTTGTATCAGAGCACCTGCATGGCCTGAGGTCTCCAGCCTCTCCATCCACTCACCTCCCCGCATCCGGCAGCCTGGGCATGGGATGGGGAGGGTTGCAGGGAGGGCAGCGGAGGGCATCATGCCCCAGCACTGCCTCCAGAGCAGATGTGTGCAGGGACAGAGCTATGCCTTGCCTGACTCACAGTGCTTCCTTACACCGTGCTCTGAAGGTGCCAGGACAAGGTTTGGGACCCCCCAGGCTTTTCCCAGTTCCAGTCGCAGGAGGCAGAGGTATTCCTGGACGAATGCTTGGATAAACAAGCCTGGGAGGCTCCGTCATGAGAGAGGAGTTTCCTGATGGAAAATTAATGCTGCAAATTCATCATGGCACAAACACCTGGGGTCTGTGTGTGTCTCTCACCAGCACAACCCAGCAGCTTTTGGGGGCTGCTGGCAAGATGAAGCTGCATCTCAGCCAGCCTGAGGGACTGTACTCAGCACCCAGCGAGGACAGGGGACAGCAATACTGCCCGAGCGGGTGGATATCCTCTTGCAGACACCTGAAGAGGCAGGACCCATGCTGTATCTGCCACATTACCTGCTGCAGGTCTTCAGACCATGGCAGAGATGATGGAACTCATTTTCATGTCTCCAACAGTGGCCCAGTAGCAGGGGGATTAGGGGAAAACTTTGAGGACGGTGAACAAGTGTAAGGGGGTCATGCCACACTGCAGGTGACAGGCACAGTGGTCACATCTTGCCTGCCCGCCCTAGGCTGTGTGGTCAGATGCTGCTAAGCAGGGCGGACCCCACACTGTAGCCCTGATTAGCACGTGATAGCAAGTGCTGACACAGTTCCTCAGCTTGCAGATCACCCTTTTGTTCACCAACACATCACAAATGCCCAGCAAAACAATTTGCTATCACCTCTGCTCTTTACTACCCTCAGGTTTATCCACTCAGCACCTTGCCAACCAGGGCCCAGGCCAGCGTCACGGTCTGGGCCACCATCAGACTCCACCAGGCACCAGGCGAGTGGGTGTGTGGCACCATCGCAGTAGATCTGTTCATCCTCCTGGGACCAGCGGGGATTTTCCCCCATCTGCATCTGCTTGGGGGATCTCTGGGGATCACTGCTGGGGCTGGTGGGGACATGCAAGGTACGTGCAGGACGTGACTCCATCCCTGCCAGCCAGGAGCGTGACTCCTGCCTGGGAGAGGCTGTGCTGGCTGCAGGCTGGCCGCATGACCCATGCTGCTCCAGCTGCACTGGGCAATGCCTACCAGTGACTCAGCTGGTGTCCAGCTCTGGTAAACGGCAGTGGGGTCTGTTGGGACCCCAACCTGCTGATCTTCCTATCAGCATGGAGAGTGCAGAGGGCCTTCCTGCACCTTGCGCTAAGGGGCAGCTTGGTCACTTCAGTGTGTGCCGTGATGGTCTTCCAGAAAAGCTGTGGACCTTCACTGGAGAGGAGAGGCCACGGGTGGCAGCCATGTCTGCTGGGTGAAGGACACCATCTCCAGTCCATGGGCCAGCTCAGGAGACATCTCCAGCCTCAGCGCAGCACGGGTGCTCGCTTCATGGCGCAGTGGCAGTGGCAGAGCTCTCTTGTGCCCTGGCATGTGCCCAGGCCCCAGCCTGGTGCTTGTGCCCGGTAACATCTTGTAAGAGCACCTGAACTTGCCTAAAAGAGTTTGCCCCACAGCAGCCTGGGCTGTGTGACTGCAGCACCGGTGGCCAATGTAGAGTTACGTATGTCAGAAGAACAGAACCCTGACTGGCTCTGTGATGACAGCGCAGTGGGGATTGGCATCGGGGCGGCGGCAGCGGGGGCAGTGGGTGGGAGCTGGGGTAATGAGCTGCTTTGTGATGATTAAGCCAGCAAAGAGGCTTTGCCTGGCGCTGCGAAGGGAACTAATGCATTGCCAGGTTATTTCATCTCAATAAATCATTTTAAACTATTCTGCTGTTATTTACATTAAAGCAACATTTGGTGCCCCTGGGCAGAGACATGGAGAAGATTCAATATTTGTCCTGTGTTAATTGAGCAGACTTAGGTGGGTAAATTTACTTTAATCGGGTTTTGCCTAATAATATTAAGCCTGGAAGAGAAAGGAGGAGGGGTTTGCTGGAGCATTCAGAGCTGTGAAAATCTGTTGGTTCCTCACCGTCTGAGCACGTTTCCTAGAGCTTAGGCCAGAAGTTGGGTCTCAGGTGTCTTGCAGCCCATGCCTGCTTTTCTCAGTGGTGGTTTATGACAAGTTGAGTGCAGCAGCTCAGAACGAGCCTTTTCGTGCCTTCATCAGTTAATAGTCATGGACGCCTTGATTTTTAAGTGTGTGCTTAACCTCCAGGCAGTATCAGGGCTAATAATGAGTGTATTAAGTATTAGGGCTAATAATAAGTGTATTAAGGTAATAACAAGGTAATTAGTGAAGAGTTTTAGAACATAGAACTATCTGTAGTTTCCCTTCGGCCTCTTCTGGCTGGTAGCTCAGCGACCAGCAGTGCCCCTTCTCTGTGGTCACACAGCTCACCATCCTTCCCGGGGATCAGTCCATGGAACGGAGGGCTGTTGGGAGGAATTTGCAATGCATCCCTGAGAAAATAAAGAGCTAACCTGAGGAGCACATGCTGCACCGTGCATAACTGTCTCCAGCATCTCTTGCCAGTGCTGACAGGCCTGCAGCTCCCTCCGTTGCTGAGCTCTGGCTCCTGCAGACCTGGAGAGCAGCATGTTCTGCCATCTTTGGCAGGTTCAGATCAGATGTTAGGAAAAAGTTCTTCCCTGAAAGAGTCGACTGGGCCTGGAACAGGCTGCCCAGGGAGGGGGTTGAGTCACCTTCCCTGGATATGTTTAACAGACAGGTAGATGAGGTGCTCAGGGATGTGGGTCAGCATAGGACAGGGACGGTTGGACTCGATGACCTTAAAGGTCTTTTCCAACCTTGTGATTCTGTGATCTCCTCCACCTCCTTGCAGAAGGGGCCCCAGTTTGAATGTGACCCTCCCTAGCTGCAGCTCTGCTGGGTGTGCTGGGGAGGAACAATCTATCCTAAAATAAACATGCCGCCATTACTGCCACTGGGAAATTAAGTGACTTCAATGGTTTTGTAAACCTCCAAACCAAGCTTTATCTTTGCAGAAGAGTTTAGGACAAGAGCAGATGAAAGAAGCCTTATTTGGGATCATAAGTTTTCAGCAAGAGACAGCACTGAATGGCACCAGCCTGGAGAGGATGGACCTCGACATGGCACGCTGAGCCACAGCGACTGTGCCTTGGGTTCTCTTTCTGAACAGTGGTCTCACTGCAATAGTTTTTGGGATGTGACATGACCAAGGCAGCAGAGATGCAACCGAAGTGATCAGCTAAGCGTGGCTAGCACAAGCCAAGGAGCCATGGGTGTTCTCTTCCCACGTGTGGAGCTCCTGCAGCACTGGCTGAGCTTGGCTGATGTTGTAGCTTGAGACTCGGACTCAGCCAAGAGAAGGGATTTTTGGGAACTTGCCCTGAAGTAAATCTTAACATCTTCAGATCCCACAACCCCAGACCAGCTCCAGCTCCTGAAAACTTAAGCCAGGGTTTTGAAATCAATAGGCTTGGCCTCACTGATGCACCATCTGATATTTTCTCATCTTCTGAAGCAGTGAGACCTAGCAATAATGAGAGAACAGTGCAGGAGAAACCCTTCAGGCCAGACCTGCCCTTTGGACATCTACCCTGTGGAGTGGGTTTGCTGTTTAGGATTGCCCAAATGCAGCTGCTGCTCCCACATCCTCTTGTCCAGCCCTGACGTGCCCAAAGCAAGTCATGCCACCGTGGCCATGCGGAAGGAGCTGAGGGCTCCCCCCAGCCCCTTGTTGCTACTTGGTTCATGTTGGCAGATTCCCTCCACTTACCCTCCTGACTTTGTAGCTTGCAGGAGGAGAGGGACACACAGCTCAGGCGGAGGGTGACCGCAGTGTGATTCACAGGCACAGCTGTGGTTCTGTGGGAATAAAACCTTCCCCTGCCTCACGGGCCGGAAGAAAATCAGAACAAACGTTCTTAGGAAAGGAGGAGCAGGGCAGTCAAGCCAGAGTAAACAAGCACTGAGAGAAGGGTGTGGGAAGGGGGGACGTGTCAGCCAGCAGACGCTAACTGGCTGTGGAGAGGACAGGAATGGGTTTCTCAAGTTGTCTTTCTGGCAGCCCCTGAGTTCTTCATTATCTCCAAAATGTCAACTGACGGATGCTCTGGTGTTGGCATCTGTTCTGGTTGCACCCCAATCACCTTAGCCTTTGTTGCTTTAGGTTCCAGCTCCGTTTGCATCTCTGAGCATCTGGGCTATGGTGGGGAGGTGTGGGGTGGTGCACTGCTCTGCGCCCCTCAGCACTGCATCACCTTGTCCCTGGGCCACCGTGGAGCTTCTTTATAACATGTGAGAGCAGCAGTTGCCCAAGGAAGGCATTTCTTTTAAAATCTGCATCTTTACAACCAGTTACGGTGGGTCAGCAGAGCACAAGCATTGTCTGTGCGGGACAGTAGAGCCCAGTGTCCCAACTCTGTGCCTGGATGTGAGACTCCATGGAGACACAACCCCCAACTTGGAACTCTCCTGAGCGATCCAGCATCAGCAGTTAGTTTCAGCTGCTGGCTCAGGAAAGTCTTTCAGGGTGTTTGTTATCCAGCCAGAACAAGCTCGCGTGGGCTGCAGTCTGGCATGTGTCAGCCAGCGATTGCTTGGGAAGCTGGTTTCCACACACGTGTACTTCCCACCTTTGTGGATGAGGTAGCATGGGAAGGGACATCCATTACAGATGTCTCCAGTGGAAGCCAGCATCGCTGCAGTTATGAGAGCAGCCCAAGCTGAAGCGAGTTGGCTGGGGTGTAAGGGCTGTCAGTGCGTGCTGCTGCTGGTTAAGTCTTCAGCTCCCCATCACAGAGCAGAGCTGCGAGCCAGCATTGTCTCAGCTGCAATAGGTCAGCCCAGGAGTTCCTGTAGCCCAGCAACATGCTCTGGCGTGCCCAGTAATGGATGCTTAGAGTAGCAGAGTAAGTCAGTGGTTACAGAGTGAGCATTTCCCCTGCTCTTGCCCTCCTTTTAGCTGGTGGTTTAGGCTCAGGCAATGAGAAAGCTGTTTTTTTAAGACTCCAAGTCCTTACCTCCTATTGAAGGATATTCATGGTCAGGAGTGGTGCTTGGCACCTCTCAGGAGTAGTAAGTGAATCACCTCCCCACATCATTTTGTGGAGGCGTAGAGCGCAGGTGAGATTTTTCTACCCCTCCGGCGATAGCAGAGGTGAGGTTCCCGCCTGGGCGGGGGTGAGGCTTCTGTGGCATTGGCCAAAATGCTGATGACTTTCACCACAGGGAAGTCATGAGCACTCACTTATTTAATGTCTCTATCTCGTTTTTGTCCCTGATGCTGTAGGTATAACAGTCTGGTGACTGGCAAGCGGGCAAGAGGACTCATTGCCATGCTGTGGCTCCTGTCCTTCGGGATTGGACTGACTCCGCTTATGGGCTGGAATAAAGCCATGAGCAGTTGTCCCAATGCCACCAACAAGACAGGGGCTGACACTGGGACAGAGTACCATGGCTGCTTCATCTCATGCTTCTTTGAGAATGTGGTGACGATGAGCTACATGGTATACTTCAACTTCTTTGGCTGCGTGCTGCTGCCGCTTGTTATCATGCTGGGAATCTACATTAAGATATTCATGGTTGCCTGCAAGCAGTTGCATCAGATTGAACTGATGGGCAACTCCAGAACCACACTGCAGAAGGAGATCCACGCAGCCAAGTCTCTGGCCATCATTGTAGGACTCTTTGCCTTCTGTTGGCTGCCCCTGCATATCTTGAACTGCATCACTCACTTCCACGAGGACTTCTCCAAATCCAAGCCTGAGTGGGTGATGTATATGGCCATCATCCTCTCCCACGCCAACTCCGTCATCAACCCCATCATCTACGCCTACAGGATCAGGGACTTTCGCTACACTTTCCGCAAGATCATATCCAAGATCCTCTGTAAGACAGATGACATCCCCAAGTGTGTCACTGACAACACCCAGCACCTGACTGTCACCAACATTCAGTCCCCAGTAGCCTCCGTGACTGTATGACCATGCACGTCCTGCTCCTGGGGTTTTGCAGTCCGTCCCTGACACTACCCTTCCCTGTGCCTATGTGACTAGTCACAGCTGACTCTGAGAGGAGTGCTCTGAGATGACCACTATGCAGTTATGTGGCTGTATTTTATTTTTTATTAATTTTTTTTTTAAAATTAACATAGTGCCTCCTAGAGGAATAACCTGACCAGGGAGACTGAGTGCAGCTCACCCTTGACTGTAAACCCAGGTTGTCAGAGTGCTGGTGATAGTCTTGTGTTTCCTTTCCAGGTCAGACAATGACTGTGGAAGACTCACTTGCTGAGGGGTGTTTCCCCAGTTGTGCTGCTCGTGTCAAGTCCTAGGATCTCTAATTATTGTTGTTGTTATTATTATTATTATTTTTTTTTTAATCTTTAGATTCACTTAGGAGTAATAATTTTGTGTCTGGTTTTGGGTTCTTTAAGTCCATACTTGACAGCACTTTGGTAATACCCTAATTATTCCATCAATTGTTTGATGCAGCTAGTATTCTCTGATGGGAAAAATGTCTTAACTTAGCCCAGTTGCTGGTGTGAAACTGAATCTATGTTCCAGGCTCTGAGGGATGCGACCCTGTTGATGGGAAAACAAGATGAGAACTGGCCGGCTATTTTTGGCCCCTGTTACAGAAGTCTTAATGAAAGAGGAAAAATTTCAGAACAGAGCTGACTGAAGTTTTAGAGCCGCAGTGTTACTGCCTTTAAATCACTGTGGTCTACAGGTTTGTGCTTCAGGTTTGAGTTTAAATCTGTCAAAATGCAAAAGGTTGAAGGGCTGGAATGGTCTCAGCTTGCCTGGTCCAGAGTCAGTGTGCAAATGCTGCCTTGGTGACATGAGTGCTACACTTAGGGGTGGGTTTTTGGCTCCCACATCAAAACCTGACAGCCTTGCCGTGCTTCCCAAAGTGCAGGTTTTAGCTGTGAGAGCCGGATGCTGCAGCTTGGGTCTTGCTGGGGCTCCTGTGTAGCCCAGTAATCCCCAGGAGCAGCGAGTGCTTGCTTTGGTTTTTTCTACTAGTGAGTTTTATTTTTGTATTTTGTTTAATCCCAAACTGCATCAGTAGCAAATGAGACTGGAAAGGAGCTGATCTGCTTGAGAAGGTAGAATGCCTTGGCTCGTGACCTGATTTTGGCCAAGCTCACCCTGCAGATTGTCTAGCCTGGCCACTGCAGAGAGCCACCAAGTCCTGGCCCTCTGTGAGCACAAAGCCCCCTCAACAGCAGAGCAGTTCATACTGCAAGTTAATGACTCTGCAACCAGAGCGCAGCAGTTACTGCATCTGATTTAACAGGGAGCTGCGATATGCAGAACTGGGCAAAGGTAGAAAGAGCAGCACATCCATTTCTGGAGCACGAGCTCCACTTCTCCAGGCTGCTGTAATGAACCAGTGACTCTGGCCTGCCTTTTATTTTGCAGGGCAGTTTCATTCCACAGCTGAGAGGAAGAGGGAGGGGAGGCAGGAAAACACCAAACAGCCTCCCTCCATGCCCAAAAGGCCGACTGTGGTCCAGGGAACGTGCTGTCCTTGCTCAGACCTGAATACAGGAGATGTGTCTGAAGGTTCCTGCATGGCCAAGTGGCACCATCACTCTCTGAAGTACTCAGTGCCAGAAGCGTCGCTGTGTGAGCAGTGCGAAGTTGGGGTGCAGGGGTGCAGAAATATGGCTTGCAATGGTAATCCACACAGGGAGGCCGTTGGGGAGCAGGCCTTTGGGAGCCGGGCAGCAGGGAAGGAAGTTTAAATACAGCCAGTGGACAGACTGTGATGCCTGGAGCACTTTGTCCCTGATAAATTGTACTTGAAGCGCATAGAAATCAGCTATTTTTTTAACTGCGTTGCACTAAAAGGGGGGTAATATAAAACCCCAAGAATTTTATTTCTCTGACTTATTATAAAGACAAAAAAAATGGTGTAAAATAACCTGAGACACCAATCTGAAGAAATCCCATTCCTGCAGCGTCAGCCGGTGTGACCAGCAGGCAGCAGCTGCGGGGGTGCCAGAGGATGGCTGACAGGAGCCATGGATTTCCCTACCATGTGCGTAGCAGCTCGGCTGTAAGATCCAGCCCCAAACCTTGGTGAATCACCAGTGAACTCTGAATGGCTTTGTACATGTTTATCTAATGTCCAAATTTAGCCACAGCTCGGTATCTCAGATACCAGCATTTCCAAAAAAAATCTCTACGGTTGAAGTTACTGTCCCACGTGTTTCTCCTGTAAGAGCCCCATTCAGCTTCACTGCATCTGCCTTGGTCATAGTCCAGCTAACACATGTAGCCACCTCCTGCCATTTGGGCAGGGTCTGAGTCTCTCCTCCTTTCATTCCTTCCCTTCTGTATTATCTTTGGCTGTGTTCCTCCTGTTAATCATGGCTGGAAACGAGCAGGGTTTCACCTGCAGGTCTGGCACTGTTGCAAAGTGGTTGCAAGCCACATTTATCCTGACAACAAAGAATGGAATCTCTCCCCTCCTGCTGGCTGAAAAAAAGGGAACCAAACTCTGGACAGCACGAATAGATGGAAACACCCAGCGCTGTGATAGGGAGGGCCGGGCCCAAAACACTCACTTGTGTGTGACAGCTCACACTGCAGCTCACATCCACTACTGCTACCTTCCATGCACCTCCTCCGAGCCAGAATTCCTGTAGACAGATGCGGTGTTTCCGTAGTACAACTGTGCCAGTGGGTTGTTATTAACTACAGCCTGGGTCACCATGGTCTTTAGGCACATAAAGTGCCTTTTTGGATCTGAGCCAAAGTGATTTCAAGGCAAAATAAAAATAGGGCACCTCCCTTGCTCCCCCTTCTTCCCCCAAAAAAGCTCTGAAGGTTTCTATAAAAATGTGAAGTGAAAATGGCAGAGGAACTTTCTGTAGCGAGTGCAGCTGTAGCTACTCAGCTCTCACTCGTTACTGCTCTGATACACATAGGATGGATGTGTTTTCCTCATGTTGTTCAGATTTTGTACTTGCAGTAACTGTTATTTACATACAAAATGCTTAATTTACCACCTACACAACCTGGCTCAGCCTGTGCCCCATTATTTCTTGCGGTGGTGTGTTCAGTGTGTATGATACGAGGACACGCTGTACTCGAGGAGGAGCCTGACCTCAGGGAGCCTCGGAGCTGGGAGGAGCGGGTTCCCAGCTCAGCAGCTGGTGTGTGGGATGGGAGAGCAGTGGTCTCCTTTCCCCCATGTCTGACGTGGACAGCCTTGCCCTGGCTGCTAGCATGAGGTGGTGGGGTTGTGTGAAATGGGTTGATTTAAAAGCACAACAGCCAGGGTGATGCTTCCAAAGATCCTGTATTTCAGTACAGACAGCAGAAGCACTGATCTGAGATGCTGAGGGGTCCCTGCCCTAGGCCCTGAATCAGGAATTGCTCCGAAGAGCCAGCTGTAAGGCCACTCCCCAAAGCCATGCAGGCACAGGCGGGGTGGTGGGGTTAGTCAAAGCACAAGGGGTTATAAGGTTTCCTGGATCACCCAGAGGCCTACTGGACTGTTTGCGTCCCCACATCACAAACACACAGTATCAGACAACTCACACAGCTTCAGAAATCCCAAGAATAGCCTAAATAAATGAAACTGAAGTCAACACAGGCTTCTTACATTTATTAATTAATCTATCAGTGCAGGGCTGGTAATTAATGTCACACTTGGATGCAGCACAGGAAGAAACCTACCAGGCACAATGAACATTTGGCAGTCTTGCAGATATGACAAATGCCAGCTACACAGACAGGAGGCTACACAGAAAGGACATCCACATGTGATCCAAATCCTTCATCATTCATCCTCTTCTTCAGCCAGTAAGATGCTTGTGAGCTGCTCCTCAGAGACAGTTAGTTTCTGGCAGGCTCCCATGGCCCGACTGAGGTAGACAGCAAGTATATGTTTGCACTGCAAATAACAGTGCAGCCAAGTTAACAGCAGGAGCAACACAGGAATGTCATGCTCTATCTAGAAGCCACAAATATCCATCCTGGCCAGAATGGGTCTAATGAAGCGCTCAGCCTTCCCAGGAACCTGGTTCCCTCTTGGCACACCGAGCCCTGGCACAGGCTGGCACTCCAGTTGCCCCCAGGTCAGTTCTGCCATCAGGATGATGTAATACAGGGATCTGACACTCATCAAAGTGTTACTGGCTCCCTGCTGCCCTTCCCTCAGCTGCAGCCCAGCTCCGTGAGCCCTTCCTCACTGGCAGCAGGTGAACTGCACCCCTGGAGCAGCCAGACTCCGTGTGGCAGTCCTGTTAGCACCAGCAGCCCTTGTTCCAAGAGACCAGGGATTATTCATCTCTTGAAAGTCAGAGCAGTATACATAATGAAGAACAAAAGCATTCCCTAGCCCTCGTAGGTCCTAACTCCACCCAAATACCATGACTCCCAGAGGCCAGATCACACAGTGTGGCCAACTCAACACTTGTGTGTTTGCTCCCTTGGAAACTTCAGGCTGCCCAGGTTGAAGGAGCAGAGCACAGCCCTCTGCCCTGCTCCCTGTCCCAAGTTCAGGCAGACAACTCACCAGAAGGCTCTCGCTCTTCTGCAGCACAGTAAAGCCAAAAGCAGGACATGTGCAGAAGTGGCAGGAACTGTAGCAGGTGTAGAGTTTGCCTGAGCTTCCAAGGACCTGAAACAAAGGCACACAGAGGGGGTGGGAGTCAGAGGCAATGTTCAGTTTTCATTTCTCTAACTTCGCCTGGACTGGTGTCCTCTCAACAATGACTCACAGCATGCAGCTGCCAAGCAGGTGTCCCAATACAAAAGCATCCCCAAACACTGCAGTGACCCATCTCAGCTTGAAGCTCCTCAGCTTCTTTGCAGTCTCTACACACTTCTCTCCCCACAGATGAGGAAGTGTTCCTGTGCATATCCCTGTGCCTGGAGCAGACCTCAGCTCCAGAGACTTGTCTGGTGCTAGGAGAGCAGAAAAAGGGCAGAAGCACTGAGCACAGAGCCCCCTTCCCCTGATCTCCAAAGCTGAGAGCCCAGCGACCTGCCAGCCCCTCCAGTAAGCTTCTTCCCCCAGTACTGGCAGACACAGGGTACTCAAAGATGACTAAGACTCTTGTCACAGAAAGCCCATTTGTGAATCCAGAGCCACCACGGGCCTGGGGATGGAAGGGAGAGCAGGGACAGAAGGGAGAGCAGCAGCGAACACTCACAGTGAGGCCTTTTCTAGCTCCAGTGGCTGAAGGCTGCAAAGGCTGTTCTTACTGTTCTGCTCCCAAAACCAGCTGCAGCAATTGGAATCCAGTTTTGTCTGAATAAACAAAATTGCAGTCTCTAGAGAAGAAGCCTCCCTGCCCCATGTCTGGTTCAGGAACAGCATGGCCTCCTGTTCCCACATGCCATTCCTCGGCAAGGCCGGCGCTGAGGCGCATTCCCTCTGCACCACGGGCACGGGATGCAGGCCCAGGTGAGGGAAGCATTTGCTTCCAGCACGTAGAAGCTGACAGGCAATCTGTGAACTGCTGGAACTGGCTGCATGCTACAGGAAAGCCAATGTATGGATTATTTCTCTTCTGGTTTCTTCAAGACTGGAAAACAGCTTTTAGAAAGGTACTTTAAAAGCCAACTGCTCTGCCCTCTCCTATTGCCAGGGCAGGGCCTGCAGGAGCGGAACACTTGCAGGCTTTAAGCAGAATCCTGCTCTCAATAGCACAGACTTCACTAATGCTCTGAGGCCTAAACTGAGTGTACCACACAGCCAAAATGCAGCTACCACAGAGTATTTGATGTGCCTTGTATCTGCTACAGTGAGAGCAAGTCCTTTGTGTCAGCTCTGTGGCCTTGACAGCTGGCACTTACTCTTCCTGGGTGTTCCAGGGAACGGATCTATGTGGATGTAATCCCCAGTGGTGCCCTTCACACACAAGCGCCTGGGCTCTGATGGCACACCACACTCCTCTCCCATACAGAGGCTTTGCATTCTGGTTGGGTTTGTGGCACCTGAATCCAAGGACAAACACCAGAAGTGAAAAGCTCTGCTCCAGGACACCCCTGGCGCTCCCAAGTCCCTCCAGAGGAACATCGTCCCTCCCGGACCAGAGCTGCACTTGCAAGGGGAGCCTTCCCCTGGCCCTGGAGTCTCTCTGCACACCTTGCCTGACAGGTAACACTCACAAGTTAAACTCTCCCACAGAAGTACCCCGTAGCCCCCCTCACTCCCAGCCGATTCAGGACACGAGACTCTCACTCTCATTTCAGGGTCAACTCTTCTTTTTTCAGTCTGGCCTTTGCCCTGGGCCCTCCTTATACTTCAGGCTGAGTTTGTTTCACTTGTGATAAGTTTGTTTTTCTCTAGCCCCTTTGATTGTTTTTTCCAAGATAAAGTATTCCGATGGTGCCTGTCCTTCAGAAGTGTTTTCCTTTGAGGAGGGGGGGAAGACACAGACACTGCCAGATTTGGGCTGAGTCTAGCGTTCCCCCATCCTGACCTAAATGGCAAGAATGCAGCTTCTGCCTAATAAGGCAGAATCTAAAATCTAAATACCAAGAGAAAAAGGTGCCTCTGTTTCTGGGCTGCAGCAGCCAAGCCAGGCACTGGGGTGCTCTTTTGGCCCTGAGATGCTGGGAGATTTCCTCCCACTGCCCTCATCTCCAGAAGCTTGCTGGCTACATGGCAAGGAAAGATCACCATGGTGGTGGTGTCCCTATCAGCACGTGGAGGAGGGCAGCTGTGGCATCGTGGCAGCTACTGCTACCACCAGTGTACAGCTAGGCAGCATCAGAGTCCGTGCCAGGCCCTGAGGCTCAGATCCTTCCCAGGGGAGCAGGCTGACATGCTGTTCTAGGAAATTAATTTTAAAAGACATAAAAAGAAGAATCCAATAAAAGTGCAGGATGTTAGCAATGCAAGTGACAGCTGGAAGGAGGGCTGAAGCACTGCCTCTCCCCCCCTAACTGGCTTCACTACCACAGTGTTTCTGCAACTCAGGCATAGCTAATAGGTGCCTCAACTGCGTCTGCCGGCACCATCTCTGCAGCAGGTAAGACTTACTGCTCCCCAACCTGGAGTGAAAAGGGTTGGCTTTAGTCTGCAGCATAAGCAGGTACTACACAAGCTCTTCTGTGATGATTAACAACTCTGAGTAACATCAGCCCTTCAATAGCCCGTCGGTGCTACTCCTCTATTAAGTAGCAAGGGCATTAATGTCCAGGCAGTAAAAGACAAACCAGGGCTTTCACTTGACTGAGGGCTCTTTCTTCTCCCATTTCAGTTCCTGAGGGTGAGAGCTGCCTGCACTCAGGCTGCAGTCGTGGGGCCTCTCTGAGCAGAGCATTTTCCCCTCAAGCAGTACCTAACTGGGTGATATGGAACTCAACATTAGCCTGTTAAGTATCAATATCTCCGATTTGGCTAAGATGACCTAAAGGAGTTTCACAATATGACCATGGCCTTGATGAGAACAGTCCTCCAGATCCAGCTGCAAGTGAAAGCACCACCTCACATTCCAGCCCAACCACATCTGTGTGCAAAGAGCAGAGCTGACTTTCCAGGGAATAAGTGAAAGGGATGATTGTGTGTGTGTTCAGGCAGCCATGGATGGAACCCCTCTAACCCCTGCACTGGGCATGCTTCTCTGCTTCCCTGCTGAGGGAGAAGAGCACCTAGCTGAGATACACACACACACATGAATGAAGAGCCAGTGATGCTATCCAGCTACTCCTAAGTGCAGTATCCCACTCCATGTTTCGGTTTCTATGGCCCCAGACTGTGTTCCTGTCACTGCTCCAGCCAGCCCCAGGGGAGGCTCTGCTCTTTGTTTCTGGTCTCAGACAGCTGTGCTGAGGAGGAATTTCGCAATGGGACCAGCCTCACAGCCCCAGAGAAAATACCTCCTCAGATTCCTCTGTTAATGAACTCATCAGCACAGCCTTCACCAGCAATCAAGCTCGCTATGGAGGAACGCTGCTCAGGAGCACCTGCAGACAGGGACTGTAAGCTGCCTCTCAGGGAGGGCACAGGAACGGACCCTGCATGGTGCAGGGGGGGCGCTCACAGCACACCCATCAGCTACAAAGCGTGCTGATGCCGGGCCTTGTCCTAGATCAACTCCTGGAGACCAGCTCTGACCCTCCTGTCCAGGGGTTCCTCCTCAGCAGGGGAGCCAGTGGCTCCCTCTACCTGCACTGGCAGGAGGAGAGCAATTCTGATGCTCTTTTTCTACGTGCACCAGCTGAGCCAGCTGTTCCAGCCATCAGTAGACATTAATCAACCAGTTCCCATTCGGTGAGTGCAGGACTGACCCCAGCTGGGATTTCTGGCCCCTCACTTCAGTGGGGAGAGGCCTGGGCAGTGTGGAGGGGTGCCCCCCTCGCTGCACAGCACACAGTTTGAGGTAGCACTGTTCAGCAGCAACCCTGCCCAGACCAGACCAGGGCATCAGGGCAGCACCCAGCACATCAAAGCCCTCTTGCCATGCTTCTCTGAACTCCTCCATGTCTCATGAGGCTTCCTGCATCTAAGAGATTAATATTAAACCTCTTAAGATGCAGATAACTCTGCCATGCTGCAGAAAAACTGCACATGTTTAGGGTCCTCAGGACTCTAAGCAGTCTCCCTCACCCTTCACACAAAGTGAAGACTCTGCATCCCAGCTGGCAAAGCTCTGCCTTACCCTGCATGGCCCAACAAAGCTCTGCAAGGAGAATGAGACTGTTCTCTGCCCAGTGGGACACTCAGCCAAGCAACAGTGAAAAAGAAAAAGCCTTTAAGCATTTAATTCCTGAGGCAGCTGCTAAGGGTCCTGGAAGGAGTGCTTCTTAGGCTTTAGCAAATGTCCACAGGCAAGCCCTTGACTCAAATCAACTGCTGTGCTCTTGAGTCCTGTATGTCTATGAATCATACCTCTCTGGAGGGGTCTGTGTGCTCTCTGAGGCCCCAGAAGCAATAAAGACTCCATGTGCACATCAATGCAAGCTCTGAACACATAATAAATGTCTGTGTCATTAGCCAGGCCTGGCTTCACAGCCCTCACCCTAGATGACCCCAAAGCATCTCAGCACCTCCAGTGAAGGAGAGAAGGTCCTTTGCAGGGAAGATCCTTGGAGATGTTCCTCTTAGCTGCTACAACAGTGAGCAAAGGGATTCCCCCTTCTCTGGTGTGTGAAAAGGCACAGTACCAAGTTCAGCAAGGGAGGGAGCTGTGCTGTCTGAGGGGGTTAATAGTGCTAAGCAGAAGGAACTGGGTGCTGCTTCATCAAAATCCTACAGGCACAGGGTCCCACTGCTTCTACAGCCTTTGCTGTGACCCCATGAGCTGGATGCAGCTGGTCAGCAGCTAAGAGGATGGACAGACTGTTCCCAGTGGGGATGCCACTGGTGCTGTGTCACAGAGTGAGGAGTTGTCCATATCAGAAAAGTCAGAAAGAAGTGCCTCTTCACCTAACAAGCCTCAGCTCCATTTCCAATCCTTGTGCAGTAAGAAGAGTTTGATCTTCAGGGCTAAGTTCAGCTCTTCTCCCTAAAATGCCATTTTATGAAGATCTTTCTGTGATTCACAGACTTGGCTACACTGAACTAGAACAAAACCCAGGGTCTTGGCCTGCACTGCTTCCTCCCAAGCAGCAAGGATCCTATTGCCAAGCAGAGGTCAAGAGTGCTCAGGACACTGAGGATTTGGAATGCAACAGGGAAAGAAATGCAGCGATGGCAGATAATGCTGAGTCGTGTACAGTTTGTCAAGAGGAAGAACAGCCTTTGCTGGATAGGACAAAAGTAATAAAGCCAAATTAGCCATCACTGGAAAACTTCTTTCTGACCATGATACCCACAAACATGCAAGCAATTGTCTCTGACTGGCTGGGAGCCACAAAGAAAACAGCAGTGTACCATGCTGTTCTAATTCTAGTCCATGGCTACTGCTCTCCAATATCACTTCAGGAGTTTGTAAAACACTGATGTTCTCTCCAAGTTTATCCAAGTGCCCTTCCATGTGCTGTCTGCAAGTTAGGAAAATATTGGCTCACATGTCAACTGGAAATCATCAGAAAGAACAAAGAGGAGAAAACCAGTGTGTACCTGGTATGCAGTCCTTCCGCTGGGGGACATGACTTGGGTGACAGAACGCTGATCCACCAAATCCAAAGCTGGGACAGCAGATGGGCCAAATATGAACTTCAGCCTGAAAGAGAAGGTGTCTCTAGTTGAGTCACACCACAAAAGGAGGCGGCCTGGTTTAGCCTTAATCCATAGGATTTAGCCCTGCGGAGGCCAGAAGGCTTGCAGCCAAAGGCTCCCATTGTCTCTCAGAATCCCACCAGTTACAGCTCCATTAATTGTGCTACCAAGCAATGAAGTGCATTTGTCATTCCCAGCTGGCTTTCACCAAGTGACCATCAATCCCTGCCCTGCCCCTTTGGGAAGATCCCAGGACTCTCAGTCCTTAGGGACACCCTCTACTCTGCCAGCTATTTGGAGCTGGGTTTTTACCTTCTCGAGAGAACTTCCCAATTTCCAAACTGCTCCCAAACAATCCCACATCTCTTTGCAAAATCCCACTTGGATCTCACAGCTCTCCTCAGCCTCAGTCCTGTGAGGCTCCACCATGGAGGCAGCTGGCTGCTGCTGTGCTCGGTGTCGCAACATTTCACACCACCAAGTGGAAAACTAAAGCTCTGTGAGCCCCCAAAGCACGGTAATTCCCATCCTGCTGTGCAAGGGTATGTGAAAAATGGATATCTGTATCTTTAGCCTATTTTCCATCCAGCTCATAGGCTTCAAAGTTACTTTATACCTGCAAATCCAGATGCTCTGGATGCGTTCCAAAGAGCTACGGGACGACTCGGTTAACTTCACACAAACCTTTTATCCACTGAGAAAAATCTGTGTAGTCTAGGTTAGTTATGAGGGTAAACAAGAAGAAAATCAGCAGTGATGAAATGATAGTACAGGAGCAGGAGAACAGGAGAAAGCAGAGGAACATTTCCAAGTCCAGCGAAGACACAAAGAGCCAAGGGAGAGCTCTGTTGCCTCAGCAGCACGGCTGACCTACATGTCTGAGTCAATCTCATTGATAACAAGCCAAGCAGACAGACTGATTCCAGGAAACCCAAAACTTCAGTTGCACAAACTCAAGGAAATAAGGATTGGCTTCATCTGAGGACTGAGAGGAGGTGGGTGGAGGCACACTGAACGTAAGACATTCCTTAATGATTAGGTTTGGGATTACAAGGGGGCTGCGTTTAATGAGTTTCAGTAACTCTTTCAAATTTGGGGAAATCTTTTTGTCATGTTTATAATCTGATCAGTCTAACAGGAACTAAGTAAGGGGAGTGTTTGAAGGAAATTCAAGGGAATTTGGAAGAGATTCAGAAATGAAATCGGAATACTGAGCCCCTGGTCACAGGGAATTGATGGATATCTGCCTGCCAAGAGTTACCACCCAAATGTTATTAAGTTTAACAAGGGAATTTCTTTCCTCATTTCTTTTAGGATAAAAAGGAATCAAAAAGGTAGGAGACTCGTCAAACATAATCCCATGCTTCTGTGGCCACTGAAGAGGGAGCCAGCATGCACACCCTTCACAAGGTGCACCTTTCACAAGCATTATGTTAGATAACTTTAGATTCAAAGGTATTAAGGCCTGAAGGGCTCCTGGTGATCTCTCTTGGTTAAGTTACAAGCAGGCAGGAACACAAAGTTAAAGATGAATCTGAAAAGCCTTTTTTACTGTGATGGTGCCTTTTGTCTACCTTCATCACCAATTAGCAAGGGCTTAAAAAAGTTGTGAAACTCCTATCTCTTAGGAGACTGCTTGGGAACGACTGACTTCACATTGTTGGGAAGCTGACCTGAGGCTTCTTGTAAACAGAGGAAACTCAGGCTAATCTTCAAGTTAACAATTCCCTTGGGCAGGGTGATGACATGCTCACTTTTCCCTTTCTATCACACATGCCGTGAGTCAAACAGAAAGGATCTCAGGATGCTGCAGTGCTCACAGTGATATGAACACAGTGGAGATGCAGCACTGCAGTGGCATGAATCACTCAGAAACACAGTCCATTCTCACTGAAAACTCATTCCAGATCTGAGGGTGGACTCAGAGCTCATGTTAAACCGTTCTGGGTTTCATCAGGTTTAATCAATCCACCCAAATTACAGCAAGTTGGCACAGGCAATTCAGCAGGGCAGAAATAATTCCATGGATCCCTGGAAAAACCTCTTGAGACACCTCAGTTCTCTATGGACCTTCATTTCCCCCATCAGCAAAGGCACATAGCAACTCTGTGTGAGAAACATGTACTGGCCAAACACGGGGGAAAAATGTCAGTACTGTGAGAGCAGATTATCAACTGCCCTTGATCAAGGCACTTGGGACAAGAACTGAAGGAAAAGATACTTACCCCAGCAGCAGGTCATCAGGGACTGCAACAAAAAGAAAACAAAGCATGATTTTGCTGAACTTCCCCACTGTGAGAGACAACCACATCAGAGGGAGGTTAGTGTACCTCCCTAATGCACCCACAGAGGCTACACAGGGTGGCAAAGCTGCAGCCATCCTCTTCAGCCACCAAAAAACAACAAGGAGCAGCAATACGATCTGCTGTGGTAGTGCTACGGCACTTATCAAGTACATCAATTAAATATACATTCAGAACCACAGGGCTTCATTTTAAAAAAGACCTGTGGAGGCCTTAATACACTTACTTTCCTAATACCCTATTTTTAGAAGCATGCAAGAAAAGGCATGTGGCCTCAACATCTTACTCTGCTACTTTAAGAAGTTGGTTAAAAATATATATAATGGATTCCCTGAAACTCTCTTGGCATGAGTTGGGAACTCTGGCATCAAAACTTTGAAAATGTTGTTCTTTTCCCAGTATAGTCTTGCAGGGCGCCACTAGTTTATAGCTTTAAACACAGCACACAGAAACATGTCTTTGCTTATTAGAATTTCTTGTTAAGATGGAAAAATTACACTTAAGAAAATTAACGTGTTTATTGTAGTTAACAGCTGATGCTCTGATCATCCAGTCTGATAATTCTGTTATCACTAATGGAACACAGCGTACTAAGGCTCTGTATTCTCCTGGAAGAGCATGGCTTCTGACTTTAAAATCCTTTGTTCTGACAATTTGAAATATTTTCTATGACTTATGCTGTTGGTTTGACCTTCCCAACATTATTCTAATTTAGTTTTCCAAAGTGATCAATCGATATGTTTCCAAAGTCGTGCCAGAGTGTGTACCTCAGCACCATTTTGGTGTTTTAAGGAGAAGTACACCCTAAAAGGAATGCTGATTTTTTTCTTTCTTAGTTTACAACAGGATTTATAAAGCTTTTTTTTAAAAAAAAAAAAAAGTCACATGTAGATTTTTGGATCTGCTCTGACCTGGCAGGAGCCATAGTGCAAGTCTCCAAAAAGCTGTCAATGTGGTCACTCAGACAGGTCAGACACCAAGTCTCTGCCCATTCCCCACTCAGATGTAGCACTCAGACTTCTCTGAAGTGCAGTTAAAAATATTCCTTAACTAGACACTTTCTGTAGAAAGAACCATTCTGGCTACTTACCAAGTAAACACAAGCAGTAATATTCTTTCAGCACAGATTACAGAGCTACATTAGCAATCCAGAGTGCAATGAAGGTAATTGTACTTAACTAGCTGCTGGAATTGGCCACGATTTAACTGTTGGCTTATATTTGCTTCATTCAAGGAATGGGAAAGTTGTTCTTTGCTCTGGGATCGCTAACACAACACCCTCTGCAGGTCAGTCACAAAACATTCATGGACATTCCCCGTTCAGCTCTAGTTTTTTTTAATTAGCAAGTCTATAAAACCAGCAGCACAGTAGCCACAACAAAACCCCTGCCCAGAAGTATGTAAATTATCACCCCTGGAGTGCAACTATTTACACAACAGGCTCTAAGCAAGCAGCGTTGCCCTAGGTCCCACGTTCAAGAGTCAAAAGTAGTCTAATTTGAGAAGGGGCTGCTCCTCACCACCTGTGCTTCAAACCCCTCCATGCCATCTCCAGGCTGGGACACAAAAGCTGGAAACACCTGGCAGGATTTGTCCCTCCTGAAGGCGCCAGCCAGCTTTTAGGGGACAGAGTCTGCGGAAAAGGCAAGCAAGGAGAGAGGATCGGCAAAGGTCAGACAGCACCGGTGCCACTGGCCCAGCGCCTGCTGGGATGGTCCTGTTTATCTTTACATACCATGTGAGGTCTCCTGAAAAGCCTTCTTGATCTCTTTCAAGAGCTCTTCTGCCACCGCCGGCAAGGTACTGTCCATCTCACTGGCATGGGCCTCATGGCTGAAAGGCAGAGGAGAGCAGGAGGCAGCGGGGAATCGTTAAGGTCACTGCAGATGCTATGACCCAGGTGGTTTCCCTGGGCAGCACCCTACCTCACCCTGCAGTGAAGGGCCAGGGAGGGGGCACCGTTAGCAATTCGGGAACGTGCTGTTCACACAGTCTGGGAACAAGGGGCTTCCCAAGAGCACAGGGGGATCTCCCGGGCACCCCCACATCCCGCGGAGGGGGAATGCGGCCAGCGACAGGAAGGGGCTCTGGCCTGGAGTGTTGCCGGCAGGAGGCCGGACGGCCCGCCCTGCACAGCGGCCTGGCTGCCCCGGGACCGGGACCCGCGCCGGGGGTCACTCAGGGAAGGGCCGGTGGCTGCCAGACCCCAGCAGAGGAGGCCCCGCCGGCGCCGCCCCCACCCTGCACGGCGGCCGCTCGCTGCTGCGGTCCCCAGGGATCCCCTCGGCACGGCGGAGCCGCCGCGGAGCTATTTAGAGCCGCCGGTCCTGGGACGGCGACCCCGAGGCCGGTGCTGGGGTCGGGCCTACCTGCGGCAGCGCAGCCATGAGGCGCGTCTCCATAACAACAAGCGCCC
>VZTU01032936.1:0-25095 GCA_013400835.1 Zapornia atra | reverse complement strand
CTGGCGCGGTGTGGCCCGCGGGGAGGGCGGCGGAACAGGCGGGACGAGGTTCGCGCGGCGGCAGTGGGCCCGGCCGGTCGGGGGTACCCTGGGCTTCCTAGGAGGTGAGGCCGGCCGGGCCGGGGCGATGCGGGCAGCGCAGGGCCGGGCCGGGCGGAGGTCACCGGTCACCCTCGCCCCGCAGCCCTCTCCCTCTTCCCCAAGGACTCCGAGGAGGACGGCGAGGACGCCATTATCCTCCTGCTGAAGAGAGCCAAGGTGCGGGGCCGCCGACGTGGGTGCCGGTGGGGCCGCAGCCCGTTGCCGACTCCTGGGCCGTGACCCGCCGCTGGGCTTTCCCCTCTCCGCAGCTCAGCGTCATGAAGGGGGAGCTGGCGGAGGCCGATGAGTTTCTGCACCAAGCCCTGCGGCTGTCGCACCAGTCGGACAACAGGAACGCCATCGTCTACACCTACAGCATGGTAGGGCCGCGGGGGCTGGTGGGGGCTCACCGGGCTGCCCCCTTGCTCGGGCTGCCCCACGGGCCGCAGTTCCCTTCGGGGGTGCGGCTGTTGGGCTGGGCCAGGGCAGCGGTGGTGAGGCTGGTGCCTGCAGCCTTTGTGAGGCTGCAGAACCGTCTGTCTCTTCCAGATGGCAAACGTGGCCTTCATGCGGGGACAGCTGGACAATGTGAGTAACTCAGGGTTTCCTTCCCTCCGAGCTTTAAGAAGCTCATGTCTTGTGTGAGGTCCTGGAGGTGCAACATACTGCAACAGGCTGCGGCTGAGTTGTGAGGCAGGGTTGTCCCAGTATAAAGTGGAATAATTTCCCATGTGGCTGCAGTCCCAAGGAGCACGTGCTGCTGAGAAAGCTGCTTTCACGGTTAAATTTTGAGCTCTGATCTGGTGTGAGAGAAGGCCCACTACTTGCAGTCAAGGGCCACAGTTGAACACCTAGATGGGTGTCCCCGGGGGAATGAGGGAAAGCCCTGAAGGCACACAGGTGTGGTGAACTCATGCTTGGTGTGGGAGTCCCAAAGTAGAGAGTGGGAGGACCCTACAGGCTGGCAGTACCCTTGGGCTCAGGTTAGCCTCCTGCTGCTGACTGGTCTTGACATACAACATAAATATCACAAATTGAGACAGACTTCTCGCAGTAATCTGCCTCTGTAACGGGTAGAGACCTTTTGTTTAAGTGCTGTCATTCCTTAGTATTCTCTTCAAAATTCTCATTTCAGGCAGAGAAGCTCTACAAAGCAAGTATGAGCTATTTGCTTGCAGGAGACACGAAGGAGGTGTGTTCTGATAAAGGTTTTTTGGGGAAGTATTAATTGTTTGGTTTATTTCTTGTGCTGTAATTCCTCCTTCTGGAAAAGGGCAATACTAGCTATGAGCTTGCTGGCTTCTCAACTTCCTTTAATGGGGTGGCAGCTCTGGAAGCATTGGGATGGATACTTTCAAGACTGGCAAAGTAATGTTTCTACTGGGGACATGCAAGAAGAGTAACAGTTGCATTGTGTGTCCTGGCAGGATGACAATGCAATCCTTGAGATGTCCCTCAAGCTGGCCAGTATCTATGCTGCTCAGAAACAGTGAGTTCCCTGCTAAAGACATCTTTTGCTCTCATCTTGGCGTCACAGGGGCAGTGGTGGCCAAGCAGAGGCTCTTGTAGAGTGCCTGAGGAAGCTTTGATGTGATGAGATACCATAAACATAAAGGTGCTGTGATGACATGCCCAGCTTAGGGCAGAAGTAGCCCTAAAGGACATAAATCTTTAGTCTTAAATCCGCGCCTCATGGGAGAGAAGGCTTTTGAAGCAGCTGGTGGCTGGTAACTTGTAGCTTTTGTTTTTGTTTTTTTAGTGGAGCATCATTATGGGTTCTCTTAGCTGGCCTTGTGTGGGGAGGGGGAGGACCCTCTCCATGTTTTGGGTGCCATGGGTGAAGAGAAGGGCCCAGGCCATAATCGGGAAGAGAGTGTTGAGGGTAAGAAGGGTCTGGTGAAGGGTCCCCTAGAAAAAGAGATTGAAGATGTTCTCATCCATGCCTTCATGGACAAGAGCTTTGCTTTGTTGTTCCACTTTACAGGCACAAATTAGCCATGGCTGGCTACGAGTTCTGCATCCTGACCTTAGAGGAGAAGATAGCTAAGCAAAAGGACTTGCCTGAAGATGTTTTACCAGGTGGGGCTGCCTTGTCTGCCAGAGGCTTCTCATTATCTTGCCTCTACTTCCCTTGATACTGCTTTCCATATTGCCTCAGTGCCATCTTCATGTCAAGCTGTTGTCTTCACACTGCATGAGTTTATTACTCTTGTAGGATGGAGACTTATGCTTGATCTTGCAGAAGTAAATCACTTCCACTCCTTTCTGTTTGCAGCTGAAGAAAAGGCCAACACCCGTCTCCTGCTTGGGATGAGCCTAGACTCCTATGCTCGCTATCTCCTCAACATTAACCAGCTCCCAGTGGCCCAAAAAATGTATGAGAAGGCTCTGCAGATATCAAATGATGTTCAGGGAGAAACTCATCCACAGGTGATGTGTGCAACAGTTGTTGTACTCCTAAGGAAGGAAAAGCTAATTGCCTGGGGAACGAAGCAGCTCTAAAGCAGCTTTGCTGGCATCAGCTGAACACATTAGGTTCTGTTTTCCTGTCAGGAAGAATGAGCATGCAGATATATATTTTAAATAAGACATTTTCTTGCTGAAAGTTTTGGGAAATACTTTTACTGGTGTGATGGGAATGAATGTGCAGCTCCTGCTGCCTCAGACTTCTACATAGGTCTTGCTCTGAGGCTTCCTTTTGTGTCCTGGTACAGACTGTGGTCCTGATGAATGACTTGGCAACTGTACTGGATGCTCAGGGGCACTACGATGAGGCATACTCCTATGTGAAGAGGGCAGCTGAGCTGGCCAAGGAGACTCAACACCCTGAGGAGCACATGGTGCTGAACAACCTGGCAGCAATTCTGATGCACAAAGGTAGGTAAATAAAGGCCCAGCATGTGTCGCTGTGCTCGTGCTGGCTGTGAACTCTGGTACTGTAGGATTGAATGATAGTGCTGGTTTTGTGTTACTGGTTTTAGTTTGAGCAGTAGATGTGCTGACACTCTGTAGGCAAGTTCTGCTGTGTTCAGATTGGACTCAATTGCTGAAGGATCCTGTCCAAGGTAAATGCAGTACTGGTGCCTCTGACTCAAGGGCTTCTCAGGGGATCATGTTTCCCTTGTCCTGTATGAACAGTCACTGGTTCCAAGAGGACAGAAGCCATGCTTGAGACTTGGTTCTATGAGATCTTAATGCAGAAGCAGCACCTTGTCATCATTGCTGCTGTTTAGCTCTCTTAGTTGGTACCCTATGTTGCATGTTTTCTGAACCTCGTTGGTCCTTGAAGTGTTCCCAGTGGCCTTTTGCATGCTCTTTGGACACTGAAAATGGGTGGTGTCATCATCTAGTTATACCACTTTCCTCCTCTTGTACAGAAGACTTCCTGCAAGCAAAACAAGTGTACAAAGAAGCTCTCAAGCAGGCACAACAGAAGGGAGATGCTGCCTCTGTCCAGCATATCCAAGAAGAACTAGCTGAGCTGGCCAAGAGGAGAAAGGCCTCCAAATAGTCCAACCTAGAGGTGGCTGACAGCAGCAAGGGTAGGCCAGTACAAGCAGCCTGGGACCAGTTTGGTGCAATTCTTCAGGGGAACAGCAATGAGGAGTTTAAGGACTGCTTACCCAGAAAGGCTGCTGCTGCCTAACAACTTAGCCCAAAATAAAGTTGTGAAATCTTACCTATGTAAATTTGTGGTGTAGTCTGTGGTGAGAGTGACTTAACTACCAGGCTCAACTTGAACTTTGCTGGCAGTCAAGACAAAGTTAAGTTGGAGTAGTCATTTGCTACTCCTGACTGGTCAGAGAAGTATTTGGTTTCAAAACATTGTTATTCTAAAGCTAAGTCATGAGAAAGAGAACAGGCAGGCCTTGTCTCATGCTTTAGATGCTGGCTAGCACAGCAGGGTATATTTCTGTCAGTGCTACAGATCAGTATGAAGTAACTTCAGCAGGCGTTTCCCAGCCTGTACCCATGCTATGGTAGAGCTGTAGCTCTGTCCCCTTTGCAGACAGGTTGCCTGAAGATCAAGTGTTTCTCTTCAAAGCATTTTGCATCCAAAGATAGAACAAGCCCTCAGAGGAGGGCTGAGACAGGACAGTTACCAAAATGGAGCTGGTGTCAGAAATAACACACTTGGCTACTGTGCCCCAGCCAAGAGCACAGCAAATGCCAAGGGTACCCTTTCCTGGATGGGTCAGTGCTAAAATACTGAGGCTGCTGCTTGGAAAAGATGGTATGTGTGATGTATGCTGTACATCTTTGTGTGAATCTGGTACAAAGAGCCTGCTTAAACATTCTCTGCTGTTTAAGTTCTGCCTTGCAGGGAAGTTTAGTGTTAAAGATAAAGGGTAATTAAACCAGAAGTTATCAAATCTATACTTAGCTAGGATAGTGAAATGATGTAAGCTATGTCACTACCCAAGCACTAGTTTAACCTCTTATTTGTATGAACTTCAGCTGTTAATTGCATCGTTACTGGTTTACTTACAGTAGTAGCATTTGTGGCTTCAGCTCTGGTAAACGAAGTTAAGAGGAAGCAGGCAGGCTTTCTGCAGCAGCTGTCCACTGAAGCTGGAAAAACTAGTCACACACACAGCTTTGTTCTGAGCACATTAGGAAGTAAAAATAGACCTCTAACACATGACAGCCAAGCTTTAAAGTTCTGGGGTTTGTTTTTAAGTGACAGACCTTGGACACTTTGGCAGCGTTAACTGGGAACCCTGCAGCACCCCCAAAGGGAAGCGTTCAGTTCTCAGGAACATAGCATGATGCTGCAAAACAAGAGGGACACACAGGAAAAGCAACTGGAGAACTGATCCCCTTTATTGATTGGTCTGAATCCAGAAGTCACTGTCTACTGAAGACATTGTGTGGAAAAAAAAAAAGAGGTTGAGTTTTATGATGCATGGGTTTTTTCAAGTCTTAAATGATTTCATATCAGAATCACGAAACATCAAGATGAAAGCATTGTGAGAGTGCTGATCAGAAATCAGTTAAAAATTTGTAGTAAACTACACTTTGTAAACATGATTTACAAACACCTTCCTGTTTGAAACAGGCCAGATGTAATTCCATACTTGAAGATTACTGGAATTGTGGTAAACCCTAATGTAGGCTCTGGAGAGGTTTTTTACATGGGAGAAGTTGGAACTCAGATAACAAACAAAAAAGCAGCAACATTTTATGTGCAAATGCCACTCAAGCTGTATCTGAAGAGAAAGTGACTATCCTACTTTGGATATCTGCTGCTGCTGCAGCACTACCATGAAGCTTTGCAATGAACATGCTCTATTAACTGTACAGTTAGCAAGGCTGTTTGTCTGTACATGCCTCTCACGTTGTATTTGTTACACTAAGAAAGTGAGAATAAGTGAGTTTTAGAGTGGAACTTAATTCTCAGCTCCAAATTTATATCTACAAAAAGGACAGATCAACTTGGGTTTCCAGTATATGTTGCTGTGGGAACAAAAAACTTAAAGTAAGAGCACAAGGCTACAAACAGGATGAAAGCTTCACTACTTTAAGCCAGAAGAATAAAGGAGGGGAGGGTGAGCAAAATCTTCTGTAGAGAAAGACTGCAAGGAGATTTCAGACTGCCACCTGCTCCATGCTGATGAAGAGTTTTAAAAAAAAAGTAGTAAAGTTCTGTATTTGCAACACAGTGTCAAGTTGCCAAATGAGTTCCTTTGGATCTTTTCTTTCCCACAGTTAGGACAAAAAGCCTTATCCTCTGAAGTACTCAAAGTAAATCTGCTATTGATAAAGAGTTCTGTACTTCTTCCTGTTTGTAACGGGACCATTACAGTCTTTCCATAAGCTCTAGAGCTTACATGGCTTAAGGTAACACAGCTGCATTATACCTTCTGTACAGCATATAACAAAACAGTGTTAAATTAAAAATATTTTGACTGGAAAATAACGTCAAGGCAAAGACTCTTGTTTGTCAATGAGATGCAAAAGCAGTTTGGAATCTGACATGGCCATGTCACCCCCCAGCTCAGTGCTCTCTGTAAATCAGTCTTTCTACCTCAGAGGATTTAAATTCGCTTCCTGAGGTCAGTGCAGCAAAAAATAAGATGCTCTTGAAGATGGATGTCAGGAGACCCTGTGATATCGCTAACCAGATGTATGTATGTGTGAGCTACAAGTGTATCAGAGCAGGCATTGATAGGTGAATGATCAAGGAGACCCTCCTAGTACCATATACAATTTAAAAATAAAAATCACCCTAACAAGTATTGCACACTTCAGGAGTTAAGCCAAGCAATTGTAAGGACTTCCACCAAAAGCTTGCTCATAGGGCTGGGGCTGCAGACTTTAAAATAATTATTACTTTAAGGTTTTAAAATCAGACTGGAGGAAAGTAAAAATCACAGTACCTATTTCAGACTGGTTGTAACTGAAGCTAAGTAGTTGACTCATGTGTTGCTCAATTATTCTAGAAAAGCATCGTGTTTTATTTAAACTTGGGATGTAGAGTTTTTTCTTCTTAAAGGATTCATCAACCCACCCAGAGCCCCTGTTCAGAAAAGCCATGTGCTGTGGTTAAATATGACAGTAAAATTTAGTAGCCTGTTTTGACTGCATACAATGCAGAAACAGAAAACACTAAGATAAGCTTTTGGGGCACAGGTAAAATTCCCAGTGTGCATGAGAGTGAGGTATGCCTCCAGAAGCTGTTCTTTTCCTTGTTGATTTTTTTCTTTTTTTTTAATCCTTTTAAAAATGACCCATAACATACCCATGCAATAATATTTCTGCAGCATTGCTAAAACTGCACCATAAAATTTACAATTGTGGCAGAATTTAAAATTCAAAGAAATATATCATCTTATTCCAGCGACCCTGACTATGTTAATGTACAGAATTCACTAAGGGGTCAGTCTTAAAAATCAACATTTTTCACAAGAGCTTGAACACCACTGAGAAAGTGTGTCTGGAGGGGAAGAAGGGGGGGCTATATAAAAAGCACAATGCCTGCAAGAAGTGGCATGGTGTTAAATGGGTGATGATGCTAGGCTGAGTGGGAGGCTAGGGTTCTGGTTAGGCTAGGGAGGGAGGGAAGCTAGGGTTATGAAGAGTACTCTACAGTGGAGAAAAATGCTTTAAAAAAAAAAATTACAAAATGACCCCCAAAGTTTAGGCAACGATTTGAACATAAGTACACCAGATACTATAGCAAGGGAAAAAACACTGCAAAAAGTACTCTCTATTTACAGAAGAATGATTTAAAGACATTATGGTTTTTCTTTACAAATAGATGTAGAACAGGAATAGTCCACATTTTTAAAAACTCTTTACATATTTATCTTTACTAAGTTAACCTTCTGGATCACAGTCCTCCAACACAGGGCCTGTGCAGAAGGCATTGAACGGACTCTCCATGAATTCTTCATTGTGTGGCCCTCGCTCTCTTGGAAAGTCTCTGTGGGCACAAGTCAAAAATAGATCTTTTTTGACCCGCAAATTAAAAAAAAAACAAACCCAAAAATAATCAGAGTCTGCATAGTTCAGTCATCACTGTCTGACAGAGTCTCATACTGTGCTGAAAGCAGCGGCGCTGGCTCGCGCTCCCATATCCTGTTCTGTTGGTGAGTGGTTGCTTGGCTCATGGACGGCGGGGCGCACGCCATCGATGTCGGGGGCGTGCTGCTGAGCATCCTCATCGTCAGCGGGTTGTAAGGAAACTGTGTCGAACCTGGATCAAAGAGAGTTTTTCCAAGTCAAAACCACAAGCTGGTTTTAGGAATCTGTTTCTGAAAGACAGTCTGGTTTTGCTGTGAGAACCAGCAGAAAATGTGTTTCACAAAACCCTCATGCACTGGAACTTAGACCCTGTAAGTGTTTGACCGATACACCGGTGTTATAATACACCTACATCTGACCTTTCCACAAATACACATCTGGTGCATTAGGTTTGAAAGAAACGTGTTTCTCACCTGTTGATGAAGGCCTGTCTTCCCAGGCCCACACTGGAGTCTGTCTGTGGTAGTCCCCTTCTGAATGCACAGATGAGACCGAAGAAGGTCTTTCAGTTCCCAAATATCCCTGTCCAGGAATCGGAGACTTAGACTTCCTACTGTTGGACTTGCCGATTAGCTTCTGCTTGCTGACTCCCCCTCCTGGAAACAGAAGGGATAGAGTTTGCAAAAATACTACACAGCAGTTTAGCACCTCTGTTTCTGTAAATTACCACCCAGCAGCAAACAAGAGTTCCATACTGGTGCCTTGTGGCACGCTGATTTACTACAATTAGCAACCATACAGGCTAGTCTTCCAACACACGACTTCTAGAAAAGCCCAAGTCTTATCATATGAGTTACAGTTCCATACTTAGGATGGGAGATGTTTTCAGTTCAAGCCAGATCTTTACAGGTGATGTACACACACACATTTCTCAAACCACCATGGAAAAGCTTCAGGTATCTAATACACCCTGTCAGCTTTTCCCTGTTTTATCAGTGTTGTCAGTCTCCAGGAAATACTGGCTACCGCTCCTGAAGTCACCAGCACGGTTCAGAAAGGCAGGGAAACCACTGGAGGGAAGGGAAGCACCATTTATTTATTTACTTATTTTTATGACCATGAAATATTTAGGAGCAGCAACACCTCACCTGAATTTGGTGATGGATTAGCTTCTTCCCTACGCGTCTCACTACTTGCTGGTACTGCAGCACTGGAACTGCCAGGTGCTACTGCAATGGACTGTGACATTACAACTCCATGTTCCTCACTCTTGTCATCAAAGTTTCCCATCAGTGCTTTCCTAATAATGTCTTCCAGACCCAGATTACTGGCAGGATCTGCAAAGGAATGACCCCTAGAACTGACTGCACCTGGGAGATAAAAGAAAACATACAGGGAAAGGTGGAAGGGGAGGCAAAAAACATCTCAGAGAAATTCCAAAGGGATATGGGAAAAGATTTGAGAGAGAGGCAGAAAGGTGGGAAAAAACCCAAAAATGAGATTTTTTTTTTTTAAAAAAACACAAAGCTACATGCTCCAAAGCAACTCACAGTGACTACGAGTTAGACATGGCAGTAAACACTGAGGAGCTACGTCAATAGTGTCCCTACACATCAGACTGCTGCAGAGGGGTAACTTTTCTTTTTTATATATAGCAAAGGAAGCTGAGCATGCTGGTTGGTGAGAGCATATTGAGTAAAATCTGCAGTTATTCTTCAGCTCTAAGAGAAGAGACCAGAGAAATACTTTGTGCATTAACAATCCATACTAACTTGTTTCACAAAGTGTGATATGTGGCAGGTATTTATTCTGAAAGCTTGTCTTCAGTGTAAATTAACAGAGACCAGCACTTTCTCCATGTGAAAGGCAGCAGCACTGTACCAGACAGGGCAGCGACTGGCCAAAATCATGTAAAAATCAATCTGTGATCCAACTCAAAATTAGATTTGGCAGTTCTTATCTCACATAGTTCAGTTCAATTCTCTGCCTCACTCGCTTCGTTAGCAGTTAAATTAGGGGTTATGTTTAATTTCTCAGGGAGGTTTGGGGTTATTATTATTTTTAATCATAGAAAAAAGTTACACATTTGATTAATGAAGCTCAGGTTTCGTTGAATTATATTGTATTTACATTTAAGTGAGATGCTAACCAATTTCAAGCCTTCTGCCTCCGTGTTGGATTTGCAGAACACACAGAAATAACATATTTTTGCCTAAGTTCCCACATACAATATTTTCTGAAATCTCCTTTGGTCATTTTGTTTTTCCTTTGGTTTTTTTTGCTTTACAGGAAATAAATTTTCACTTAGGATAGATATTACTTTCTAAATTTTCATCTTCTTCCTTATTTACCAAACTCCCCAAAGCATTTCAATTGAAAATATTACACTAGTTTCTTTTTTCTGAAACATGTATTGTTTCTTCCAGTGAAAAATCTTACCTGAGGTAGTGACTGCTGGCAAATTGAATATTTCAGTCCCTGGCTGAGCAGTTGCTGCAATTAAAGCACAACATTTCATTTCGTTTTCCAGCACTGATGATCACTACAAGCAATTGCTACTAGTCCTAATGCATAAGGTATAATTACTTTGAACTATTTTCAGTGTTCTGTTTTTTCTTTCCCAATCTTCTAAGATGAATGTGCATCAATGTCTTCTCAGGAAAATGATCTATACCAGGGTAAAAGTATCTTACATGGTCACAGTCAGCCTTCTCTTAGAGATGCTTTAAAGATGTTTTGAACCTTACAGGCTGAGTATTTCTATGTATAAAAACCCCATGAGTCTCAACACTGAATGGCTAATTACACACCCCCAACATTACCTATATTACCTCCAATTGGAGAATAAAGGTTTTAAACTGTTGACACTGAATTCAATACATAACTGAAGTGCTATTGGCAGCAATGGAAAGTGTTTGTATGCCAAGCATGCACATGAAATTAGCGGAGCTAAATGAATCATGCACACAATAAAAAGAATACTCCAGCCCTCACTGACACAACCTTGTTCCTCAGAATGAGATTAATTTGTTGCTCAATGCAAGAGCATTCACTGTCATACAAACATTTTCTATTAGGCATTGAGTTCACAAATAGCTTAAATTTGTACTAGTGATGCTTGTGATGCAAAGTTCTCTTAGAGTTTCTAAGAGAAAAAACAAAAATATAGTTCCAGTATCATATTCTGCCATGTCAGTACCCATTACTGAAACCACATTAAAATCTGTCTTTTTAACAGCCATAATCACAGGGCCAAGAAGACAGAAAACATTCCATTTGTAAGGCATCTTTCTAAAAAGGAAAATGTGTCATTGTTAATGTTGATACAAAGCAAACTACAGGCAAAGTTAACAAGGATAATGCATCTTTCTGTAGCTCTTAGACAGCATTTCCCTCTCTCAAATTAAATGTTAACAAGCTTAAATGTGACAAGTCCTACAGCAGCATTTCAAAAAGAGGAAAAGGAAAAAAAATCTAACAAGCTTTCAGGGTTTTGGTCATAAGTTACTATATATGTGGTTTATAGTCACAGCTTTATATTCATTCATATGTTATTTGAAATGTATTTAGGTTAGGATATCTGTGGATGGCTTTACATCACATAAAGCTTAAGCTGGAATAATTTTGTGAAAAGGCAAGTTCTGCTTACCCATGTCAGAGTCACTTCCACCAGATGAGTTCAGCTTGCGAAATATCTCCTGTTTCTTGGATTTTACCATTGGTGAAGTGTTCTCAAGTTTGGTGAAAAACGATGGCAGGTAGCTTATACTACCTGGCGAGCGAGAGTCAGTCCTGCCAAGACCAACATGTGTCAGAGAGAGAACATTTTTCAAGATGTACCTTTCAATCTTTCCAAAAGTAGTCAGGCAGAAACCACCAACATTCATATGAGCTTTAAGGCTCTTCCCTCAGCCTGTTTTTTGGGGGCTGGACAAGTCTATTGACTCTATAAGAACATTTGCTTTATCCAGATAACAGCTTTAAATCAAGAAAAAAATACTTCAAAACCCCACCCCATACTGAAATTTTAAAAACAACCTAATAATAAAAAAAAAAGACAAAGACTAAGTTTGCTAGGCCGAGATCCAAATTGTAAATGTGCAGCCTTCCCTGCCATATTCCCAAAAATCCTGTTGTGTCTAGCTAACATCCATCAACAGCAACAACCCTGCCAGCAACTGCAGGGTGTGGGGGGAAGAAAAAACCAAGAATCAATTCTGCCAGCATGAGCCTTAAATAAGGACATAGTGAGCACACTGGGTGCTATTCCTTCGTCAGCAGGCAGCAGAGGACATGCAGAAGCATCCATTCGAATGAGCATCTGCCAGACATTTGAAGACACCAGCACCAATATAGCCTGCCAGGGATCCCATATAGTTTTATGTTGCAGGTCTGGCAGACTGACAAACAGCCCTGGGAAACAGGGCTGCCCGATGCATGGACCTCCTGACACCCCACCTTCACACCTCCTGGAAATTAAGCTCCTTAGCTTAGTGATAGTTCATGTGATAAGCTGCTCTAGTAAGTTGCTGGAAGCTTGGGTTCGTCCACACTTCACCAGGACAGTATCCAGGAAGCCAATCGGCCAGAAGTCTGACTTATTAAATAAAGATTGGAGAGAACGGACCTTTCCCAAAAGCCACTTTGTTTTATCAAACTGGCACCCACAAGGAGTTTTGTTATATTCTGTCAGGTACGACAAAACACACTGCTTGCACCAAGAAACTTAAGACAGAGCACATACAGATGACATTTCACTCAGGCTTCCCAAAAAGCATCTCCCAAATAGCAAGTTTTGAATGCTATGAGAAAGGATCAACAGCGATGAGCAACTTGCTTGTGGTACCAGAGGAAGATCACTTAAACTGTTCTTTATCAAATATACTTTTTGCAGTACAATCATCCAGAATAATGTCTTTAAAATTCAGTTTTCCACATACCTCTGTTCAGTAGGCTCAGTTCTTTGGGAAAGTAAAAGAACGTTTTCCTGTTTCTCATGTACGACCGGGACCTGAGGTGGTGAGATTGGCTCATAGGGCTCTGAAGAGACGTGACTCCTCTCCGGAGATTTTCCAGGTCTACATCCATAATTCAGAGACAGGGAAGAACTCTTAATGCATGTAAAGCAGTAGTTGACACGTGTAATTGCATTCCAGTTGTTAGGTAGCTACTTATGCCTAGTTATTTATGTTACATGCTTGGCGGTCTCAGAAAGATGAATCTGAATTGTCCATAATGACCCTGGTAAGTTCTAAATAATTAAACAGCTTCATCCCTCTAAAGACTGGAAATTAAGCATAAGTGAAGGGAAATTAGTTATAAGCTATGCTATGGAGCCAAGCAATTGTCAAAACCAGCGATACCTAAAAACTGACAAATAGATACCTCTACATCTGATCTACATCAAGATCACAGTGCTTTTTTTTTTATAAATATCCTATTTAGCCATTAATTAAATTTGCAGTTAAACTAAATATATGCATTACCTTCCCCTGGACTTGTCAGACAGATTTTCAGGTGACACTCTAGCACCCGGCCGCTGATGGTGGACAGACTGTGACTGCGACTCAGGGCTGTAGCGACTCGATGTCTTTGCCCGAGTTGAAACAGGCGTTGGAGCAGGGGTGGAATTCTGGAATGTAGTGGTGGGAGGCTGCAAAGAGGCCTGAGAAGCTGCTTGGTTTCTAGCAAAGTCTTGTGTAATGATTTGCTGATTGTGGCCAAAAAAAAAAACAAACCAGAAAAAGAGATCTTGGTCAGACATTGGCCACAGCGTTTGTATTCATGAGCTAAATGAATATGAGCCCAATTGCAACAAATGAGATGATTATGAGTTCCGACACATTATAGTATAATATCCTCAAATAAAACTAATAATTACAGAGTTGGCATTATGTCCCAAAACATGTGTTTTCATCATCAAAATATAACTTTTCACATCTGAAAAGAGGCACACAAATAAACCTACACAGATATGATCAGCAAGGGTGATAAGTCGATGGGTCCTGGGCACATGTGCCATCCCTTCTGCTTGGGAAGAGGGAGGTGTATGTTGTTGGGGTGAAGGGGGTTCCTGTTGTGTCCTATAGCGGTGAATCGGCCCTTCATATTGCCTGTTTGGGTCATCTAGTTGAAGAAGAAAAGGTCAGTCTGTTAAGATGGTAGTACTGAAACAGGAAGGTTTGTAAGTTCTGTGCTTGCAAAGTTTTAAAAGAGGAGGTGTACCTGCATTAGATTTTAGGTAGCCTGTGCAATAACCACTTTTTCCCCCTTTGCATATAGACCCTACAATTTGGGATAAATAAACCTTCACTCCACAGTGCAGGTGAATCTGTACTGCAGTAGTTTGAGCTTTACTAATAGGTAAAACCTCGTGAGGAGCAACACCAATACACAGTAATTTTAAAGAAGTTTCTCTAAAGTTAAGAATGTGGGAAGCAGTCACCTAAAGACTCCCAAGACATTTTAGCTTTATTATGAGCTGATGGAGCTGCTAAATGTAATTGTGAGAATACTTGCATATGCAGATAAACTTACTCTCTGACTGGCTGGGTTTAGGTGCCTCTTGTTGATAGGGCTGTAGCTTCTCTTGAGCGGGTACAGGTGAATTTGCAGGGCTAATCACCTCAATGGCATCTCCAGGAGCTTCATAGCGGTGGGAGGATACTGAATGTCAAGCAAAGGTTGTGGAATAAGGTGTAAATATCACAGTAAGTTTTTGTTGCCTAAACATAGCAATGCTAGTGGTTCCATGAAAGTGACACCAGTGAGACAGAAGTCAAAACACTGCCCTTTTTCTGTTGATAACCACAGTGACAGAAATACTTCCACAAAACAGTGTTCCAACATAAACCATATAATTTTAAGTTTCCTAACCTCTGACCAGGTTAGTCTTACTATCCTGTATTTCATGTTGTATCATGGAATGTGAACAAAGCGAACAACTGATTTTGCCAGGATCTTGGGTCAATGTATGCAAAACCTGTATTTGTCTAAAGTGCTTCTACTGTGCAGAGCCAACTATTTTATCATTAAACATTGGAATCATTTCACATTGGTTTATTTCCCTAAAAGGCTAAAACAGACAGCAAAGAAGTAGATAGTTACTAAGATACGTACAACTACTGGAAGAATCTGAACTTTGAGAGCCCCTATCTCGTGCATCCTTGTCTGAAGCAATCTGTCGAGTGATGATCACATCTATGAAGTTAGCAGCAGTAATTGTGGTCTTTCCTCGAGTTCTCAGCTCTTCCTCGTACCTGGATTTAGGAGGAGGTCCTTTCTCTTTACCAGCCTCTGAATAGACTACTGATGAAGTCTGTCCCTGGGACTTGCCACCAGAAAAGTTTGCAGATGTATAGGGGCACTGGACAGGCCTCTTTTCTACCTCCAGTGTCTTCTGTTCCAGCTGCTGCTGTTCAGTAACCACAGCTGACCGGCGTCCTATATTCTCTTCTATTCTGGTGCCTTCGTGCTTGTTCTCTTTTGCTTTGGCAACTTCCATCTGAGGAGCAGAGGCTGCAGCATCTACTAGTGCTGCAAGGGCATCAGCAGCAGTATTGTAACGGGAAGCTGGCAACCCTTGAGTAATAGAGGGAGCTCCAGGGGTGAGCTGCCTGTTGGCAAACATTGAATATTCTGAATTATATTATATGCAAAAAAGAACTAGAGCATACAACAGAATGAAGCTTTTATGACACTAATTTCTATCCAAACTGGACTGGTGAAACTGCATTGGATCATTTCTGATAAATCCAAGAGCAATCAGATAGTGGTACCATCCTTATCTTGTAGTATTTTCCTCAGGCTAAACATACCTTTTAGTAAACTCAAATATTAGAACAGATATCTCTGTAAGAGTAACTTATAAAACATACATGATACGTAGCTGAGCAGCAGGATCCAACGGCGTGATTACACTTGTCCCATTGGTTCCTTGAAAAATACTAGGCCTTTGCTGCAGGATGTTTTCCTGGCTTCGAACTGAAGGGGATGGGGAGCGAACATATCCATGACTGCCAGGTCTGCCAGGCTGCTCTGCACCTGCAGAACATAGAGCAGAAGGAAGCAAACAGAAAGTATACAGAGATCACTCTCGTAGCAATGCAGAAGTACGATCAGTAGCATCTCCTCCACATCCTTTCCTAGCTGTCCCCATCACTTTAGATGTGACTCTGTTTATTAACGTTTTAAATGGTAGTGTTCGGCTTACAATGCTCTATCTGACATGCAAGGTGTGCTAGCACTAACTGGGATTCATACCGTTCCCTTGGTGCTATATTGTTGTGAGAGAGAGATAAGAAACCTGGTATTTGCACAAGTTGTAATTATGACCAGAGCTGCTAGGTAATAGGAACCTGCCTTAAGTACAGATACTACCAATGTCACGTGTTGTTATTAAGCTGCATGTTGTAAACAGTGGCTATAGAAAATAAGTCTACAAGACAACTGATCCAAACATAGCAATGCCCACTCACCTGGTCGTAGGTAAAGTTCAGCAGGGACTGAAGCTATTCTCTCCCTCTCTCGTTCCCGTTCTCGTTCCCGCTCTCGCTCACGTTCCCTCTCCCTCTCCCGTTCCTTCTCCCTCTCCCGTTCCCGTTCCCTTTCAGCATTTGCAGCTGCGGAAGCCGCCAGGTGTGTAGGGTGTCCTGGAAGGGCCACAAGATAAAATGAAGTAGCCAGAAGAGACACTCAAGCATAATTTGATGTACAAGCTTGCTGATATATTCTGCCATTCACTTCCAGCAAGATTTCCCAAACGCGTTTTCCTTCCACTCACGAATATCCACTCGTGTAGGAAGGCAGGTGATTAACATACAGCAACAGTGGAAGGCTCAACAGCTTTTTCCTGAAGTGGTTTCTAAACAGTTAGAAACTAGACAGCCTATAGACTCAAATTCTACTCTTCAATACACATAACATGAGGTGAGAGAAATTATAATTAAGCGACTATAAAGACATGACAGAATGAGGTAAATTCTCGTTCTGTCAGTGCTCGTTAAGCCAGCAATGTAACTATAAAGGATATAATTAAGAAAACTTTTGCTACCCAAGTGAGAAGTGTACGCAAAAAGCATCACCTGAGAAAACATTAAAATATGAAATTGATGAAAGCTAAATAAAGATGGTGAATTATCTCTGCGAGTCACATGATGAGAGATATCACCAAGTCACACGAGCCCTTACCTGGTGACAGAGAAGCAGGATTGTAAGGCCTGGGAGGGAACGTAAGCTGGGTTCCAGGGATATACGTGATTCTCTCCATGGGTGGTGTGCTTGTTCCTCCAGGATGAGGCACTAAGATAGTGGGAGCCATATTGTTCAGGTCAATAATTCCTGTTGGATGACAACAGGAAGAATGTGAGAATGGCCTGTCCTCAAATCATCAGTGATCCACACATTATATATCCTGTTCATAGGTAACAGTCAGCAGTGAATGGTGGTTTTATTTTCATTTTGAAGAAGCTCTCATTATATAATTCTCTTTTCTGAAGTTTGAAGATGAGTTAAATATGCTTCTGAATATCAATTTATCAATGCATAAACCAGTCTAGCTTCTTGAACACTATTAAGTTTTACAGCCTTGCCTTTAATACTGATACTGATTACACACATGGTTTTCCTTTGGAGAAGAGAAGGCTGCAGGGGGACCTCATTGCAGCCTTCCAGTACCTGAAGGGAACTTATAAGCAGGAGGGGATTCAACTTTTTAAAAGGGTAGATAATGGCAGGACTAGGGGGAATGGACTAAAGCTAAAGGAGGGAAGGTTTAGATTAGATATTAGGGGGAAGTTTTTTACAGAAAGAGTGGTGAGGTGCTGGAACAGGCTGCCCAGAGAAGTAGTGGATGCCCCGTCCCTGGAAGTGTTCAAGGCCAGGTTGGACGGGGCCCTGGGCAACCTTGTGTAGATCCAGACCTGGAGGCTGGTGGCCCTGCCTGTGGCAGGGGGGTTGGAGCTCTATGATCCATGGGGTCCCTTCCAACCCAGACCATTCTATGATTCTATATCCACAAAAGCTTGGTAGATGCATGACAACTGATTTTCATACACATCTATACGTACATGCTTGTATGTGTGCATCCAGATAGACCCATATATTTATGAACAGCAACCAACCAAACCAACCAGTCAACCCAACCACACCAGACATCCAAAATATACTTTAACATACATCAGAAAAAAACCCAGGCAATACCTCTTGCTCCTGCATACGGGAGAGCTAAAGTTTGTTCTCTAGGAGATAATCCTCTCGTTACATCAGGACGTAAATTGACTTGCATCTGCTGTGAGGTAATGTAGTCATTTAGGATTGTCTGGCGTGTGTTCTCCATCGCATAAAGCTGATACTGACTTGGGTAGCCCGGGGTGGGCGAGAGCTGCCTTTGGAACAGGTAAGCAGCAGCAGCTGAGGGGGAAGGAGGGAAAAAATGAGAAGATTTAGGAAACAGTCGAGGCAATATCAAATGAAAGTTCCAGATGTTTATATAGCTTCAATGAGAAGTACTATCAATTCCCTCTAGGAAGTGCCAAATGAATTAAAATTGCATTTATGCACCGTACATGGACAGAAAACCACACAGGGTTGTGTTTTAAAAGGTAATCATCAATGACCAGATATAAATTGTAGAGGTATATTTCTGTACATCAAAGCATACAGTACTTCTAACTAAACTAAAAAACCACAAATATATTTACCAGGATCCAGAGCCCTGTGAAATGGCATAGCAGGATCTAAATGGGGAGGGAGGTGACTCCTATAGACTTCAGGAGTTGCTCCTCTGTGATGAGGGTCAAAAGGACTGTGAGTTACTACAGGATCAACCCCTGGGACTGGAGATTTTGCTGGCACGCTCTCTCTCTGTGTTGGAGTAAGTGTGTTTTTCCTTTCATGATTTGCTGGCTTCCCAGAAGATATTCCAGCTAAAACCAATGAAAAAACCAAGTTAATAAAATATGTGTTTTTCAGCAGAAAATTCAGCTGTAAGTATACAGTGGCTTCCAAGGAACATTCTAGAGGACACTGCAATCTGATAGAATAAACGGCAAAGAATATGATATATCACAAATTATTTCTGGTGAAAAATCTAAATCCTAAAACTAAGATTGCTTACACTTCACCATATTATCTTCCTCACCTAGATACCTCTGTAATTCAGGAATAGCTTCTGCCCTTAAACCATCACCCTTGTAGGTAACAGTTCCAATGTGATCCACAAGCAAACGCAAATTGAGCTTGAACTGCCTTCCCACCTCCATGGGACAATACAGCAGATTTTAATTTCCTTATTTCAATTGACAGCTTACAGCCTTCTAGAATTCCTTCTAGCTCATTCCAAACTGAGAGAAGCCATAATAATAATAATAATAATAGAATGCATCACAGATATCAGTTCAAAACTATATTTATAATTAAACTATTAAAACTCTTTATCATACTCTGGTTAGGAATAACATACCCTCACTAACTCTATTCATCATAGGTGAACTCCTCGACATTGGACTCTGATAATTCACAGGTGTCCTCCGAGCATTGGTATCATCATAAATCCCAGGGCTCAGCTGTGATTTGGGAGTTTCATGAAGGGTTGACCTGAGAACAGAGGGACCAGAGCTGACTACAGACGTGTGACGGGAACGTACTGCATCCCCGGTCTTCACATCTTCATATTTTCCTCGCTCCACCACCTTCACGTTTTCTGGCACCATTTCCAGCTGAGGCATTCCACGGGGTAGCTTGCTTGGTCCAGTGATTAAAGATTTGACATTGTGTTTGATGGCAGACTGGCCAGAGTTGCTTTCATATTTTATGGGTGTGCCCTGGAAAGGAGAAAAAGACCAAGGAAGGGTTATTCTGACACCATTTCACTCGTGCAAATAAACAAACAAATTCACACTGCTGATATCACAGTTCACTGCTTTTACCACATCAGTGGTTGTCAACAATTGTTATTTGTCAGTTCTCTCACATCTGCTTGCCAGTGTGTTTCCCTACAGGTGAAGGGTCAGGATTTTTCTAATACACAGAAAATATTTTAAAGCTTTGTTAAGTCGGCAACTTTCTTAAAATAAACCACCCTCCCTCCATTTGTGATTACTCAAACATCCTGAATGGATGCACTACGGAGTCTGCAACCAACTAATACCAGTCTAGTAAAGCTTTTTGTATTTACCTGAGATATGGAGCCTTCTATGATTGGCCTGGTCGTCTGCACCATTTCAGGAGTCTTGTGACTCTCCTGGCTTAACAGGTCCTGTCGTGGGATTTCATGGATGGAACGACCCATTTCTTTTATAGTAGTGACTCCATCATACGGTTTGCCCTTAGTAATGGCTCCTTCAAATGTCCTTGTGGGAGGTGACTCTCTCTTGATCTGTTTAGGGTATTTTAAGCCTTCTTCAAAACTCTCAGCTGTTGCTCTTGGTGTGCCTTATATAGAAAAAGGGAGTCACATCACTGGTATTAATACTAAGGTTCTTTTATATTCAGTATATCACCAAAAGCATCCCAAGTTATTTCAGGTGCTGAAACAAAAGCAGTAGTGTGTATCTTCAGAGGTCTGGGGATCTGTCAGCATTAATTAAAAAAAGTGCTTAGTGCCAAGATTTTATATTTAAAAAGTCTGTTTTCCATAAACAAAACAATTGCTGTTTACACACTATCTTTGTATACAGCATGTCAGAAAGCTGCTGATTTATGCTCTGAAAACATGTTTAATAAAATAATCCTCACCTTTAACACATTTACTATTGTTAATAACAGCTTTAAGGTTCAGAAATGCAGAGTTTTGGGGATGTAACTAATGCTTGCCTTTTAAACTTGCCATACTTTACCTTGCATGATAGAGCCAGACAACACTGTTCTCTCTTTTAGTTCAGCATGTGGGCTACCCCTAGGCAGTGCACGGCATATTAAACCTAAAATTAAAGTGAACATCATTTAGAGAATTAAACAAGTGTTCAAAAAGTCCCCCCAAACAACAAAAACCTTCCTCCTCCTTATATACATTACAGATAGTATCTGTGTCATGTTAGCGCCCAGAGGGCCAAGCTTCCCTATGCTAGTCATTGTATCAACATGTTGCAAGCACCATCTTGCTCTAAAAATCTTTGTATTTATGCTATTACATTGTTGGAAGTTTTAACATATTTAGAAAACACAAGGCATTTTTTGTAATTAAGCATAAATCTTGTCCCAAAAGCAGTCACTGCTTCTCTTATGCTCCACTTCGGTTTCCTAACTCGTGAAGAAAGGTGATGGAAAGCGGAACAAAGAAAAAACCACTCCAAACTATCCCTCAACATCCTCCAGATAATCAAAGTTCATATTAATTCATTTGGGAAGAGCTGATTTTACCATTCCTACAGTAGGAATCTAAACCAAGCCCCTAAAGAACTCAAGATTTTCCAGTTTGAGGTCAGAAAACACGGCAGGGTGACGAGATGCAGCATAAATGCATCAGCTTTTCATATGCCAGGACAGCCTGAAAATGAGCCAAATGCTCAGTAGTTCTACATACGTATAAATTTCTACATGCAGTCTAGAAGCCTCTCTTTCATAGCAGCCTTTAAGGGCTACTCAAAGATGGGACAAAACACATTTAAGGACTAAGACTCCATAGTTGAAGCACGAAACAGTTTCTTGTGTTTGTAGTTTATTTAAAAAAAAAAAAAGTTATATAATGGCCTGACTTGACCTTTGCAAGCTCAGTTTGATTATAGTTTATTAAATCAAAACAATACTAGGGATGCCCTGAAGCAGGATACAGCAACTGTGCAAGTCTGTTGTTTGGCATAATTGAAGTAGTTTACTGCAGGAATGCAAAAGATCATGCCAATGTGTTACCAAGTTAGCGTGCTGTGGCCAAAACCTGTATTGACCTGAGTAGCTGCATCCATGGAGTCCACACTACTATGACCAAGTGTTGTTTGAACTCTACCACAACTTGCTAGGACTGCAGTCAGTTCCATGATAGGATCTACTAAGAGTAAGTCCTAACTGAATTACCTGCAGTTATGGTAATGCACCAGCAAAACAAAAAGGAAAACAAGGATCTACTCTATATTCCCAGCATGCTTTAACTGTGGTGGTTATTACCATTCAGTTAGTAGTGTAATATTTAAATCTATTCTCTCTTTAGGCTGCCCCATAAAATAACTCTAAATATTCTTACACCAATGCAAAAGGTTTGGATAAAACACAAAACACCTGGGAAGCAGCTGGTTTTACCTTCCAGCGGCGCAGACACTGGAGACTCTCGCATTGACATTCCTTGCTTTATATTTCCTTCCATTGTATCATAGCTTCTCTTTAAACCAATTTCATGAGCTGTTCTTGGACTCCTTGTTCCTTCACGAACATTTTTAATAGCTGGTAAAATACAGAACAGCATGGTTAGGAAATGGCATCAATAAAAAAAGGCACAAGCATTACATTTAACGAGACCACAGGTCATAAATACTTTAACAACAACTTCAATACAATATTGTAACATTAAATCTCAAGCTTAAAAAGATCTTTTATGGTTTGTTAAGAACTATACTTGTTCAGTTATCCATTTATCAGTATAGCAATTGAAATTCATTGTTAAATGATACATTTCTTTCTATTTTAATACAGATAAATTTAAAACTGGGTTGTTTGACCTTTTGAAATAAACATATTCCCTGACAAAATGGAAATAACTGACAAAATTTAAATAGTTTAACTATATTTTAGACACATAATACAGGAAACTTTGGAACACAGGCACAAAACCACATGCAGGCCAATACTTGTCCCAGAGGGCACCCCAGGGTTTATCCATTTGGAAGCAGATTTGCTTCAGCTCTGGATTATAAAAGCAGAACCTGTTGCAGCCTTGATGTTGATCAGATAGAATACACGAATACTCACTATCGTAAGATAAAATGTGCCCACTTTTGCCTTCATAAATAACATGGCCTTTGGCTGAAGCTTCTTCTCGGCACTTTTCTGGGCTGCTGTCTTCTGTAGCTAGCCGGGTGATAGTTCCCTTCAATAATGCATCAGCTGCTATGCCAGACTGGGACAGTGCTGGTGTACCCTGAGATCAATCAAATGATTCAGAACATGTGTATTTATTTAAAAGAATAAAGAGCAGTGAAGGGAAAAAACCCTCAAACAAACCCAAACCCGGTAATCACGGTAATGCTGACTTCAGCAATGGCGGAATTTCACCACCTGATTGTATTAAAATGCCTTTTTTTAAGGCAGTTCCTAATCTGTGATATTAATTTACTTTTCGGACATAAAACCACATTCATGGTGGTAGTTTAAATAAGCTGTTTTACCACAATCTTCTCAATAATGAGTGAAATACCTGAGTTATGGAGCCTCTCAAAGAAGGAATGGTTTCAACAGAAACTTTGTTGGTCGGAGTTCCTCGTGTTATACTTCCCTCCTGTATCGTTGCAGTACCTGATTTGAAACAATAAGACATCCTGATAAGAATAAAAGAAGTAGTAGCTACTTTATTTGAAATAATTAAAAAAAACTAGTGAGAACTGGTAGTTTTCACTAAAATAGCAGGGAAATTTCACTTTAACAGCATGCACTTAAGGGAGTTATACTATTTCTTCATCTAACATAATCCATGGTATTTAGTTTTTCTTCTGATGTATTTGGATATTTCACAAGCTCTGCATCTGCTCCACTGAACAACTTCATTTTGAAATGGGCATGCCTCGAAACAACAGGTTTTAAATGAGACATACAGACTGGAGGAGCCAGTTACAAATACACAAGCTTCGGAAAACAGGGAGCAGATTAGTCATGTAATACTTAAAAACAACACTTCAGCAGCTTGAGCTCTAAAAGTTAATTCTCAGTTTCCTCAGGCTCTGACAAAGTTTCTTAATCTGTATGACTTTCTTTACCTCGAACCACACTTTCATGTTGTGCCCTGACAAGGAGTCCCTCAGGTTGGGAATTCTGACTTCTCGGAGAGAATTCTTCTTGCTTGATATAGGGCAGGGAAGCTATTCAGGAGAGACAAAAAAGTTTCAGGGTTTTTTTCCTTCCTTTAATTATTTTTATTCCTCTGATTATGTAGTGGTCCATATAAAACATGTCAGCTTTTCTTTTCTTACCAGATTTGGATGACTCCTGTTGTCTTGGCAGCCCAAGAGATATAGAACCCACTGATGGCTTTGCTGTTTCTTGGGTGTAGGAAGCTTGACTATGGGATGTTAGGTAAGTGCCAGGTGTTCCCTGAAACAACAAATACATTATATTTTAGTTCCTGTTTCTGCACTGAACATTCACGTCTATGTTTGAAGAAGAATGCCAATACTATGATTCCACCTTAGAGTACACCATTGCAAAGTGTCAGAGAGCAGAACACCAGGAGTGAAGTGAAATTTATGTGGAGATGCAGCTCACCTGAACTGGACAACCTCAACCATGCTACTAAACATAGGTAACTGCAACAGGTTCTATTTTATAAGGCACCTGTAATTCCTGGACTTTCAGAGGTGACATTTATAGGTCTCAGGGGTTAAAGTTGTGAACACATAACAGTACAAGTTGAAGGTTGGTGAAAGGGCAAAAAATTGATGTAAACACAGATTTTAAAATAGTAATTCTCTTACTTGTGAGATTGAGCCTCCCATGATGAAGGAAGGTTTTTCTGATGGCACGCTTGTTTTGGAGGATGGAATGAGGGGGGGTGGTGGTCTGGTGGGTCTGGTTGTTGGAAGGCGGACTCCTTCAGGTATATTGGTTATTACTTGGTGAGGTGCTGGCTGGAGAACTAGGAAGGGAAAATTTTACATTAAACATTACAGGCTATTTCAGCTGTACTTGTTATCATACAAACTGCATGGAGAATGTCTAACCTTACATCAACGTTCAAAAAGAAACAGTAAAAGCTGCACTATAGAATTGCAGACTCTAAGCTTTTAAAAATAACAGGCCAGGGTACAGCCAAGTTTTTAATTTTTTCCTGATTTTTAAAGTTCTTATTCTTTAAATGGAATGCAACTGAGTCAAGCATAACCTAAGCTTCCTTGCTTTTATCTTTTCTTAGCATGACATTATACTCTGAAGGGAAAAGCAATAACACAATTTCCAGAATTAAGATTTGTCAGTTATTTCACCGTTTTATAAAACATTCAGACCATAATAATTAAGAATTACAATCAGAAATTAATGAGATAGCAGATCTCTCTTTTCCTCAATTTCTCTCTCCATAAAAAAGGCCACTCATGATACTCCAGTACTTGTATTAAGCTGAAAAACTCCGAATACTTCGTCCCTATGCTGTTCTAACACTTTTCAGATCATCCTATTTGCTTAATAAAATACATGTCATCAGCTGATGCAGCAATAAAGAACAAAAAACCAACTTCACTGGAGCTAGAAAAGCACCAGGCACCTTTACGTGTGCCCAGACAGAGAACAATCTATTTTCTTCACAAAGTGTTTAGAAAATCATTTCATATTACATCAAGTCAGGTAAGTCGAGTGTGAGGTGCTGCACTTGGGCTGAAAGAATCCTAGCCATACAGACTGGGAGAAGAGCTT